>BCFW01000006.1:896625-1457236 GCA_001599015.1 Apiotrichum domesticum | reverse complement strand
CCCTCCTCACCCTCCTCACCCTCCTCACCCTCCTCACCCTCCTCACCCTCCTCACCCTCCTCACCCTCCTCACCACGCACAGGCAGCGGCGGCTGGCCCGGCAGGCGCCGAAAAGCGTACCGGCACACCAGCAGCTTCTTCGTGAGCCCCGGCGCCATCCACGCGCGCTCAACGACATACAGCCCGTCGTACCGATACCCCTCGGCGGGAGCGTACGGCGAGTCGAGCTTGAACCCGCGGATAACACGCACAGGCTTGCGCGTCTCAGCGCTGCGCTTCAGCGCCGCGTTGAAGTGGTTGTCGAAACTCTGGTCAAATGTCTGCGGCGCGGTACGCAGGTTCTTCGGCGCCGTCCGCGTGCCCTTGAGATCACGCCCGCCAGAGCCAGTGTACGTGAACATCTCGCCCATGTCGACGCTACTGGTCAACCGGGGATCAAGTTTTTTTCTGCACTTACTCATCAGGATATCCTCCCGAGAGCGCGACGCTCCACGCGCCGCGTTCCGCGTTTCCACTGATGCCGGCGACAGGCGGGCCGTGCACCGCTGCCGTCGAGCAGTCCATCCGGGACAACCACCACGTCCCGACCGGAACGCCGGGAATGTGTCCAAACTGCTGCCTGCGGGGGTAAACTTGGTAAACTGGTCGAACGGGCGACTTACGGGTCGTGAATGCGCTTTCCGAGGCGCTGGGCACGGCGCTGTGGCTCGGCGTCGCCGACGCGCCGTGGCGGCCGGTACGCGTACTCGCCGTCCGACTCGCTTTCACTCTCGCTCGCCACGCCTGGGTCAGAGCGCTTTGGCTGGCGCGTCGCGCGTCCGCTCCGCCGTACCCCGTCGGGAACCTGCGCCTTGGTCTTGCCTTTCGACTTCGCCTTCCGCTGGCGTTTGCGCGGCTGCTCGTCCTCGTCCTCGCCTGAGCTCTCGTCCGTCTCGCTCTCGGTATCATCGGCTTCATACTCCGCCTCTGCGACCTTGCGCTTCGCTGCGGTAGTTGTCTTTGGCTTTGGGGCGGACTTGGCTTTGGCCTTGGCCTTGGGCTGCGGCTTTGGTTTCGAAGGGGACGCGAGGCCGAGGGAGAGGAGGAGCGCCTCGTTCGCGCGGATGTTCGCCAGCCGCTGCTCCTCGTACGAGAGTGTCATCGTGGATGGTAGCGGTGGATGACGGCGAGGTGGTGGAACAGAGGAACACAGGTCGCAATGGACGCGACTGTTCTTGACCAGCCCGACAGGTGAGTTCTTCGTTGTCAGCCACCGACGACAGAAGGAATCTGAACGGACGCGAGACGCGACGCGCCCAGCTCTGCTCGCTTGGGCCGCATCCGGGCCCCGGAGATGCGGGAGTATTCCCACGTGGGGAGATTCCGGATCGGCTGGTATGCAGATCGGCTGACGTACAATAATGGCATCAACGGGGCTCCCTCCCTTCGTAGTCGTCCTAGTCGCCTTGTCCTTCATCGTCGACATCATCGCAGCTGTCTTTGCACTCATCATCACAACATCAGTCCACCATGTCTATACCCACCCAGCACACCATCGACACTCCCGCGCCCACAGACGCAGAGATACACGAGCTCGTGTCCGCGTTCGAGAGCCACGACTTTGGCGCCGATGAGGAGTTCCGCGTGAGTGTGGCCTGGGGCTAGCTTCCTGGATTGGAGGAGCTAGATACCGCCCCATTCTAGTTACTTCACTTCTAACTTCAGGCTGGCCTCCCGGCCGTCATCAAGGAGATCAAGGGGCGCGGGTCGAGCGCCGCGCAGATTGACGAAATGATTGCCCGCGCGCAGTGGTTCTACTTTACGAGGTGGGTCGGCTGCTGGTGGCGGAGCGAAGATGGCGGTGACAGTGGTGGGCGCATCGAGGATTGAACGCCCGAAAGACCATGGTAGCGGGAAACCAGAGCAGAGGTCCAGAAGAGGTGCACGTGCGCCGCTGCGTTTCGGATTGACCTCGGCTGTCTCACATCTCACTCCCTAGGTGACCTCCTCGCTGACAACAGGTTGAAAGGCGCCTCGATCCCGTTCGACACCTATCTGCAGAACCGCTCGCGCGAGACCGAGAGCCAGCCGATGAAGAGCCCCGTCGCCTCGACGCGCGAAATCCCCCCGGAAGCCGAAACCCCAGCCGCGGCAGGCGAAGCCGCAGCCGCAGCCGCAACCACAGCCGAGACCCCGCCGCCGCCCCACCCATCCGCAGCTATAACCGCAGCAGAGGTGCGTATCGCCGAAGCCGCCTCGGTTGCCGGCGAGCCTGTTGCGGCGGCCGCGTCTGGTCCCGCCCCGAGCGCTACTGCCGTGCCGGAGGAAATGAAGTTTGCCGACATTGTGCGTCTCATCGCCGAGGGCCGCGCGGACGAGGTGCCCGTCCCGACCATCCCGGACGGGATCAACGAGGAGGCCCCGAGCGTCAGTACCATGTCTGCGCGGCCGAAGCCGTGGGAGCGCCAGGGGGCGGTTGTGGAGGTTGAGACGGTGGAGGCGGGGGCGCCTGGTGCGGAGGTCGCGGGCGAGATGAGGTCAGGAGCGTAGATGTTGTATACTAGAATGCCATTTGTGAATCGGAAGTGTTAGTCTGGGATTTGGATCAGGAAATCAGTGGTTGGGGTACTCGTGGGGTAGATGACGATGTGCACATGATCGCCGTGATCTGCGTAGATCGCATCAGTGAACGTCGGGCCTTCTCCGATTCGGGTCTGCAAAAGGAGTAGTAGCTCTCTTCAGTAGCTTCACTCATCTGCAGCTTGTTTGCCCTCAAAACATGCACCACTCTACATTTCTAGACAGTCCCGCACGGTACTGCGAGTGCGAGCTGCGGGACGCGCCTTGCGTGTCGGGAATGGGTGTACATGCAGCATACGAAAGACTAACACCCGGTAGCCAGCCTCTCGTTCCCCTCGTCAAACCAGCACTCTGCGCAGGAAACGGAACTCTAGCGCTTGCTTGCTTAGACCATCTGGTGGATGAGCTTGGAGATGTTCTGCTCGCGGTTGCCAGTGTCGCCGCCCTCGACGTAGCCGAGGAACTTCCTCTTGCGCCAGCCGCCGTTGGGGTTCGAGAGCTTGAAGGGCCAGAGAGCGGTGGTGGCCTGCTTGAAGTTGGGGCCGCAGGTGGCAATCTCGTGGACGAGGTCCTCGACACAGACAATGCCGTTCTTGCCGAGCTTCTCCTCGATAATGGCGTTGTCGGTGATGGGGATGCGCTGGCCATTGACCTTGGCGTAGCCGCGCTTGTAGACAAGCTCGCGGATAGCCTTGAGGTTGGGCTCGCCGTAGGCAATGTAGGGCGAAACAAGGCGGAGCATGTGCTCAGTAGCCTTGGTCACGCGGACAAAGACACCGTTGTTGATCTGGAGAAGACGGAGGAGCTGAAGGATCTTCTTGGGCTTGGGGGCAAGCTTCGAGATACCCTTGATACGGATAACGAAGTAGACCTTGGGCTGGGCGGGGACGTAGTAGTCGCCGGTCTTGCGGGCCTCACGCTTAAGGCGGATCTCCTCCCGCTCCTTGGCGTTGTACTCCTTAACGTACTCGTCGGCGCGCTTGAAGATGACCTTGCGCTTGGCCTGCTTGGCCTGGGATGTTAGCAATGAACAACAGGATAGATGTCCCAATCGCGCTCCCAGAGACGAGAATAAATTCCCAAAGAAAGAGGAGCCGTAAGCCCCGAAAGATGGTTAATTACAAGCAGCATCGCCCTTGTGAGGCTAGCCGAGAATCCGACGAAAGTCGGCCTTTCATCATCCGGCTCCCCCTCCTGTCCCCGTCCACGTCCACGACCTCGCCGTCGGGTCCCTTCTTCCTCCTCCTTCCCCGTTCTCCCCCGGCCGTAGTCGCAGATTTTGGAGCGCGATTGGATTGTCCGACTCACCTTGCGGGCCTCGGCAGCGGCGGCGAGCTTGGCCTCACGAGTGGCCTCGTTCGTGCGCCTCTTCTTGAGGAGGGTCTCGGGGACCGCAATGTCGGCCACGGAAGGAACGCTGCATGTCAGTTGGGGCCACTTGGATTTCGGTATCTAGCGCAGACGCAGATTTGCAGACGGTCGGACGACGCGGGATCACGGTGGCGCGGGCTGGCGGTCGCGGGTTGAACGTCGCGGGGTGTGGGTCGCACGTCGGCACGGGACGTTGGTCTCTCCCCTCTCGTCTCCCCATCTCTCCTCGCGAGTCCAAGTCCCAGTCGACTGACTGTCGCTCCGTGTTTCCATCGATCTCGGTCCCGTAGTCGACGAGCCGTTCGCGCCGTTCTCGCCGTGTCCCGCGCTCGGTGTTCCGCCCGTCGTTTGTCCGCTGTCGGCGCTGTCGCTGGTACTCACCTGGTCGAGACGGCCATTTTGATGAGGTTTTGTTGAGGGTTGGAGCAACGCCAGAGAAATCGATCAAGTTGGGACGACCAGGCAGGGAGCAAGGACGCAGCAGCAGCCTGGGTGAGAGGGGAGGAGGGAGGAGGGAGGGCAGCGAGGCGCTGGGCGGCGTGTGCACAGCGCAGAGCCAGAGCCAGAGCCAGCCAGTCCGGCGCCAGCCAGTAGCACCACCTCTGGTCAGCCAACAATCGCCCACCCCAGGAGCAACCACTCCAGGGCCTCAGCAAACTTGGTTCAAATTTCGCCCAAGTTCATGTGAGCTGCAGCAATTTTTTGCACTTCTGGTTCCGTCTTTTCGCTGGCGGAAATTTGGAAAGGGCAGAGGTATCTCCGAGTGTGGCACTTGCTGAGGAGCTCACGCGAGCTGCACGTGAAGGGCTTTTTGTGTTCATCTCCGCCACACTCGACAAACGCCGACATGGGCCGGGGATATGGTGCCAAACTCGGAGTGGATTTTTCTGGCAGACAGGGAGGGTGTCAGTCCAGCGCGGTTGTGGCTCTACGCTGGAGGGCTGAGGCTTGCTCGTGCGTCTGTGGCAGGTGGTGGGTGGCTGTGTGGCCTGCGTTCCCCTCCGGCTGGTGGCATTCCCAACTTGTGCGACACTCTCGACTTGATTTCTCTTACCAAACGCACCTCCTGCAACTTTGCTTAAAGAATCCACTTCGGGTCTGCGTGTTTAAAAATGGTGGGTACCCTGGGCAAGGGGACAACGACAGCGACAGCGACAGCATCAGCAACAGCAACGACTACATCGGCCGCGCGGGCGATACCGACGGCGACGGCGAAGGCTGGGCGGCGCGTTGCTGGGTAGAGTGCGGGGACGCGCCGCCTTGTGTCGAGGACGCGGGATGTACAGAGGAGGTCTCGCGTAAAGATTCTCCGCTGCGTTCTTGTCGTCGCGGGGACCGGCCGCTCACTGTCGCCGGTACTAGTCGCGCCGAATCGCTCCGTCAATCGTTGCTGGCCGAGATGCTGTTCCATCGTTGCCCTAAGTTATCCAAGAACATGCACTGACATCCCAGTCCGCCGAGCTTGCTGCTACCTACGTGCGTATCGTGTTGGGCCCGCGCGGGTCGAGTTGTCCAAATCCGGATCCGTGTAGTCGTCTACAGATCTGTTGAGATTTTATGAAGTCTCAACGGACCCGGAAGCGACTCATTTCGAGATCTTGGATATCGGCTACGAACTCTGCAGCTCTGCAGCACCCCTGTATCGAGACTAACTCCGCAGGCCGCCCTCATCCTCGCCGACGAGGGCATCGAGATCACCGGCGACAAGATCACCGCCCTCACCACGGCCGCCAAGGTTGAGGTCGAGCCCATCTGGGCCTCGCTCCTCGCCAAGGCTCTTGACGGCAAGGACCTCAAGGCCATCCTCACCAACGTCGGTGGTGGCGGTGCCCCCGCCGCTGGTGGTGCCGCTGCTGGTGGTGCCCCCGCCGCCGCCGGTGGCGCTGACGCCCCCGCCGCTGAGGAGAAGAAGGAGGAGGAGAAGGAGGAGTCGGACGACGACATGGTATGTCTGCTAATCTCCCCTATTTCTCAGCAGCTAACAATCTCCAGGGCTTCGGTCTCTTCGACTAAGCGTCGTCTCCCATTTCTTCTCGGACCCCTACCCATTCTCCACCCAGTCGTGTATTATAGATATGCATGACTTGGCTACAACTGCGCCCGGCAGCAAGGACAATCCCGCGGAAGTGGTGCCGAAGGTTGTGTGCGGCGAGGCGGTGCCGGAGATCGCGGAATGAGCAGACTCAAGCATACACTAACCTATATCTCTGAGGTCATCGTTACGGCGACAGCTTCCGAGATCGGAAACCGTCTCATACCGACCACAAAACCAGTGCATCTGCCATCGCCACGCAACTCTGCTCCCTCCCACCACTCGGACTGCAGTTCCGCAGCTAACCTCCGCAACGACCCCACTGCTCATGAGAAGTGGTTCATCTACAATCTATGGTCTAGCAGGGCGACTCCGTCGGAGTTCGCCGTCGCGGGGTCGTCAAAAGACATCTTACAATTCGGACCCGGGACCTGGCGCATCTAGAACGGACACCCAGCGCCGAGGTACACCCTCATCGCAGCAGCCGGGACCTCGATGATGCGCGCGCGGATCGTCGGCAGCGCGAGGCGCCGCGTCGCCTCGTACCTGCTGTCAGGCTCCTTATCAGGTATACCAACGCCGCTCCACGCTCCACGGTCACGCTTCGGACTCACCGATGACACCCGCCCATTGCAAAGTAGAAGGTTTGGGCGCCGCGCGCCGGGTCCGCCTTAAGCGGGGCGCGCACCTTTACGACCTCGATGGGCGTGAAGACGTCGCCGGCCTGTGGTCAGAGAGAGGGGGCGGGGAGGGTTGTGTAATGGATCTGGGATGGTTCTGGGTGTGTGATCGCCTGATCATCGGATCGTCGGCGTTCGCGACTAGTTTCTAGCTTCTAGCATCTGGCGATCTAGCTCTCCGACCTGATCCATGGGTGTGGCATGTGGCACCTCCATCGGCCGAAATATAATTCTCCCATTCCCCACTGGTACGCACCCGCATCTCGTCCATGAACGTGAGCACCTTGTCCTCGTCGAGCTCGCTGGGCAGCGGGCGGTGGATGACGCGCATCGGCACGTCGTGGACCGGCGCGTTCTCGTTACGCGCGAAGACGGACGACCGCGCATGTGCCGGTGTGGCACCCACGTCGTGGTCATGTGTCGCATCTGCGCGCGCAGCGCCGGCTGTGAGCTTAGCGTGTGCAGACAGCAGGTCTCCGGGCACGGCGGGCTGGAAATGACTGGAACACTCCGATACTCTGAGCTTGGAGATTGGGACGGATTCAGTTTCCAGATTCCAATCGTATCTATGCAGCACATGCTGCAAAGGTACGTATCCAATGTCCACCGCGCTCCACATACCTTCCGGCACGGGCTTCGCATTCCTCTCGGCGGTCACGCTACCATTGTCTGGAATACGTGAGCCTGCGCTTGAGCCTGAGGCACGGGTTTCGACTTCGGGATGGGCTTGAATTTCGGCTGACGCGAGCTCTGGCGGGAGACACGAAGAAGCGTCGGCCATGGTTCGGAGTCGCTGGATCGCTGGATCGGTGGAGAGCTTTGGAGTCTGAGCTTCGGGGTTGTACTGGTCCCAACGTTCGGTTGGGAAGATTTCTGCTCTCGTGTTTTTCGTGCTCTTGTTCTCTGGCTGTATGCACAGGTTACGGACAGCAAGCGCAGAATGGATTGGCGACGCGGGTGTCTGGAGTTCGGTAACTGGCCCCAGTTGGTGCTGTTCCCAAATATGAGTGCTGTCTAAACGGTGGAGCGGTGGGGCGGGACGCAAGGCGGCGGGGCGGGTCGCGCGAGATTGCTTGTAGATTGCCTGTAGATTGCGTGGTGGTCGTTGGCGTCGATACAGAGATTGGTTTTGAGGCGGTGAAAGGTAGAGTAAGTGGCCAATGGAGTGAGTACGAGAACTCCAAGTACAGAACGTGATGCGTAAGCAAAACGGCTCGAGCAAAAGCAGGCTGCAGACTGCAGGGCGATGACGGCATTGATAGTCACCCATTATCGAGGCGTTGCAAAAGCACAGGGTCCTCCGCACCTACCACCCGCTCACGTACTTCCCTTACGCCGTCCCAGAAAGCCAACAGAGTTTTGTTCCGCAGAGATCGGAGTTCCCTCAACGCAACTGCGTCCAGAGGAAGTGCAGGGCAACAAAAGTCACAGAAGAGCACTAGGAACCTTTGTACGTACGCGCTGTGCACTGTGGCTGCAAAGCTGGCACTTGGTGCCGTGCCGTGCCGCTCGAGAAGCCGCGCCAAAAACACCGCCACCCACAATCAAGCAATAAAGCCACCGCCGGCCCGCTCCACTCGATATTGCTTGTTGCATGAGAATTTAAGCTTCTGTTCCGGATGCTTCATCGGGCTGAAGTCCTCTGGGTCCCGAACTTGGGGCGAGCAACCAACTTGGCGGCCGTCACAAGCCTGGTGGCCTGTGGACCAAGGAAGCGTGAGTTGTGAGTTACGTTGAGAGGACATGCCGCCGCTGGGTCCGGCGTTGTGACGAGAGGGGCGAGGGCCTGTGCTACGGAATAGACGGAGCCGCACTCTTGTGGGCGACAGCAAGCGCAGCCCAGCGCAGCAGCTCGCGATCTCGAGAATAACGAGGCAGCTGGGCGGTGTTCCTAGATGTCAATCGAGAGGAGAGTCTGGGGAAGCACAGAGCGATATGACAAAAGTCGAGGAAATACGAAACGCGGCTGGTGTGCAAGAGATGAGAGAAAGATCCTGGTTTCTCGATTGAACGTCGGATGTCACACTGCCACAAGAAGTTCTTTCTTTCTTCCTCTTGATTCGCGAGGCGGTGCCCTCCCCGGCTCCATCCAACTTTTTACAAGACCGCCGTGCTTTTGCACAAACAATGCAACTGCAGATGCAACATCTCGCATCTCTGATCGCAACGAGTACTTATGCATGCGGAGAGTGGAGAGAAAGATGTACTCGAGGCTCCCCGAAGCAACTAAACGTACACTTTGACCCAACCTTTACTCACCTCGTCCATCCCGTACGTTCTACAGTATATCCAGGTGCCATGTTCATCGTTGACATGACCCCGCCTTCGCCGTCGCCTCCCCACTCGCTCTCATCGTCGTGCTCGTCGCCCCACACCCCGCCAATGATGTTCGATGTAGACGGTGTGCGTCCCCGCCGTCCCACCATCTCCACCGATCCCGCAAAGTACGCGTTCCACCCCCTCCTCTCTCCGCCCAAAACCCACGAACTCAACCCCTTCAGTGGCCGTAACGCTCTCGGCCTCCACACCCACCCCCACTGTGCTCCAGACCGCTCGCCATCACCACCATTCACCCCGTCTACACCGTCTACAGTGCTCTACACCCCCGTCTCGCCGCGCTCCCTCCACTCCCACCTTCACCCGCGCCGGGCCCCCGCGTCGCACTCATCCCATGCACACCATCCCTACACCCACTCCCGCCGCGGCGTCATGACCTCGCCCCTGACCAAACCCCACCCTCACCACCGAGAGTCGATCAGCAGCAACACCAGCACCGACGCCGGCGCGGACCGCCTCGCCCGCCGCCCAGACACGGTCGACAGGCCGCACACCAATTCGACAGCGGACAATCAGCAAAGCCCGTTGACATCATCGCGCTCCTCCCATCTGTCACCAGAAGACGGGCCTGGCCGCCGGGCCGCCCCGCCCCGTTCTGGCCGTTCCAGCTCACCTCCACCGCCGCCACGCGAGCCAGGAGGGAGGCGGGTGCCACCGAGCCACAACCGCCAACGCCAGTCAATCAGCACTTCGTCATCATCCATCTCTTCTACTCTGCCAACGCCATCCGCTGCGACCACGACAAGCCCCCACAACACCGCGTCGTCGATTCCTCGCTACCGCCCGTACCACTCACAATCTCACCGCCGCCCGTACTCGTCCCAACCCCACACCCCCTACACCCACACCGGAAAGAACGGCGCCGCAGCGTCCCCGGCTGCGAGCATGAACCCCAACGAACAGTATGGCCAGCAACGCGCGAACAGTGCACCCGCATCAGCATCCCCGCCCCTCTGGTCGCCCAACATCTTCTATCCCCTCGGCGCACTCGTTTGGCATGCAGGATCCGTCTGGCGCTGCGATTCGCCCCACACCTCTGGATCGCTCGCACGCGAGGTACGTACTTTTGGCATAAAGGGCGGCCGATGAGTTCGCGCATTTCTTATTCCTCGGGCCACACTGCTGTTTTATGCATGCGCTCACGCCACAGCCCAACCAGAGCCTGCACCTCTGGACTCCTGTCGGCAGTAATCTCGCCTATGGACCGGCTCACGGGCAGAACTACGAAGGATCGCAACAACAGCTCCTGCGCCCCGCGACTGCGCCAGCGAGCGATGCCGACAGGGGACGCATGACCGCGCTGAGGGAAGACCAGGACGCAGCACGCAACGTCGAGGCACTGCAGGATGAGCTGCGCGGCGCACACGTTTGGCGGGTTGGCGGCGTCGGCATCCTCGCGTACAACGAGGACCTCGAGGTTGAGCGCATGCGCCGCGGCATTTGGAAGCAGTATGCCGAGTCGCACGGCCCAGAAGACTGGATCAACGCTTCCCGCGCACGGACGGCATCATACGCCAATGCGGAGAAGCACGGACAGCTGCGCCCGCTCATCCGCTGGCAACTTGTCGAAGGCGACGCACCAATGCCCCGTGATGCGCTCATTGTCGGGCAGGAAAAGGACGGCAAGAACCTCTACGCGTCCCGGATCTGGCATTCGAACGGCTTGCATGTGGGAAAGTGGGTAACAACCGGCTTTTACAACGTTGCTGACATTCAGAGCAGCGGACCATCTCTTCAGGCGCTGCGAGTACTCGTGGGGCGGTCGCACATGGGCGCCAGAGACCAATGCGTTCGAGGTGCTTTGCGGTCCGCCCGACGCCGTCGAGTGGGTTCCATTCGAGGCCGGAACAGCAGCCAACCAGCCCGGTTGGCAGCCCGTCGAGGGCGGCCGGGAGAGTGACGGGCGCGCCCTCCTCCTCGCCCGAGGCACGCACGACGGAAGCGTCCAGCCAGGCAGTGAGTCCGCTGCAGAATCCTTCTTGTATCCGGCTGACCCCCCGCAGAGGTGCAGGTTGACGCAACGACGTGCATGATTCCGTACGGCGGTGAGGAGGTGCACATCCGCCCCTTCCAGGTTCTCGCGTACGCCTCGTACAACCGCCGGTAACCGGTGAATCCTAGACGCTCGAGCTTGATGCTCGGCCCCCTACACTAGAATGTGCTTGACGCACCGGCTACGAAACGACCCACTCAGATCAAATCACATCGCACGGCACAGCTACCGGTGCATCGGGCATTAACAAAGAGTCTGCCTGTGACACCGCAATGGACATTCAGGAGGAGAAAGAACGCAGTCTACGCCCCATAGTTCCAATCTCCAGACACTGTCTATCGTCATACCCCTCTCCGTTCCCCGCCTCCTTTAGGCCGAGCTCTCCGGCGGCGGCAGCCCCGGAAATCACGGACCGTGTACTATAGTTGTCGTTCGCGTAGTTTACTCGATACTCTGGAATTTCGCCCGCCCTTGAACACCATATTTTTCCTCTCCCTTTCTTTTTTTCTTATTTACTCCCTTTTAGTCGGCAGTACCTATTCCGCGATCTGCGAGCCGCGACCCGAAGTAGCTGGTATCGAAGGGTAAGGTTTCCTCGGCGGTATATGGTACACGGTACACTCTCCGGAAAAGTCGGATAGAACCCAGGATGCATACTGGTTGGCCAGATGATCGACGGGCTTGGCATTTCAGAGTTGGCCCCAGTGGCCAGTGGCTGTAGTTTGTGGGGCCAGCCCTCTGCACCTTCACACTAGGAAGAGATTGGAGACCCGCCCCGCGAACCCAAAATCGAGGAGCACCCCGCAACATTGGCGAGTTAGCCAGCACCGCGCGACGAACAGTGCCAAGATCAGCACACGCTGTGGGTCTGTGAGCTGTACGCCTCCGTCTGCGGCGTGCTGGTATGTGGTCATTTGAGAGACCAAAATTGACGAGAGACGAGAATACAAACCCAGTACGCCACTTCGCCCCTGTTCAATCTGTGGAGTCCGCTACACTACCTGTGAATGTCTGTTCGATGCTGCTCCATTGCCTCTGTGTAACTATGCCCGACGGCCGTGCGTCGTGCCGTGTGCTGTGCCAGGTGCTGCAATGCTGATGGGGCCGCTGGTGGGATACCGTTGTGTGTGCCTGTGATCGGAGTGGCACTTGCAGTCTGCGCAGTTAGTGATCGCCCGTACCGCTGTCGTACATAGCAGCTGACCACTTGCCACTGCGCTCATCACGGACACGCTGGCAGTCCACGTCTACAGTGTTGGTGCCGCGTCCGTGCGAACGCCACTCAGTGGCAGGGGATACGCGGAGGAATCTGGGAATCTTTCTCGCATCCTCGCTGCCACGAGAGCTCGCGGTTTTGAGCCCCGTTCCGAGGTGCCCACTTTTCACCTACAGGAGACGTGCTTCAGACATAACTGTATACCTCTACTTGGTTGCTTGCTCTAGACCTGTGAAAGTGCAGAATTACCGCCACATACGTGGGAGTTGCCCCCCCCTCGGCTGGCTTCCACGACTGCGGTCTTGTTCACACAATCCCAGTCACACCACATGCAGAACACATCCTATCGCAGAACAATCGGCCTCAGAGCCTGTCTCTCAGACACAATGATATATAAGGCAAAAAATAGAGTATGTGCGACAAGAGGATACAAGATGCTGTAAAACAACAAGACCAGCTACTGATCAAAAAGAAGAAAAAGGAAAGAGAAAAAATAGTCAAAAAAAAGTCCAAAAAGCAAAAGAAAACTTCCCGACGGAGAATCGAACTCCGATCTCCCGCGTCAGACGTATCACGTAATGACAAGCGAGCATACTAGCCGTTATACGATCGGGAAAATTGCTTTTTCACAAACGAAACTGCGCCCGTCAATAGGCAATCCTGGGGGGTTCTCGTTTCTCTCTCTCAATCTTCATCGCCTTTTGTCGCGCGGAGACCGCTTCTCATTGACTCCAGGGGCTGCTACGCATGTAAGGCATCAGGGACGTTACTTGATGTCTACCCCGTATTACTCGTTGCCCGTCATTCACAGCAAAATGTCCCCGGCGCGACGACCTCGAAGTCCGGAAACGTCGCTCGTGCCCCGTCGCGTTCGGTGCAGCGTGAGCTGTTCTTTAAATGTTTCAGTAAAAAATATTACCGAGAAGGCGGAGTAGTCTAAATTGATCGTGGGCTCTTGCATACCGCGTGGAAGCTCAGGCGATTCATGTGTCCCAGGTGAAGGCAGGTCCGGGAGAGAGAGAATCGGGTAACAGTGAGCGCAAAGCCGCTCTGCGTCTCAGACCAGTCCAAGCGTCATCTGTTATCGCCTGGAGCACACCGGAATACTTTCTCCACGTCCCCGAGGCCCGGTAGCCTTCAAAAAGGCCCTTGCCCGGATTTGAACCGAGGACCACTCCCAACTTAAGATGACACGGCACGCCGTCGCCAACCCTAAGAGAGTATGATAGCCACTACACCACAAGAGCCGATGGAAGCGGGTTTCCTGGGCGTGTCCGCGGCGTCAGCGAAGGGCCGAGCAAGACGAAACAGGAAAATGGAGGCAGAGGAGGGAGTGAGGGACATCGAGCAGCTGGCCTGAGGGGCTGACCCGAGTCAGCGGACTCTGTGAAACCCCGAATCGACGACATTTGGATACCAATTTGACAGACGATCACGGCGCTGTACTCGGAAGACGGGGCACATTTCCGCAGACGCAGGAGACTCGTCTCCGTTGCCGCAAACGAGCTCCACGCGTCCCTTCGTCGACGACGTCCCTTTTCGCGTCACCATCGGTTCCATCGTATAACGGTTAGTACATAAGATTCTGATGCCCTTCAACGGCCGTCGTTCTTGTAATCTGGGTTCGATTCCCAGTGGGACCTGAGCGCGTATCTTCCAAGGCACCGCCTTGGCGAGATCGTTTTTGTTTTTATCGGGGACCGAGGGATCGAGGGTTGGAGGATGGAAGGGGCTCAAGGCAGCGATGAAGTTGGAAGGAGTCCCAAACATTGATCGGGAACGATCGAGGACTGATGTAAGAAACAATGTCAGAATGTCGCGCCCGAAACGCAATGTACATAAGGTATCCCATAATACAACCTACTCCTCCGCGAGGAGCTTCTCCAGCTTCGGCTTACCCAAGACCTTCGCCCATCCCAGCGGCGTGGACTCATACTTGCCATCTTCGACCTCCTTGCTCGCGCCCGCGGAGAGGAGAAGGCGCACGAGCTCCTCGTCGTCCTGCATGACGGCGACGTGCAGCGGCGCGGCGTCGTGTTCGTGATCGAGCTCGTTGATGGCGGAGGAACGCGCACACTGCTCCGCCCGGTCCTTCCATCCCAGTTCCCAAGCGCTCAGGAGATCCATCTCCCCGCGGTCTGCCAGCGCCCGCGCGGCGACTAAGGAGCGCGTACGTGCCGCGAGTCGGAGCGGCGTGAGTCCGCACGGGAGTACACCCCCATCAAAGGGGGGAAGGTCGGCTTTGTCTTCCACGATCGCTTCGGCCAGCGCGATCTGCGCCTCGGCCGGAGTCGGCGCGTGCTCGGGGGTAAACCACCACGTCTGGCCCGTGCCGGCATCCCGAAACCCGCAGGCAAGGTATGCGCGTGCACCGTCGTCCGTCGCGTTCAGGGTCATTTCCGTCGCGCCCCGCTTGGCCGCGGCGGTGATCGCCGCGCGGGACAGAGCAAGGCCGATGCCTTTCCCGCGATACGCGCTGTTCACGCCGAGAGACCACATCCCGCTCTCCCGCCCCGAGATGTTGACCGTCACGCTCCCGATGAGCGTTTCCTCGCTGTTGAACGCGCCAAGGACCTCGATCCCGCCGCCTGGTCCCTCCCCCAACGCGTGTGCGAGCATCTTGCGCCACTGGTCGTCGGCGTACGGGATCTCCGGTTCCATTTTGATGGGGACATTGTCGAGCTCGCGAATGGTAATTCCTTCGGGAGGCGACCATTCTTCTTTGGGGTTCAAAGCACGGACCATCCAGCGCGACTTCCAACCCCACTGCATCCCCCTCCCGAGGGCCGCAGCAGCGACCCAGCGCTGCTCCTCCGCGTCCCTCGTCGCGCGGCATCCGATAGACTGGCCCGGTGCGAGCGTAAGTGCGAGATCCAGCAGTTCGCCGACCTCGATGCGTGCCGCCGTGGCATCAGCGCCGGAAGGGAGGGGCGGCGCGAAGATGTCGACATGGCACCCGGAGCCTGGGGTGGCAAGCGTCGCGTAGCGCCCCTCCTTGAACACCGCGCCGGGGATACGTGAGGCGTACGTCCGCGGAAAGGCAATGTGGTTCCGTAGTGCGCGCTCGCCGACGTCCATGGCGATGGAGGTGTTGAGAAGGACTGTTGTTGATGGTGCTCCCTTGGTTTGTTTTGATGTCAGCTAGTGACTACTTGGCCTGGCAGCATGACGCCATTGTGTGGTGACCGCATGATACATGAGGTGAAAGTAACCCCGAAAGGCCGGCTGGTGGCACTTCTGGGCCCAGTAGTGAGTGCACCGACCTCTTCTTCCACAGCTATGATCTGCACAGTGGAACTGCAGGATAGGGGTGTAGATGTGTAGAGTGTCCAACTCGAAGAATGGAGCCGCCGGTGTACAATTCGACAAGCGAACGATGACGACCAGACGAGGGACTTTCCACCCGGAAAGTGGGTCCTGAACCCGTCTGTGTGGCTTACGTGGACCCTTCACTCCCTCCCCGGCAGGCCCCACTCTTTCTGTCCTGTGGCTGACATGCATAATTTTATAGTTTGGGCCAATTAAACCCCAAACAACAGACACACCGCTATACGTCATGCTTATTATTCCGCCTCCGGTTGCGCCGGGCGGTGCTCGCTCGCTGTGTCCCGCTCGGTCCGGGGCTGATTCCGGGCCCGCTTTCATTGACGCGGTGCATTGCCGAGAAATGAGGAGGTCAAATTATATCCCTGGATACTGCGCCGGGTGGACTTTTGCCTGCTGGGGCTGGGCTTGGGTACCCGGGGCATAACCCCCGAGAGGTTTGCTTGGGGAAGGGAAAAGTCCTGGGTCAACGTCTCAGATTAGACCATGTTGCTTGTCCGCGACTGCCGCGCGAGGTGGCAGTCTGTAAGCTGCAGTATATGCCGTCTTGCACCGTTAACCCCGGAGAAGTTACTCGAGGCTCTTCGAAGAATTACCTCTCTGCTGGCGCGTGTAGGAGTACACTAATATACCCAGCGCAGCGCCCAAAGGAAAACAATGCACCGCAAGCGCGGCCCAAAATGTCGGGGCCGTGGCGAATCTGTATAAGAAGTGTGGGAAAGGATATGCCAGTGGACAGCCAGCGCAGAGCAATCCCAGCTGCCAAAGGAGACGCGTACGTTGGCGACCTCGTGTGGCGCGTATTTGAAAAAACATCATGGCCTGCTGTTGGTGAAAACAGTCCAAGAGCAGTCTGAAATTAAAATTAAAAGAGACGTCGAGAAGTCAGACTATGTGGGAGGGCAAGGGATTCTTCATCAGTATCTCGCCCATCACCCGTGATAAAGTTCCACATCCCGGCGGTATAGTTTCCGTTCGCCCTCATTGCGATACATGCAAGATATCTGTTCTCCGTAATGTTCATTAACTCATCACCAGAACAATATCGTCGGGACTGTAGCTCATGCCCGTCCACGCCTGGAACATTGAAATACTGCCGTAAGGTAGTTCCGATCGTCGCTGACCCAGCTGCACCAGTGATGTACACCAACACCAACACGTCCAGGTAGCAAACCACCTGACCACCCACTTCACGCATCGAGGCGGAGACACGACACATTCCCCGCCAGCCAGGCACGCCCGCATTACGTACGCAGACGGGCGTGTAGCTCAGTTGGTAGAGCGTGTCATTAGCAAGAACAAGAACATCTTATCTTGACAAGGTCTTTGGTTCGATTCCTAACTCGTCCAGTCTACAGCCAGCGATGGCTGCTAGCTTTTTCGAAGTCGAATGGAAAGGAGAGGCCGAAGAGGAGACCGAGGGCCGAGGGCGGATGTCACGAACGCGAGCTAGCCCGAAGAGTTCGCGGGCTAGGTTGATGGGCAGGGGACTGTAAGCATGATGGAGGCGGACGCGAGATGGGCTGCGATGGGGGACCATAAGCGGGGGATTCGATGCTCTCAATGCTCGGTGACTCGGGGGTGAAATTGATGAAACTCAGTGAGTCTGTCCTTCATGAAACGTCAGTGCTCCACATCGACGTCAGTCTCGATATCCCAATGTAAATGCATAACAACCACAACACGCCGTCTGCGCTGACATCACACAACGCTTCCATCAGCGGGCACCAAGGGCCGGCATGCCGCCGCCTCCGCCGCCAAAGAGAGATCCCATGAGGTTCTGGAGGAGGTCGTTTCCGCCACGCTGGGGGATGAGGAAGACGGCAGCCGAGATGTGGTCGAGCGCGTCCGCGACCTCCTTGGTGGCCAGCACGCCGTCGGAACCAGCAAGGCGGCGGTAACGCGCAAGGAGCATCTGCCAGTCGCGAGCAACCCCACCGTCAGTGCCGCGTGCCTGGACAGCCGAGGTTCCCGGCGAAGGGGCGCGCTGGACCGTAGCGAGGGCGAGCTGCAGGAAGTTGAGCGTCGGGTCCGTCGTGAGCTGGATGTCGGCGTCATCGGGCTTCGGACCGGGCGTTGCGCCGAGGAATATAGAGGAAGACGGGGCGGATGGAGTTTGAAGGAGGGAGAGGAAGCGGACGAGGAAGGCATGCGCGGCGAGGATGTTCGGCGGCGATTGGGACAGGAAGCTGAGAGTTAGGGCGCCTGGTGCTTGCGCAACTCACGGAAGAACACCACGCGCAGCGTACGGCCCGGGAGGGTTGGTTCCCTTTCCATTCCACTCGAAGAGCATGTCGGCGAGGAGGGTCGCCGAGTCCCGCTTGCCCGAGGCAAGGAGGTGCTGCTCCGCCGGAAGGAAGAGTCCGTCTGTGTGTCAGTGATCTGTGAGTGGGAAGGGGTAGATCGCCACACAGGTCGCCAGCACGTACCCCTGTAGTAAAGCTCGCCGAGATACTGGTGAAGATTAGGGTCGCCGGTGGGGCACCCTCCACGCGTCGACCACTTGACCGCGGCGTCGGCCACTTTCTTGCGCCACGCGCCGCTCGGAGGAGTGAGGCCGAGGAGCTGGGTGACCGATGCTGGAGGTTAATCAGAGCCCAACAAGATGAAAATAATCAGACTTCTGAGCTAGCAGAGGGTGTTCTGCACTGCTCTGACTGCGGGGCGTTCACCAGAGCGCCCGTCGCTGTCATGTGCAAGCCATCCCATACACTCACCCCTCGACTTGTCGTCAACGGGCACGTCCGTCTCGTCCATGATCTCGACCATGCGCGCGCCGAGCTCGGCCCCCGACGCCGCCTCGCCAATCTTGAGCATCTCGCGCGCAACGGCAAAGAGGATCTCGATAGCGAGCGGCCCGTTGCCCGCGTGCACGAGGCGCGCGGTCGTCGTCAGCGCCTTTTGGTGTGCGCTGTACGCGTTTGGCGTGGTCTCCTGCAGCAGCGCGAGGATCGGGGGGAGGAGCGTCTCCAGCGTCTGCTTGCGTGCTTGGCGGGGCGGCATCGTGAGTGTATAAGTGGGTTGGAGGAAGTAGGAGTCTCGATGTGAACCGATGATGATCTCGATGAACGTTGTTGGCTGTGCCTGCTTGCTGCTGGACAGGCTGTGACGAGACCGTGCGGAGAACCGCGTCGATGACAATAGGATACCAAAGATCACGTGATCTTCCCCACGATCAGATCACGTGGTGAAGCTGAAAAGTTGATTCCGCCATTCTTGTTCACAGTTCCAGCCAAACGGTCAGGATCATCAATGAGGATCTACAAGATGGGTCGTCCGAGTTGCCCGAGTGACCCAGAGATGCAGAGAATCTACAGCCACAGCAGACGCGTCCAGCATCCCGCTCCATGCAACAGTCTCGCCAGCAGCCATGCAAGCCCCGACGTTGCGTGCACATGGTCAGCCTCCAGCGCTGCCTCCGATGTATCCCGTTGCAAAGCTCTCCCTTCTCAGTCGCCTTCATGGCCCCCCCGTACACCAGTTGCTATTGTCGAAATGCGCCATGCATCAAATCCTACACTCCCCACAAGTCCTAGCATATCCTAGCTTAGAACTTGTTGAAGCCCTTGGCGGCCTTGTTCTTCGAGACACGGAGAACGTTGAAGCGGACAGTCTTCGAGAGGGGGCGGCACTGTCCAACGGTAACCTGGTCACCGTTCTCGACACGGAAAGCGGGCGAAAGGTGGGCGGCAAGGTTGTTGTGGCGCTTCTCGTAACGGCGGTACTTGGGAATGCTGTGGGGGTTAGAAGCGAGTCCTCAAGTCGGTTGCTCTATTGACTCACAAGTGGAGGTAGTCACGACGGATGATGATGGTGTTGGTCATCTTGGTCGAGTGGACGACACCGGAGAGGATGCGGCCACGGATGGAGACATCGCCGGTGAAGGGGCACTTCTTGTCGATGTAGGTGCCGTTGATGGCCTCTGTGGGGTGGTTAGACGCGAACTTGAGAGTGATTTGAAGCAGGCTGCTGGGGAGGGCCTGGGCGAGCACGTAGATAATGCATGTCCGAGATGATCGCATCTCGTCTCCGTGCGCGTGTCCAGCCCTGCTCCCCACGCCGGGCCATCGCAACGCATCTTGTCATGCTAAGGCATCGCCCGTGATCCTGTGCTCCTCGATGTCCGGTGGTCACTCACCAGTGGGGGTCTTGAAGCCGAGGCCGACGTCCTTGTACCAGCGCTTGGTCTTGGTGGCAATCTTCTTGCCGCCTGTTGTTGAAGCGTAGGCAATCGGGGATCAAGAGAACAGCATGGGGCCATAGAGAATGCGAGTCGCGAGATGGTCGTCGACGAGATTTGCGCACAAGACGTCCAAATCCACCAGAGTCGCCAGATCCAAGATTCCACCAGATCCACCATCGACAGAAACGCGAGAATAACGCCAGGAAAACGACATCGAGCGCGCGCGGAACATCAAGAGCGTCGATACGCGGGAAGACGAGATCGGAAGAAGAGCACAAATCGTTACGGGTTCGAAGGAATCGCTATGTCAGCTCCCAGACTCTCTTTCACGGCCGTTCTTTCTCTCCCCGTCGTCGCCGGCTCCGCTTTCTCGTGTACGCACCCTTCGCCTTGGCGTTCTGGAAGAGGTGCTGCTTGTGGAAGTAACGGGAGTCCTCCATGATGGGCGTCGTCGACGGTTTTTTTTTGGTTGAGGGTTGAGGAAGAGGCGTAGACCAAGGGGGTAGCAGCAACGAACAGGTCCGAGGGAGCGACGACGGCGAGGCCAGCGAGCAGCGGTGTGTGGGTGTGTGGAGTGTGGGTGGGAGTGGGAGGGTGCACGCTGGCTGGCTGGACAGAGTTGGCTGGCTGGCTCTCGGGTAACTGGGGGGAACATTTGTGAAAAATTCCTCACTCCCTCTTTCCTGGCAGGACCACCCAGCAACGGCAGTTTGAATGTTGACCGTCGAGATATCCCCGATTTCGCTCACCTGTAACGCCGATGTGGCAAAGTTTATCTTTGCCACGTAGCTTCCGCGCTAACCCCACGTGTGCCTCCCTCCCTGACATCAGCGATTCGGAGCCCCACACTACCCACGATTCGGATTGCGCGTTCAGCACACGACACGGACACGACTTGCTGGATCACTGGACCAACAACCCTATCCGATCAACATCTTCTCCCACTTCCTTCACTCCATATTGACACACAAACCCAAATGACAGCGACGACGGCCGGTACGCCCGCCGCCGCCGCCAAGTCCGCGTGCCACGCGCTGCGCGACGAGATCGAGGCGTACCTTGCTTCCCCGCCACGGCGCGACCGCTTCGTCTCCCCAGTTATCGACTGGCACCACCCAGACGAGTACTCGCAGCAGGGCGTGCAGGGCCTGAGCAAGTTCCTGACGCAGGTCGTCAAGGAGTGCCATATTCTTGATGAGGTGGGTTATAGTCCTTAGTACGAACTAACCCTCAGCTCGCGGCGTCGGCGCGGTCGAGCGACCACGAGTTCTCGTCCAACTTTATCGCGCTGCAGGGTGTCTGGGAAGCGTTCCGGCGCGCGACGCCGCCGCTCGTCGGGATCTGGCAGGTCATGGACAGGCGGCCTGGTCCTGGCGGTGGGAGCGGCGCGGGAGGGACCAAGGTGGATGTTGTGGCGCGTGGCGGCGACGAGTGGATCAAAGTGAATACGTGAGTGGCGAAATGGGATAATCCGCTGTATGGAATAATTATAGCTGGGCTTCAACTGACACACAGGATCAAGGAGTCCCGTCTGTTGATAGAGTTCCGCGAACACGACTCGTACATCAATTCGGACTACGACTCAGATACGGACACGGAGGAGAGCCCCGCTGTTGGGATGACGAACTCTCTGTTGGCGCAAGCGCGGGCGCTCGTCGACGCGGCAGCAGTGCACCCGCGGCTTTCTGGACTACCCGTCCCTCGAGTCAAGTACGTGCTTACTCGTCTGGAGCCGACAGGGCACTCGGATCCCCGCGTCGGCGAGACCCTCGACGCGATGCGCGCCATGGGGATCGAAATCGAGTTCGCCTCCACCTCCACCTCTACACCTGATACAACCCCAGATATTCCCCTTTCTCCACCAGTACCTGCGGAAGATATCGTCCTGGACCTCTCCGTCCTTATTGCGCTATGCTGCGATTCGACCCATTACCCTCTTCCGAAAGACGACGACGAGCTGGAGGCGCGCTTCCGCGCCCGCGAACCCGACGGGTCTCTCGCCCAGCTTCGCGGCGCGGCCCGCGACCTGCGCGACCAACTGCGGTGCGAGATTCAGCGCCCGCTGATCGCCGAGCTCCTCGACCGCCTACAAGACACACCGCGTCTCTGGGTGACTCGCGAAGTGCGCGAGCGGCTCCCGTCCCTCGTAGACGTCATCGGCGGGGAGGCGGAGCGTGCCCGCGCGCGCGCCCTCTTTGACGGCGGGAACTTCTGGCACGAGAGCAGGTGGGAGGGCAAGACGGGATGCCTGACGGACATCAAGGTCCGTATTCTCGAGGACGACCCGGACGCGCCGTCGATACGCGATGGCGAAGCGACGCCATTCGACTCGCTCCTCGCGCACGTGTGCCAGAGTATGCTGGACACGATTGCCGAGTCGCCCCCCACGCCTCCCGAGCCTGCGATCCGCCCGCGGAAGAAGGACCAGGCGCCAAAGCCCAAGCTGCCACCAGAGACAAAGACCAAGAAGGGCAAGGCGTCGAATTCGCCCCGCCGTCCCGGGACAGTCTTCCCGCCGCCCGGACGCCTCCCCTCGGGGCACACGCTGCGTACCCTCCTTGACGGGATCGGGCGGCACGCGACGGTGCTCACGAACAACCGCGGCGCGGTGCTCAAGGTCCTCCGCGAGGCGGGCGTCGCGGACGGTATCCCCGCTGGTGGGGGCGAGGAGGCGCGTATCTGGGTGGTCAATCCGTCTAGCTTGGCCGAGTGGCGGCGGCTCGAGGTGCTCGAGAGTAATGCGAGGTTGGCGCAGGAGCTGGAGGAACGGGACGGACAGGTTAATGGAAGTGCATTAGGAGGACTTTGAACATGAATGTTGTTGTAACCTTGTGCTGTGCTGTATCTGCATCGACATGAAGGACACCGAATGCTGAATTTCCCGTGGTGCTCGTGGCTAAGTGGTCATCAGGTCTACCCTTTGGAAGGACGCTGCTCACCGCCGCCGGAAAGCTTGGAGTCCACTTATGGGGCTCATCGACTTGAAGGGACCTGCGTTCGAGTCCCGGACATTTGCAGGCTGCTGTCAAGCACACCACAGTCGTACCAGACGAGGCTAGTCGACGGTTAAAAAAGAAAAATTAACTTTTTGAAATTGTAGAAAGCCATCAGCGCCAGATCAATACAGCCTGTCACACGAGAAATATACAGCATATGCATCATGGCAGGTCTCGTAATACATGCAATGACCACCTAGATCCTCCAGTCTACTCGGGGAACGCACCCGGCATCGCGTCATCTCCCATGTCGCCGAGCGGTCCGTCTGGCATACCTCCACCACGGCCAAAGTCCGCCTCCATATTCGCGACTATGCCCTCCCACGCATGCACGAGCTGGCGGACCTGCTCTGCGCGGCGGTCGACGGGGAGATCCTGGGCGTTGACTCCCACAAAGTCGCGGAACACTTCGCGCATGTTTGGCGCCCAGTCCTCGGGGTCGCGGCCGACAATGTCGCGGACGCGGCGGAGGAACTCGGCAAACATCTGCGCGCGGTCCCCATCAGTCACTGGGCCGCGGAAGCCGGCACCGCGGGCACGCGCAACCGGATCAAAGTACTGCGCGTCGTACTGCGTCATCGACGTCGGGGGCGGGAGCGGGTCGTAAGCGTGGAACGGGAGCTTGGCAATGTGTGGGGGCAGGAAGCCGAGCCACGATGTCGACTCGGAACACAGCACGTGCCGGCAGATATTGAGGGGGACGAGGAGCGTGCCGTCGTCGCCGAGGTCGCGGGGCGTCTGGATGATGGCGTGTGCGTCTGCGCGGAGAGAGACGGCCGTCGCGTCGTTCAGGTCTGGGAGCGCGGTCGCGATCGTCTTCTGCAGCCAGGCGAGGTTGGACGGCGTCTTCCACAATGCCTCATTCCGCGCCACGTAGATGTGGGCTAGCAGGTCGAGCGCGATCGTCGGCGACTTGGTGTATCCCGCCTCGGTCTGGAGGAGCTTGTTCCCGCGCGCGCTGTCCGGGACCGAGGCACCGACCTTGTCCGCCAGAAGGAGGATCACTTCCGGGAACGCCTTCATCGCCTCGATCAGAGCCGCTGTTCCCTTCTCCTCGCCGTCCTCGCCCTCGCGGAGCGCCAGCGCGCGCGCGTACGCCATGCCGGGATATCCGTGAAGGAACGCCGCGGCGCGGTTGTACTCGCGCTGGTCGAGCATGGAGAGCAGCCACGCGCCGTTGCCTGTTTTGATGGCCAAAAAGTCGAGCCAGAACGCCGCGCCGTGCGGGTCGCCTTCGGGGTCCAGCGCGAACAGCAGCTTGGCAAAGTTGAAGGCTGTCACCCAGCACCCGCGCCGGCCGAGATACGAGATGATGCGGTGCAGCGCGGTGAACATTGGGCGGTTCTCGACATAGTCAAAGTCCAGCCGGCAGGCGCCAGATGTCACGTTGAAGCCTGGCACGAGACAGCGGTCGAATGCGTACAATGCGCGTTCGGCAAAGTCGCTTGCTTCTCCGATATCGCTCTGCAACCGGTACACCTCGGACATTTGCAGCAGGGTGTCCACGTGCCATGGGTACACCTGCAGCAGCGCCATGAGCTGGTTGGGGTCTGGCGTCAGTGGGGTCTCCAACTTGGGCCTCGCCTCGCACTCACCATGACTCCGCACGGCACCGATAAACTGGCGCTCAATCTCCCTCCACGCCGGCGAGTGCTTGAACGTGAACCACTTCTCCCCCTTGTCGAGGTGCTCCCATCCGCGCCGGTCGTACAGGTCCAACACGTCAATCTCCGCCATCTCGTGCATGCTCAGGCCCGCAAGCGACACCGGCGGGGGGTAGTTGGGCTTGGGTTTCGAGAGCGTGTACCGCATCTTGGCGGACCGCCGGCTAGCGGTACTGGCTGCTCCGATCTGGGATCAGCACAGAACAAAACCTAGGGATATACTCACCACCTTGGAGCCGAAGAAACGCCGCAGCTCGGCGTCCGCATCGAGATTTTTCGGATCCACAGACAACAAGTTACGGAATACGAGCACGCTGCGCGACTCGCTGGGCTGCGACGGCCCAGCCTCAGGTTCCGGCTCGGGCATGTCGCCGTACTTGAGCCTGAGCTCGGCGAGCGCGCGGTCCACCTCGTCCATGCCGTCGAGATCGGCTGCCGGCGCCTCCATCCCCTTCTTCCCTTTTCCTTTCTTGCTCTTCGGCGTTGACGCCGCCGACTCGTCCTCGGCCACTCCCGCTGCCGCAGTCTTCTTTTTTGGCTTCTTCTTCTTGTTCTTCTTCTTCTTCGCGACCACTGGCGCGTCCTCCTCTTCCTCGTCCTCTTCCTCGGGCTCGTCCCCGCCTTCAAGCTTCCGTCAGCGCGGAAATATACCCGCAGAAACTCACAGCAGCAAAAGGGTTGAACGCTCCCGAAGCGCCGGCCGCCGCAGGCGCATCCTCCTCCGCGTCCTCCTCATCATCATCAGACACGGCGGCCGGCGTCCCGCTCGCGCTCTTCTCCGCCGCGCGCAGTGCCTCCAGCTCCTCCATCTCGCGCATCTGGCGCTTGTTCAGCCGCTTCGACATGTTGTCTCGCGGTTTTCGGGCGGTGCGGTGGGGTAGGTAGTGTGAGTGTGAAATGTCGACTTTTGACCTTTGCTGCTTTGTCTCGACTCGTCAACATGATTTCACGACTCGTCGCGCCCGCGCGGCAGGAGCGTCATTCAGGGCGGGAAGAGTGTACAGTGGGAACCTATTAGAGCCTCCCGGTAATTCGCACCACTGCAGCGTGTGCGGGGCATAGATACTGAGTCCAAAGCTCGGCGGTCGCCAGTCTCATTCATCATCATGCATGCTCTCACTCACGACGACATGCGTGGCTCTCGTGAGTGTGGCTTTCGTGAGTGTCGTCGACGGCAGGGATGTGGAACGTCGGCGACAGAGGGTTGAGGATGGCACTGCCATGTGTGGGACGCCACGCTTACGTCGCGTGAGTCTCTCGAGATCTCAAGTCCGCAAGATCTCGTCGAGGTCTAAGGCAAGGCCTCAATCCGCGAGCGCGACGACGAGCCACAAGCCTCAACGAACTTGCCAGTTCTTGGTGCTATAGACCTCAACGTTTCATCAACACTCCAGGCGCGATTTACGATCACCAGTAAGCTCACTTCCGACGCAGAGCCGTACACAGCCCAGTTCGCCCCTGCCCAGCCTCATCGCCATTGCCTGAAAGCATGCCACCTCCGGAAATCTCGGAACACTCACTGATAAACAGGAACTTACATACTTATCACAGCTACAGTATCACAGGACAGTGCGTAAGGAATGGGGTTCGCTGGAACCGGAACAGTGACGGAACGCGAGCGAAATGCGGCGGCGGGAACACCGGCGAGCGGATCATCGTCGGGACGTAAAGGTCGGAGTGGCCTTGACTGCTAGCTGCGTCCGGGCGGGACGGTAGGCTTGGCTTGCCTGTGACTGTATCCAGTATACCGCGATTACGTGGTGGAAACTTTGCATCTGGTCGCTGGTGGTCGCTGTGGTGACGATTGCATGACGCTCCGGATTCTCCGGGGGGACGATCATCTCCCAGAATCCAGGAATGGGAGATGGAGTGTGGCGGTTGATTATGAGTTTGAGAGCGCTCGCGCCAGCCGGAGCCTTGTGCTGCGAGCCACAGCGAGGGATAAAAGGCTAAACGTTCCGTTGAAAGCAAGGCATATGACCTGCCCTCTGGCGACCAGGCGACCAGGCAACTAGTAGTGCTGCTTTGGTGGACCTGGGATTTGTGCTGGGGTTCGAGACGGAACATGCAGATCACTTGGTCATCTGACACTTACATTGACAGCAGGTGCAGAGCGCCGAAGTGCTGGGTAAAGTTCCTCCGAGTGCCTCTGCTCAACTCCACCCTAGTCAACAACCAGGCGATCAAGGCACCCGGAACGCCGTGGAAACCAGAACCTTAATGATACCGGGGCTCCCACGCACAAAACAGGTTAACAGGATGAGCAGGTGACCTCCATCGCGCGTTGGTGAGGAGAGGTAAAATGTTCCAACAGTCCCCAGGGGGAGCGTCCAGAACGATGGGGAGGGGGGTAATGGCTTGGCAAGGCGTAGTGGTCACCGTTCCGGTGCTGATTGCCTCCTCCAACCCCGGCCTGGGCGATGAGCCCTGTGCACTTGCAGAAAGGGCCACCTCGGCTGTACTGACTCTGCAGTCGGCATACCATTTCCGCCAGCCACCTGGCTCGACGGAACACGCTCCACCCTGGTGTTGATGGACCGCTAGCTCTGCGCACCGCGGACCTCCGCAACACAAAACCCCGGTTTGGTCGGGCGTGCTCCGGTCCCTGTTGTATGATTGCCTGTCAACCCCGGAACGAGAATGACGGAATGCAAGAGGGTTTAGGAGGTTTAGGAGGTTTACGAGGATTAAGCTTGGTCGAACATTTGCATAAGTGCGTAAGCGTGCAAGGTTTCTCGGGTTCTCGGGCCACACGAGGAATTCGGCGCGTGCTGCTCTGGGTTGTGGAGCGGCAGGCACTCGGCACCAGATCACTGCATGCACTGAAAGAGCTGGAAGTGATCGACAGGTCGAGAGGCCGCGAAATGCGGATGAATGCATGTCTGTCTGTGGCGGATCTGCAACCCTGAAGACCTGAAGTGTGTGATCAATCATGCTTTACCTCGAGCATCGATACGAGAACTTGTTACGCTGGTGGCTAGAGCCTTCCGAAAAAAACGGATCTGGGTGGGCAACAGACACGACAACAGGCAAGACGGAGCCAGACCTGGTATTCGCGTCCTGTATAGCCTGTATGCTTGTCATATTTCCAGCAACAGGCGTATATTCTTGGCACTCGTTCCGCTATCATGTGTCCGGAGAATACGCACCGGTCAGCCGCGCACTCTGCCGTTCGTGATGCCCAGCATGGCGCCCAGCAGGTTTAGAGTGAGGTTCCACCGTTCCTCCCCCTTGTATTCCGGCACGCCAATCTGCGGAGTAGGTCCACCCGCCTCTTCGTTCCCGGACGCTCGAGACCCGAAGGCCGATTACTGATTCTTGAGCCTGGAGTTTTCAGCCATGTATCGCTACTACGCTCTCCCAAGCTGCGCCCAGCCCTGCTTTTCAAACTATCTCGAAAGAGGTGCCGGGACGATCTCCGGGGGAATAGGAAACGCGTCCGCGATCGAAGAAAGGAATGTTCTCTGCTCCGAGACACGTACTGTAGTGCACTGACAATTAACCCCCCGAGATGGGATATAAGGACGAGCACCACTCCCAACTCCCACTCCAACACTGATAAGATACCCTACTCTTTTTGACTTTTATGAACGGAGCGCGTTGCCTATTGCCACCTCAACTATGTATGTGCCGCGGACCACAGCCGCACCGCCACCGACAACGAGAGTGACGGGCACGCTGGCCGCGGTGCCCGTCCCGCGCACAGAGGGCGAGTCCTTCCTTTCCCTCACGCGCACCACCAGAGATGCAGAGACGGTTACATCACTCCCAGCGGTACCCGCCCCAGCCCCCACAAGCTCGGTACGCGGGCGGGACCACACGATCATCATCACAAGCGTGGTGTTTGGCGTGGTATTCGGCCTTGTCCTCCTCACGTGGGGTGTCTTCCGGCTACGCGACTATCTCACAGAATCACGAGCAGCCGACGAATCCCGCCCCCTGGGCGCCGAGCTCGATGCGGCGGCTGCGCGCCGCCGGCGCGCCATTGCGGCGACCGACTGGCTCGTCGGCGGCCCCTCGAACGACCCGTACGGAAGGGGTTGTCGCGGGTACAGCTCCGAGTCGATATCGCCGCTCCGCCCCCGCGTGGCGGACCTCACTTGGTGTCCGGACATGGATCTGGATGTAGACATCGAGGCTGAGGCCGAGGCGCAGAGCCTCCTCCGCACTCGCAGCGTGAGCTTTGTCGAGCCGCGACAGCCCCGCGGTCCCCCGTCCCCTCAAAGCGCCATCCAAGTTCCGGAAGTATGTTTCCCCCCCACGCGTGTCTGACACCAGCTGATGGGCAGCGCTCCCCCTTCCCATTTCCTTCCCGAGGCTACGACGCCTCCCCCCCGCTCTCGCCCCACCGCTGGACCCCGCGCAGCCCGGCCCTCACTGCCCGTGTTGTTGATATCCCGCTGTCTCCCACACGGTACAGCTGACACCGAGCCGCGGACCCCGCCACCAAGTCCGACTGAGACTCCACCTACGTTCATGTCGATCCCGTCGCGGCGCCTGCGCCGTCGTCGCTGGCATCGCTCGCCACGCAGGTAATGAGTAACGCAGAACAACCGGTCAGAAACTCCAAACAGTAACAACAAATGCCACGAGATTATGAATTTAATGAATTTATATACTCTCAACATACCCACCCACATCCTAACTACCACCCTCAACATCGACAACAACACCCTCTCGACTATCATCATCGGCAACCTCCACTACCTGCCCTCCGCCAGATCTTAGGAGGAACTCAGGGGTTCCGAGTCTCAGTGATCCCATTTCGCCGTATTGCCGAGATATGGACGACGAGTCTCTTAAAGAACAGTTTTTAAGTATGCATCTCTTGAGTTTGTTGAGAGGTCGGCGATGAGCAAGTCGTTCTGGCAGCGATCCCCGGGAAGGGGACTGGAATTTGGGGGTATGGTTGCACCCACCAGGACATACATACATATCTGGTACGGTGGCCAGTGCCCGGGGTGCCGAAAGGGATGCTGGGCGTATGTTCTCATTGAATCTTGATGCCCTGGGGCGAGATCCAGGCCCAAGCCCAGACCTTGCACTGTACTACCGGAATAGCGCCCCGTCAACACGTACTCGCAGGAGTGTCTAGTGTGAATGGTGATGAAGTGTGGGTGTGTTGGGTGTGCGCACTGCTGTGCTGTTGTGAATTGTGAAGTGCATCTGAAAAGCTGAAACGTGGCCCAGACCCACCCTCTCTGGCCTCTGGCCTCTGGCCTCTGGTAGTCTCACAGTCGTCGCTCTCACCACTACTTTCCCCCTTGGCGTCAGAGATACTTTGCAAGATGACTGACCACTTCACACCACCCCATGGGCGGTGCATCAGGTGTTCGTCACATCACCAACGGATGCACCGCCCGCCGGCGCCGAAGGTGCAAAGGTCCATGTCGGCATTGGGAGTACATATACCTTCTGCGCGCAGTCTGACCCTCCCCATGTCCCCCGGCTTGGGCTTGTCATTCCCACACTCTTTCACTCACACTCATTTAACATGCTCGTCCCACTAGTGCTGCTGGCAGCACTGGCGGGCAGCGCGGCCGCTGGCGGCCCGGTCACGATCTCGCTGGCGAGTGACCGTTCGACGATGGAGATGGGGATGGCAAAGTCAAATTCGGACTCGAGCTCAAACACAAACTCGCTGTATTACTATGTTCCATGGGAGATTGGGTGAGGTCCCCTTTATGCCGGAAGCTCACATCAGGACGCCGCCGCAAAAGCTCCACCTGCTGCTGGACACGGGCTCGTCGCGCACCGTCGTATTCGGGAGCGACTGCGACAAATCAATGTGTAACACGTCCTTTCCGAAATATGACGGTGGGCGGTCCTCGACCTTTGCGGACGGGAAGCGCACCGAGAAGCTGTCGTATGGCGGGGGCACGTCCGAGTTTGCAGGCACGTGGGACGCGGACACGGTGTCGTTTGGCGGACAGCGGCTCACCAACCTTTCGTTTGTCAATGTCCACACGAGCAACTATCACGGCCGGCCGCTGAGTTTCGGATCCGGCATCGCGGGACTCAGCCGGTCGCGCCCGACCGACCCCGAAATGTCAATCACGCAGCTGATGGCGAATGGATCGGATAACCCCCGCTTTGGCGTGTACCTCGACCGCCGGGACGGCGAGGACCGCACGATGCACAGCGGGCTGACTCTCAAGTGCGTGTGTGTGTGTGTGTAGGTGCTGACGACAGTGGGATTGACGAGAGCAAGATTGCGCGGCCGGTGAGCTATGCGCCTGTGGCGCAGCCACCGAGCAAGCTTCCCGGGTGGTGGGTCGCGGTCGGCGGTGTGCGGATCGGCGACACAAAGCTCAAACTTTTGGGGAAGCACGTCGCCCTCATCGACTCGGGCACACCGGGGATCCGCGTGCCCCCCGACGTGGCAAAAGCGTTCTACGCAAAAGTAAAAGGCGCGACGGTGAACAAGAACGGGGTAAACCTCTTTCCGTGCGCCGAAGCCGAGCGCATGCGGCTCTCGATAACCGTTGCGGGCGTGGAAGTGCCTGTCTTCTGGAAGGACCTGAGTCGGCCAGTGGACAAGAAAGGACGCTTGTGCCGTGGCGAGGTTGGTACCCGGGAGCAGGAGGCGGTGGAGGGAAATGTCACGGAACCGACACAGTGGGTCCTCGGCGCGACGTTTATGAAGAACGTCTACTCGGCGTTCCAGTACGAGCCACTCGCGGTGGGATTCGCGCCCCTCAAGCCCGAGTTTAATGTCCAAAGCGGGGCGAACAGGGTTAGGGCCAGCGTGGGGCTGGTCCTCCTCGCTGCTGCTGTTGCCCTCGTTTAGACCCTCCAGACATAAGTCTTGCCGTATATATCAAACTGGCCACTTTCTACCCATGCTTGCCATGTATCACATTCCTTTTACCGAACACAGAAACCCATATTCAGAGTCATCGAGATCAGTTCGACCTCCTGGGGCGAGCATTGCATATCCTGCCGTGCCGAGAGGCACAGAGCTACCTGTAAAATGCTGAAGTTATAAAGACATGGGCTTATTAGATGATAGTCTTAGAGAATCACACCAAGACGAGCAAACCGACAGCGGTAACAAGTAGGCTTGCGACCGGCACGAGTCGCTGGGACGCGCCGTTGCCGGGCTTGTTGTTGTTGTTGTTGTTGTTGTTATTGTTGTTGTTATTGTTATTGTTGTTGTTGTTGTTATTGTTGTTATCGTTGTTCCCCTGCGGGTCGGTGATGGGGTTCGTGTTCGTGATGTTTATTTTGCTTGGCGTGTCGGTCGCGTTGACCTCATAAGCACCGTTCAAGATATTAGACTGTTTGTTGAACTCGGGCTTGAGTTTGCCAAGACCAAACGCCTCGTTCGGCGAGTACCGGTACGATGAGTAGACGCTGTTGAGGAAGGGCACGCCGAGGAGCCAGCCGTACCTGGTGTGTCAGCTGGGTCGGCAGGTGCTGAACATGCCGAGACAAGGACTCACGTGCTGACGCCCTCGGCGCGGGGGACGATGAGTGTCTTGCACACTGTCTGGGTCTCCTCCATGGCATAAACCAAGTCGCCCCAGTATAGGGGGTAGTCGATGCCGCCGATGGTGAACGTGAGGTTGAGATTGGTCGCGTTGCAGGGGACATACCATTTCCCTTGTTCGTCTTGCTCTGCCCCCGCAATGGCCTTGTGGAAGGTATTGACAATGTCTTCGGGCATGAACAGGGACGGAGCACCAGTGTCCACCAGGGCAAGGTTGTTGGGCGACACAAACGGGTCGTATGCGCCATTCCCCTTGTCCTTCATCGGGATCTGCTTCTCACCAACCCGCAAGGCCACATCGCCGTGATGAACCGCATCAAGGGAGATCAGCCACTTTTTAAAGGAGCCGTCATCAAGAAGGGGAACATAGTTCATGCTGCCGTCAATCTTGGACTGGTCGACGCCACTTGACAGTGTCAGCAATTAAAATCACCACCAACTTTCAAAAACACTTACCCAAGCGCAAGCTCGCCAGTGAGGACGCCCCCTTTCACCCAGTCCTCGCGTTCCATGCGGCCGAGGTAGATGCCAAACTCGTGGCTGGTGCCATTCTCCGAAAGGTAGTCGGAGATGGACCTTTGGTTGTACTCTGAAGAACTGGCAAAGCCCAGGCCAAGAATGCCGGTGCCCGAGAGATCATTCGTGGTGAAGGTCCCCATGTTACCGCCCTCAATGACGGAAAATTTAAAGTCGTCGACATACACGCCTCCCATACCGACGCGGTCCGAGCCAGGCCGCCCGTAGCTCTTCTGCCCGCCGCCGTACGTGTGCGACACATTGCCTCCCTCTTTATCCCACTTGAAAGTTTCCGAGCCTTGGGGATCGAATGGCCTGTCTCCCGGAGCGAACCTGCACACATCTTTAGGGCACGCGGAGCTGTAGACGACCAAATCGTGGGACCCCGTGTCCAGTACAAAGTCGCGCGACTGCGCAGGGGAGCTGGGCGTGTGAGCTTCGAGTACGCCACCCACAGCCAACAACGCTTACCCGATATCAACCGTAACGTAGTAGTGAAGCTGCCCAAAGCCCGCTTTCAATCTTGTACAAGTCAGCCCCGCAGTTCCGTGCGCGTCCTCAATAGCACTCACTTTTGCGATGATCCGCTTTCTCCGGTCGCTGCCGCAAACTTGTTGGCCACCGGGAGGTTCACGGCAGCCTGATACGAGCTCTTGGAGCGAATAGGGATAGTGACGGGAGCACTGCGCTTGACGGGGGCGGACTCTGGTGACGGTACCGCAAGCGCGGCCGTCGCCAGCAGCAACAGTGAGGAAAGCATGAGTAGTCGTGAGCGGCAACGCCTTCGACAGAGGCTATGAGGGGACCAGTGGATGATGGGTGCCATCAAGTGAGCTGAAACATCCAGTGCTACTTATATCAAAGTCGCTCAACGGGGTGGATCGCGGGAATCTCAAGATCTCGAAGGCGCGGCACAACATCTCTGAGGCGACGGGCATAGGGTCCACGACCGACGCGTAACAGTAGTCAGGCCAGCAGGGGATCGGGACTGACCGGCTGTACCTTGCAAACAGGGAAGAATGCGCCGAGATCGTGAGGACTGGTACCAGCAGACGAGCACTGGCGCCTGTCGGCCGCTACCCACTGCGGAACTGGAAATCTGTTGAGTTATGTGCGGTGCAGAGAGGGCAACTGTTTCTCCTGGGTGACAGCATGACAGCAGTGCTGTGCCTGGCGGGCTTCTGGACTTTCTGTGTAGGTCGATGCCGTTGCAGTGTCAGGATTAGTTTATTAGTCTCGTCCGTCGCGTATTAGCATTAGCTGTGGTGTGGCTTCAAAGGCGATTGTTGATTCGTCCATTCTGTTCTTATGGCATTGGCGTGTCTCAGAGCGCGGCACAGCCCCTGCCGCAACAGAGCTTCAGGAATCCAGGAACAGCTTGTAGTGTCCCGCAACCCCAAGTCCAGTCGCTTCCTTTCTTGAGTGCCGGAGAGTGTTGACGACGCCTAGGCGGGGCCCGGTAGGCTCAGGGGGGCCGTCCTATGGGTTGTTTGAAGAGGATACCGAAAGAGATGCTTGACAAGTGGATCTGCTCAAACGAGGAGATTGCGATGGTCTGGAGATCTGGAATCCTTACCTCTGACAACAGGCAGTCGAGCAGCTCAAGCAGCCGGCGCAGTCTCAAGCACATCACGTGACCAGAGCTAACTCTGCATGGTATGCACGCGAGAATTGTGCGTTGGGCCGTTGGGTTTGATTAATTTGATGACTGTAATTTGATTGCAGAAATTGATTCCGCTTCGAACACAACAGAGTCCACTCAGCTCATCCCTTGCTGATCCTCGCGCTCCATCCATCCTCAGAGCTCAGAGAGAGATCAGAGACCTCCACTTTGTGCCCCGACGCGTCTCTCCTTTTGCCACTCTCTGCTCTTCCTCTCCCTCGTTTAAAACAATCCACCTCTCCTCACTGATCCGTCTCCCATCACGCATGTCCCTTCGCAGAGAATCGGCAGAGCTCAGACGCGCCCTCGAGCTCTCAACCCAGCAGGTTGACGCACTCGCCCACCTACCCTCCTACTCGCTCTCCAGTGCACCCTCCGATGACTCACGCGATTTCGAGCTTCGTCCAGCCCGCCGTATGTCTCAACTTGAACTTTCACCACTAACAGAACAGCAGACATAATGACAACGACACCGCATACACCACATGCCCAGAGCTACAGCTACACTGCGCTTGCGGTGCTTTCCCCGTCGCCCCCGCCGCTGGTCGCGCGCGCGCTCAATCTCTCGACGGGCGCGTCGCGGCCCGCCCCGGGCCCTGTGCACCGTGCGGACATGTCGCCCCTAGCGGCCCAGACACCCACGTCGCGTATCGGCACGTTTGCCACTCCCGCACGCGATGCACCGCGCTCCAGCGTGTCCGAGATCGGGACATTTCCCCAGACATTCGAGACGCCGCCCGCCGCGCGTCCGCGGTGCGAGGTGGTTATTCCGCGTCCCGGGATGAGCTCACCGGATCCCATTGATTGTCTTCGCTCTGACCGCGAGAACACACCGGCTGAGGTGCTTGTTGACGCGTCGCGGTCCAGCGGGACTGGCCCCGTTATTGACCTGACAGAGTCTCTGGACGCAGATCCCGGGCGAAGATCGGCGCGCGTGCGGGATAACAAGGAGAAGGAAATGGAGGCGAAACAGAAGGAACAGGAGGCCAAGGCTGAGCGAAGGCGGAAACGCGAGGCGGAGAAGGCGCGGTTAGCGGCTGAAGAGGCGGTACGGGAGCGGGAGGAGGCTGAGGACGGCGGGGAGTACGTCCCTGGGCGACCGGAGAAGAAACGGAAGAAGACGGAGAAGAAGAAGCCGGCACCAAAGACTAGCCAGACGAAAACGAGCCAGGCAAAGTCGACAAAGTCGAGCCAGGCGAAGAGCGACAAGTCCAAGTCGAGCCAAGCGAGCGAAAAGCCTAGTGAAGGGGCGAGCTCGTCAGCCGTTGGGGGCAACCTGGTTATTATCGAGGAGACAAGTTCAGCGTCGAAGGTGCCGGAGACCTCGGGCCAACTCTCGCCTGTGACGTCGTCCGGGAAGCGCCTTGCGTCCTCGGATGATCGAGTAGCGGCGGTTCCCGACTCCTCTCCTTCCTCCCCTGTCCCCAAGTCATCTGCTCCAAAATCTTCCACACCCAAGTCTTCTGCGCCCCCAAAGCCGTCTAGTGCAGAGCCGTCGTCTTCCGCGAAGGCATCGGAACCTTCCTCTCCCATCAAGCTGCCCCCCAAGGCACCGCCAAAGGCCGCCAGCGCCACCCCCGACCCCTCCACACCACTTGCCCGCAAGCCTCTTCAGCCAGTGCGGAGTACGCCCGGCTCGCGTGGAAGCCCCTTTAACTGGAAGACCCGTGAGTGACAGTCTTGTGAATGCCACTCACGCCTCAGCGCGCAGCGACCTCTCCAGCGTCCTCGCAAACTTTCCCGGGGCAAAGCGGACCGGCATGTCGAAGCGCACCCGCATCGCCTCGCTACACACCACGATCGGCCCGCCTGCAAAGGTACTGCCGCCGCCGCCGCCGAAGCGCAAGAAGGTCGAGGAGGAGGAGGATGACGACAGTGACACGGAGGGCAAGGTCAAGGTGGGGAGCCGCGAGTGGCTCATGATGGAGGACTAGCTGTTGGAGTAGTGTACACATTGCATTAAGCCTATATATCTTGTTGAGTTTGCATGGATTGATTGTATCGTGATGCTTGTGTGTGTGAGTGCCTCGCTATACTACTGGCAGCAACCGCCAGGTCTGAAAGCTGAAAAGTGCAAAGTCAAAAGCAGTCACGTTGTTTGGTTCCGTCCACGGTGCTAAATGACGTGTAAAACAGTATCAAAGTAATTTGGGTGGCGAACGCCGACAGAGGTGCGGATTTTCGGTTGACGCTTTTGACGGTGGCTCATGGCTCAATGTCAGTTGTGCTGAACATTGACAAGACTCCAAGACTCGGCGACAACCATCTTTGAATCAACATCAACACCCCTTTACCTAGCACAGACAGTCTCTACACAGGACGGAAACCAGACGCAGAAGCTACCTCACACGGCCGCGCCCGAACCCGCAAGAAGACCGTTCATCATGGTATGCCGCCCCTCCACCTCCACCTACTCACACGCTCGCAGAAGATCAAGATGATTTCGCGGTCGCTGGACGACCACCTCCCCGGCTCGTCGACCGCCCCCCACCCGCTGCAGCGCAACCTCGCGCCCCACATGCATCCGTTTGCCAAGCCGCGCGAGTACACGCGTGCAGTGACGGCCGCCAAGATGGACCGGATGTTTGCCAAGCCGTTTGTCGACTCGCTCGGCGGCCACCAGGACGGCGTGTACTGTCTCGGCAAGGACCCGCGGCGCGTTTCGGTGATTGCGGCCGGTGGCGGCGACGGCGAGGTGATTGTGCACTCGCTCTCGCAGCGGCGGTCGCTGCTCAAGATCGACGCGCACAAGGGGATGGTTGGCGGCGTTTGTTGGACTTCGGACGCGCGCGACGGCAAGCGTGGAATCATCACCTGCGGCAAGCTCGACGGCACGGTGAAGATCTGGAGGAGCAAGGCGTTTGCTCCTGGCATGACGGTCGAGGAGGAGGAGCGGGACGACACGCTCGATGCGGCGGGTGCAGTGGGCGAGGACGGGTTCGTCGAGGACGATGACCTGGCCATGGACGAGCATAAGCGCGATGCCCGGGGTCTGAACCTCGCGCCTGCGATGGTGTACAATACCAAGAACGGGTTTAACGGCATCGATCACCACCGCACGGATAATGTGTTTGCGACCGCGTCCAACACCGTGCAGGTGTGGGACGAGAACCGCAGCGCGCCGCTCAGCACGCTGCAGTTTGGCTCGTCGCTCGAGACTGTCACGGCAGTCAAGTTCAACCAGAGCGAGACGAGCGTGCTCGCGTCCGTTGGAAACGACCGGACAATGTGCCTGTACGACATCCGCACAGGCAAGGCCGAGCGCCGCGTCGTCATGAACATGCGCTCAAACCAGCTCTCGTGGTGCCCCACCCTCCCGACTGTCCTCCTTCTCGCGTCCGAGGACCACAATCTCTACACCTTCGACCTCCGCAACCTTTCTACCCCGACACAGATTTACAAGGGCCACGTCGGCGGCGTCATGGGCTGTGACTGGAGTGAGTACATGAGGATGTTGAGCTGCGACGGCCCGGTGGCTGGGCCTCAGTTCTGGACAAAGTCTGCGCTCTAGGTTTTCGGCCCTTTCGGGCCGGCCATGGGATTCATGACCCGAAATCCATGAGGTCCATCCCGTGCAAAAGATCCGTGTCCACAAGGATGCGGGATGCGAACGAGCACGCAAGCACAGTCCGCGGAATGTGGAACCTCTTCGGGGAAAGCGATGGGTCAGGTCATGTTAGATCAGGGGTGGTTGTCGGCCACCCAGGACCGACATGAGCGGTCCTCTTGGAAACAAACAGACAGGCCAGCGTTTGCAGATCGCTCAAACTCATTCTCCTCTTTCCGCTGGATCACACTTTCCAGTTGCTGACTCTTTTCCCAGGCCCGACGGGCGAGGAGTTTGTCTCAGGGTCGTATGACCGCACGGTGCGCCTCTGGAAACGCGATGCGGGCAAGAGCCGGGATGTTTACCACACGAAACGGATGCAGCGGTGAGTACTGGAGCGCCGCCCATTTGGCTTGAATTCCTCATCACGCTCGAGCCTCGTGCTTGATGCAATTGCCGCCACCATTTGTTTGTCATTGGCAGATAGATGGTCCGAAGGGGCCAGCCACCCCTTTGCTCTTTTCACTGGGAATCTTTTCTCACACCCAGTGTTTTCGACGTCACGTACACGCCAACGGCAGACTTTGTGCTTTCTGCTTCCGACGACGGCAATGTGCGGATATGGAAGTCGAGCGCGTCGCAAAAGCTGGGACCCATGTCGACAAAGGAGAAGCAGTCGATCGAGTACCGCCAAAAGCTGGTCGAGCAGTGGTCGACGTCCAAGGAGGTGCGCAAGGTCGCTGACCGCCGCCACCTGCCGGCCAGCGTGCACAATGCGGTCAAGTTGAAGCGCGAGATGATCGAGGCGGCCAAGGTCAAGGAGGACCGGCGCCGCAAACACTCGCGCAAGGGCAAGGAGAAGCCCAAGGCCGAGCGCAAAAGTGAGTCCTGGCTGCTTATGTGGAGAGAGATCGGGGCGAGATTGCTCGAGTCGATGGAGGCCACACTGGTTGGCTGGTCGCCTGATGCTCCTCATCTCTGGGGGCGGGATGACGCGGGGAGCGTCGCGGGGCGGAAAGTCTAAACCCGATCCGAAACCGACATTATGGCTTCGGCATGTGTTGCTCCTGCCGTGACAGATGTTTGCAGGGTCACCAGCTGTGGCTGGCAAGATTTTGTGATTTTGATTTTGGTTTTCCTGTTTTCTTGGCGTGTCGCGTGTGATTTTCCTTTTGAGATCCCTACTGACACCCTCTTTTTCTTTCTACTCGTCGCCTTCTTTGCTTCCTCAACTCCCTCCTGGTCCCCGCTTTTCCGACCCACAGAGGCCATCATTGCCGAGCAGAAATAGACGTCCCAGTGTGTTGTACATTGCATGCTACATTCCCCATCGAGCCAGGGCCAGGACCAGGGCCCATAAACGTCACGCCGTGTCTTACCTGGCCATCAGCATTCAGCATATCGCATATACTCGCGCAGACATCGCGCATAACGGTGCGCAGCGAGGTGCTAATCTTTCCAGAGTTCATTCTCTCCCGTTCCGGCAGGCTAACGCGGTATCGCTTATCGTGCGATCTGTCATGCAGCATCGCCTGCATTGCCCATCACTTCGCGACGGGATCGCTGATCCAGACGCGCCAGACGCCGGCCGTGGCGAGGCGCGAGGCACGCGTGCAAGGCCGGGCGTGCACTCGTGCGCGAGTGCGTTGACCGGCGATGCTGAAGATAGAAACACGGAGCGACGCACAGTGCGCAAGGACAAAAGAGACACCCTCCCATCCTGGATTCTCACTCGTGTTGCAGTTGGCAGCGCGAGCTGCGCGAGGCTCGCGAGGCGCGTGAGGTTTGCTAGGTTCGAGGTTTGAGGTGCGCCACTCCCATCCCACGCGCCACAGTGGGGCACCGTGCGCCGACGCCACAGGCTCTGCTCTGCATGCTTCTTCGTCCTCGACGCCGCTCGACGCACGCTGGATGCGCCGTGACACGGCCTGTGCAGTGCATGGACACCTGCTGAGCCCCTACGAGCTATGAGCTATGAGCTATGAGGTTACCTGCTGCTGATGCTACCAGTGCCGACTGCCGCACCTAGCCAGCGCCCCCGCCACGCCCCCGACGCCCCGACGCCCCGACGCCCACTGGCCTCGAGGCCGCCTCGCATTCCTGCTGCCGCTCTGTGCGCTGCCCTGCGTCACTCCCATGCCAGAGACCTGCGGCCGGTCGGATAGGAGATCAGGAGAGAGGACACGGGGGGATATCTGCCTGTGGCCTTGTGGCTCCTGGAGCGAGAGTGGGGCTGCGTTGGGGTCTGGCTGCTGGCTGCTGGCGCGTCGCGCGTCGAGCTCCGAGAGCCTTGAGCCTCGAGCCAACGAACGTGGACCGGGCGCATGCCATGTCGCGCCACATCACGGGTGAGAACCTTGTTGCATGTTGGTGAAGAGACATGAGGGAGAGGTAGTGCTAGGAGTGCCCCCCGTGGTCCCCCTTCTCCCTCTTTTTCTCCCCTCTTTGGCAATCTGCCGAGCAAGCCGTCGGTGATGGTCCGTGCGACGACAAACACGACGAACAAACACACACACACACACACACTCTCTCTCTCTCTCCCACACACTCGCTCTCTCACAAACCAGAACAAACAAACAAATCAAGCGCGCTCACTCTCTCGTCCGCTCCCTCACTTTTCTGACCACTGACCCCCCCGCCTCGGCCGCATACCCCCGCCCGCCAACCCTTACCTCCTCACTCCCTACATTCTCCGGGCACAGGACAGCTCAAGCCAAGACAGCCCAGTGCAACAAAGCAAAAGAAAGTCATTCACGTCCCACGTCCGCGTGTTTTGGATATCTCTCTTGCAGCTGCAGTTTTTCCATTGTCAACAGAGTATCGAGGATCGAGCATCTTGCCGTCGCCCATTCCATCTCGTTGTTCCTTGTGCTCTCTCCATCATACCCCCAGCCTCTATACCGCCACCTCCTAACAACAACAAACTACGGCTCGGCCACCACCGACTCCGAACAGCACTCTAGCGCCTCCGCGCCCCTCTTATATGTCCACGCCCCCACTGTCGCCGACACCGCGGCGGTGGGCGCCGCAGGGCTCGTCGCCGCTCGTCGAGGCGCTCGGGAGTCTTGTTGACACCGATCCCCCAGATCTCCCCGCCAGTGCGAGCCAGACGGCTAGTAATCTTGATAACGAGAGCAGCTCGCAATCACAAACAGCACAGGGCCGCCTCCTCTCCCCACAGTCGAGCGTGCCCTACATCACAACAACGTCCCCATCACCACAGCGCAACACACCAACAATGGCTAGTAGGACGGGCAGCGACAAGAACAGCGGTGGCGACGCCTCGCTCACCCAGCAGCCGACCGGTGGCTCACTCGATGCAGTGTACGACGACGTCTACGCATCAATCGACGCCTTTGCCAATCAGACCTTCAGCCTGCCTCCCATCCCCTCTATCCGCGGCTCGGACGCCACAGGCTCCGCGCCGCCATCAGCCTCATCGCCGCGGCTCATGTCCCCGCCCCGCTCCCCGACACGGAGCAGCCTCACGCCGATCTCGCCCCTGTCCCTCACCCCGCCCCGCTCCCGTTCCCCCACCTTTGCACGGGGAACCGGATCGCCTGTCTCCGCCTCGGGAGTTTGCGCCGCTGGATCCATCGCCAGCCGCCTCCGCACCCGTGCCCAGCTCGGCGATACGCTCTACGGCCTCGGCATAGACATGGGCCGTGCAGCGTCCGGGACGTCCGTCACTTCAGCAGGGTCCGCGGGTGGGTCGGGTACAATGGAGTACATGCAGAGTGATGAGTCGCGGGGGTCGTACAACTCGCCGGCGCGCTCAAGCGAACACCCCACGTCCATTGCCCAGACACTCTCCCCATCAGAGCTCGCCCGCATGTCCGGGCGCTTTCCGTCGAGTTCCAAGGCTCCCGTCACGCCCAGCAAGGGATCGTCGGGCACGGCAAGCAGTCCGCTCCGCCCAGGGGCTGTGACGCGGGCATCGGATCTGATCAAGATGTTCGAGTCGCGCGCCGAGCCCTCCGCGACGCCCACGCCATCAGCCTCGCTCCCATCACAGAAGCTCGACCGGGTCACGAGCCGGAGCATGGACGAAAAGTCGCTTCCTCCAGTTCCGGCATCATCAACCAGCGGGTCCTCTGCGCCACCGGTGCCGCCCCCCGTCTCGTCCCCAATCGGACGCAGCACGTCGCCTGTCCGCCTTGGGTCCCCCATCCGCGTCCCGTCGCCAGTTAAGCCCAAGACGCCCGTCTCAAATTTCCGCAACGTGATCGCATCCTGGCGCGCGCGTACCGCCTCGGAAGCCCAGGACGAGCCAGTCACAAGTCCAACAGGATCCGGACCCGGCGCCGGCGCCCCAGGGCTCACTCGCGACCGTGCATGGAATGTCAGTATCCGCCGCAAGCGCCGCGATGAGACGACGCCGGCCCTCGCGGAACAGGTGTCGCTTGGCCACCACAGCTCGTCCAATCCCGACACGCCGTCCCCCATCGTCACTTCCGAGTCGGTCACCACGCGCTCGGAGCGCATGATGGTCGAGCCTGTCCAGACGCATTATTCCGGAGAGGTAAGGGTAATCCAGATCAGGACAGTTGGCTGATAGGCAGCCCCTCCGCACAGGCACGCTCTATTACTTTAACGTACACGAGAGCGACGATCCAGACGACTTTTTCTGGATCCAGGTCGACGCCAGGCTATACTCCGAGGGCTTACACATTACGTGGCGCACAGAAGATGACTCTCAGGCCGTTATCAACTTTGATCTTGCGTTTTGCGAGGGTGCGTGATGGATCATGAGAGGTGAACTGACAGTCCCAGAGGCCGGGTCCATGTTCTCCCCCAGTGACCCCAACTCGGGCGACGACATTGGCGCCGCTACCGCCCGGCGGCAGGGTGATCTCGCAGGAATATTGTGCCCGTTCCAGCTGGTGTTTGACGACGGTGTGGAACGGTTCGCATGCGACTCTGCGCGCGAGCGTGTGCGCTGGGTCCGCTCGCTGTGGAACGTGCTCGAGGACCTGCGTATCGCACCGAGCCACATGCGTCCCCCGCCGAGTGCCATCTCGCGCGCGTCAAACGGCAGCGGCTCGGCTTCCGCCCGCTTTTCCTCCCACCCGACGGGCGCGAGCCTGCTTTCTGACCACTCGAGGCCAACCCAGACAATGGACGATGCGGTTGTTGTCACGGGCGGAGGCTTTGCCGCGCCGCTCACATCCCGCAACTCGCGCCGCCTCGCGGCGTCCAACTCGCTCAAGCGCGATCGCTCTATACGCCGCACCGCGAGCGACATCAATCTCCGGGAACCAGAGCCAATGGGCCACCCAGCGCCGTCTCGGGAGAGCGGTAGGTCGATAGCCTCTCGCGAGCGGTCCTTTGGGACATTCGACGAGTCAACGCGGTGGCAGACGCCCTCTGGCGAAGACTACCTCTCCGGCCAGCGCTCCCCCTTTGGCCGCGCGAGCCCCGTACCCTCGACATTTACGTTCGGCACACCAGGGCTGTATCCCAGCGACAGCGTGTCGAACATCTACGTCTACCCAAAACCCTCGACGCGGAGGGCGACGCCGGTGCGCGCACCGAGTCCGCCAGTCCAGGCGCCACCGCAGCTGCCGACGATCACGGGCTCGACCTCAGCCTCGGGACCCACTGTACGGGGTATTGCCACCCCCTCGAGCGCACTGAGTATGCACACCGCAACAGCCAACCCTTCCATGCCTGGCAGCTTCCGCACCGCTCGCGAGGGGTTGGAGAGCGCGCACAACTCGGGCGGCTCCTCAGGCTCGAGCACCGCCCAGCCGCGGCTGCAGACGCTGTACAACCTCCCGCCGGCGAGTGGGACCACCGACTACTCCACTGCGCAGGGCATGGCCCAGCCGTCCGCTGTCACTGCGAGGGATTTCGCCGAGACGACAATGGTGACTGCCCTGTCAACAGCGATGCCGACGGCGGTGACCGCCCCCGGGTTTTCTGCGTCTTCAGGCTCGGGGATCACCGCGCCGTCGACGATCGTTCCCACGGCAGTGACCGCACAAGAGCCCACGATCACCTCTGGCGCGACGGCCGTGACGGCTTCCAGTATGCCCACAGCGATCACCGCGCCAGGCATTAACCCGTCGTCGTCATTCGTCACTGCCCCAACGGTCACCGACACGGCTGTCACTGCGCCGTCTCTCAACCCCACGGCAGTCACTGCGCCGAGTATGGACCCAACGGCCGTCACAGCGCCTTCAACGCTCGGCTCGTCGACTGTCGCGCCCAGCCTCCGCCCCGCAGTCTTCGCGCCGACTGTCTTCACTCAGGCGACACAGCCGTCTGCGGTGACTGCGCCGACGTACACCTCCTCCCCGACTGCGATTACGGCCCCGACTTGCTCCTCAGCGCTGACGGCAGTCACCGCGCCATCCTACCAGTCCCAGCCTCTCGTGTCACTTCCTACCACGCGCGCCGCCACGCCGCCACCGCGCTCGCCTCCCCTGTCGCCCACGCCGTCCACCCTTGTCCGGTCCACGCCTGGACGCAGCGTCATCTCCCTCCGTGGTGCTCTCTGCGGCACGGGTCCCGGCTCCCCCCGCAGCAGTGTTCCTTCCATATCCGATCCGTCCGGATACTTGCGCAGTTCCAGCCCAACCGCCTCGGTCGCGTCGCGCGTCTCGGCGCGTTCAGACCCCAGCCGGCCGCGGTATACCCTCTACGACCCTCCCGTTGCTCAGTCTCCATCGTCGTCTGGACATGCCTCTTTCCATACCGCCGAGCAGCAGTCGCAGGGCAGCCATGACACTGTGCCCACGCCGACGGTGCCCAGCGACCCCGCGGTGCCCCCTCCGGCGAGCCAGATGGCGCCGAGCACATACGTCACTGCTCGGGCGCCTGACAGTCTCATGCCGGGTCAAGAATCGCGTCCAGAAAGCGCGTACCACACCGCCCGCTCTCTGAGCGCCGCCCCGACAGAATACGCCTCTGCCCGCGCCCCGACAGAATACGCGTCTGCGCTCGCCCCGACAATGTACGGAACTGCCAGCGCCCCGAGCGAGTACACCCAGGCACAACCTGCGCCGAGCACTGCTGTGGTCACAGCCCAGGCTCCTAGCACCACCGCGGTCACGGCCCAGCCGCCGAGCACAACTGCGTTTACTGCCCAGCAGCCGCCGCCGACTGCGTTTTTCACTGCTCAGCCTCCGACCACCACGGTCTTCACCGCGCAAGTGGGATCTCCTCGACTCCCACGGGAAATTGCAGAAAAGCAAGAGCTCGCTTTCCCAGCAAGTTTGGATTCAAAAACCACAGTAGTGGTGCCTCTGAAACAGCGTGTGGGTGTTTACTCGGACGTCGGTCTGTCGACCACGGGCGCGATCTCCACGCGGAGCACGCCGTCGAGCCTCCCATCCTGCAGCAGTAGTGAGGTGGGCTCAACGTACACCTCGTCAAGCGGCTCGGGTTACTCGTCTGCCCCGCCGATCCCGCTCTCCAAGTCGTCGCACTTTGCCCCGTCGAGTGTGGCATCCACAGTCTCGAGCGTCTTGCCCAGCTACGTCTCGAGCGTGGCTGACTTTTCCGTGTCGCTGCCGCCCCACCCAGGTGTGCCCTCCGCCCCGCCGTCGTCGTATCCCGACATCACTCCGAGCGAGTATCCTGCCTCGAGCACGGCCCCGTCTGAGAAATGGCTTTACCACCACCCTCAACCTCCGTCTCACCTCTCGACTGTGACCCCGGCGTCCCCGTCCACCAAGTATGTGCAGTCTGTGCCACTCTCCGCGCCGTCCACGCACCCCGGCTCGGACGTGTTGTCCGTGCCGCACTCTACGAAATATGCCCCTTCAGAGGTTCGTCCGCCTTCGGTACCGGCACCAGCATCCAGGTATGCGTCGCCACCGACAGTGTCCAACTATGGCCACGTCCCGACCGCCATCGGCTCGCCGATGCCGTCCTCTGTCGCCTCGAGCGTGCAGTACATGACCCCACCATCAACTGCTCCAATTTCCTCGGAGTACTCGTCCTCCCCTTCGTCGCTCGCGCGGTATGTCACGCCTGGCTCACACTTGTCGCCGACCGAGTTCTCGTCGCTGCCACCGAGCTCAATGGGCAGGTACGCGACGCCGACAGAGGCCACCGCATCGGCGTACGCATCCCCTCGCTCACAGCTGTCCGTCTACACCACCGCCACAACCCACCCGGGTTCGATGGCCACGACGTACATGGATATGCCAGGGCGCTCGGCCACTCCAGTTTCGGAGCCTGACACAGACCTCTCCCTCCTCGCAGGCCTCGAGCGTCAGTCCTCAGCAGGCAGCTATGCCTCCCGGCAAGACATCCACGTTCGCGACATGGGTGACAGGACGTATGTTACGCTCCGCAACCCGGCCCCAGCTCCGCCGAGTAGCAAGGGTGCGTCCACCGTCAAGGCTCCATCGGTCGCTCCGTCCGTTGCGAAATCGGTCTCGACTGCTCGCACTGCGCCGACCGTGCGTGCCTCTTCGGTCGTGGCACCGTCTACTGTGGCGACGCAGAGCACTCCCCGTAAGCAGCATCGCAAAGCGGTCCCGTCGCTTGACACCATCCCTTCGCCGCGCTTGATGCGCCCAGTGCCGCAGGTCGCGGCCGCACCGCCACCGCCGCCTTCTTCCTCGAGCTCAAGCACTACCATCTCCAGTACCCACAAGTCATGGATCCCCCCGCGCCGGCCCAGCTCAACCCCTCCGTCTCGGTCCGCCTCGGATTCATCGCGCTCCACTGCGTCCTCATTCGACTCGAGCAAGTCGTCCCGCTCTCTCTCGACTGTTCAAGAGGCGACCGAGGCGCGCGACTACTCGATGCTCCGACTTGTAAACTACCTCCAGGGCCAGGAGCAGGTGCGCCAGGGTCAGACGACGCGCATGTCCTCGCAAATGGATCGGATTGAGCACAAGGTCGACCGTCTCGAGCGTATCGAGGGCAAGATTATAAAGCTCGACCGTATCGAGAAGGCGATGGGCAAGTTGGATGTCCTGGACGGCAAGCTCGATCAGATCAAGGAGCTCGCGGCCCGCCAGCCCACGCCGCGCCGCAGCCCGATGGCCATGACCCGCGGATCGTCCATCTCGAGCATTTCGTCCCTACCTCCGCCCGTGCCATCCAAGGACGGCCACAGTGAGATTGAGATCACCGATGACGAGATCAGTGACTTGGAGACCGAGCGCCCACCCTCGCCGGCACTCTCTTGCGGGTCGTCATCTAGTGTCGAGACGGAACGCCCCGTGACACCGACGCTGCCTCCCGGCCCGGTTCCGTTCATTGTCCCCGACTCGCTCAACCAGCGCCTGGACGACATCTCCAACCTTCTCGGAACGGTGCTGGGCCAGCAGCAGGACCTCCGCGCCCAGATCGAGGAGCTGGAACACAATCAGGAGATGTACCGCCAGTCGCCGCTTGGCTCTTCTCAGATGCTTCCCATGCCGTATGTCGAGGACATGCTGCGGCGCATCCTCTACCATGTCTCTGGCGACGACCTCTCCGGACTCACTTCCCCGGTGGAGCCGATGCGGGACGTCATGACCTCCCCGTACCCGCCGCCGCCGGAGCCACAGCACATACCGCCTGATCCACGGACGATGGCGAGCGCCGGAGAGCCAGTACACACGATGCGCAACGTGGCGCGCTCCCCGCGGGCAGCGCCTGGTACGCCCCGTGCTGCTGGCGCTCCGCGTGCCGGTGCCCCCTCTCCTGGCCCTTCTCGTCTTCCTATGGTTTCTAATGTTCCTGGCGGCACCCGTGGTGCCATTGGTGTTCCCGACAGCGCCGTCGAGTCCGACGTCGAGGGCCCCTTCTACCCTGGTTCGAGCAGCGTCTACGGTTCTGAAGTTGGCATGGGTCCGCCGCCGAACAGCGTCGTTGGCGGTTCTCCAACTATGAGCACGATCCTCCCCCCGTCCCTCCTCAATGCCGGTATTGACCGCGAACACCCCGACTACGACTTGACTTCTGGCCTTCCTCCCGCGACCCCCGACCCTGCGCAGCCCCGCGTCCGCCCCTCGATGCCTGAGTGGCTCGTCCGCCAGTCCCAGCAGCAGCCCGAGTACGCCCCGCAGCAACCTGGATCCGAACATGGTGCAGGCGACTATGCGGACGAGTACGAGGGCCAAGTACCCTACGACCAGGCCGACTACCCCGCTGAGCCCGCTGACGAGTACGACCCCAACCATGAGAACCCCGATTACTACGCCCGTGACGAACTGGAAGAATCCGTCGACTCTGAGCACCATGTTGATCAGCAGCCTGTACAGCAGGTCGAGCAGCAGTCTGTCCAGCAGTCTGTCCAGCAGTCTGTCCAGCAGCCTGAGCAGCAATCTGGGCAGCAGCCTGTCCAGCCGCCTGTCCAACAGCTTGAGCAGCAGCCTGGTCATGAGAGTCCCGAGTATGTTTCTTCAGAAGACACGGTCCACGAGTTGCGCAACGTCCCTACTGTCCCTACCGAAGGCACGCCTCAATCGCGCCGGCGAAGCCCCAGGGCGACTGTCCCGATACCCGACACGCCCTCCGAGGCCAGCCTCCCGATTGACGACCGCGCCTCCGACTTTGCTCGTCGCCCCGCGTTCCCGAGCCACAAGGGCATAGGGCTTCCGCCGCCTGCCGCTGTCGAGTTGCCTACTCCCGTCAACGACAAGCGGCATCTCCCGGGGTCTCGTCCGCCCAACCTCAATGCCCCGCTCCCGATCCCGTCTTCCGTTCCCTACCATGGCCCGCCTGGTCGCCACCCGTCGCCCAGCTACCGCTCTCGCTTCAACACTGGCCGCTCCCCGTACACCAACTCGTACGTCCGTGGCGGATTCCGCCCAGGTACGTATGCCGGCCCTCCTCCGCTTCCGCCTGGTCCTCCCGGGCTCGGCGTCGGCGGTATGGGCGGGCACTACCCACACATGGCGGGTATGCCCCACCCGATGTCACCCGTACGCGAGGACGACGGCGAGTACCTCACCAGCGATGTGTCGCGTCACAACACGCCGCGCAGCCGGCGCAGCAGGACTCGCCACTCGTACACCCCCTCGTCTCGCTCCACGACCATGTCCCACCCCTCGTCGTCGCGCGCCACCTCACCTACTCCCTCGTCGCACGGATCGGACCGGATCACGCCCGCGCCCATTCAGATCAATATCCAGCCCCCGTCAGAGTCGGACCACCACCAGCCTACCCCACATGACTCGCCTGCACACGCGGCACAGAGCGTTAACGATGCACCTGGCGCGCCGTCCACGCCGGGAAGCGAGTACTGGCGCGCCCGCCTCATTGGCGAACAGCAGAACGACATGGCGCGGTACCTGCACGAGATGAACGACCACTTCAACGAGCGGCAGGACGCGCTGTCCTCTGAGCTCCGCGAGATTTTGAGCAAGATTGACGAGCTCCGTGCCAATGTCCGCCGCGAGCATGTGTACGGCCGTGTCCTCCCCGACGGCCGCGTGCAGCTTGCGACCGGCGAGATTGTCGAGGGTATCCGTGGTGTCTCTGAGCCTGGAGCTCTCCCGCCCTCGCCCGAACCGAGCGATGATGAACAGCCCACCGTCCCTGGCAAGATTCTCGCCGACGGCACGATTATGGCGGGCGACAAGATTGTTGACGGCGTCACCGCAGAGCCGTACACTTCGCACGCGAGCGAGAGCGATCTCCGCGACCTCGTGCAGAAGATGAAGGACGACGCGAACAACAAGCAGCTCGACGACCTCCAGGACCGCGTCACGGAGATTCTGTCAAAGCACGGCAGCGTCCTCGCCCCCAGCGAAGTCAGCTACCACGACTACAACAATGTGCCCCTCAGCAAGTCGGGATCGCCCAGCCGCCACTCGCATCATTCCTCGCACCACTCGTCCCACCACGCGGCGACCGCCGCCCCGAGTCCCGTCTCGTCTCACACGACACCCGCGGGCACACCAGCTGTGTTGTCCGCGCAGATCACCCCGCCCCCAGCCGGAACGCCCGTTGCTGGACACGGAACGCCTGTCGCGGGTCACGTCACCCCGCTCGGCGCGGTGGCTCACTCCGTCACGCCCTCGCCCAAGGCGCCGCTCTCGGCCCATGGCACACCCCAGGTCGTCGCTGATCCCGTACATGGCAGCACGCACCCGAGTCCCGTTGCGCCTGCCAATCTGCAGACCTCCGCTCCCACGGTCCACGGCACACCGCAGCCCATGCCCAGCTTGGTGCACAGCCACACTCCCTCTCCGCCCTCCGTCGCCGGCACGCTGTCTCCGCCGGTCACGACGCTCGGCAACATCCCGACCGAACCCAAGCCTGCCAAGGTCTGGAGCACGAACAGCAGCCACCCGTCACGCCGCAACTCCCCCGAGCTCGGCAAGAACGAGCTCGTAGCGGATACCAGCGCCGGCACGTCCCCTGCCTCTTCCAAGCCGCTGTACAGTACCAATACGGCGCACAACTCGCCCAAGCCTGACGACCTGCATCTCGGCCAGGCGCTCAAGAACCTGGCTGGCAGCGTGGGCTCGATTCTCAAGGGCAGCGGCGCGGGTGACGAGGCTGCGAGTGGGAAGGATACTGCTGTCACGTCGGTCAACAACGTTCCGACCGAGGACAAGGGCAAGGCCACGGACGGCACGGTCCAGGGTACACCTACGTCGGCAGCAAGTCTACCTGTCGCTTCTGGCTCTAGCGCCGGCCCCACGCCCGTATCGTCAAAGCCCCCGCTTCCCGCTGTTCCCGATACCGCAGCGTCAGGTGCGGCAGGGATCAAGGACGACGATTCAGGCAAGTCCGGCAAGACCGTGTCGTTCACCGAGGAGACAAAGGTGGACGACGGGGGCAAGTCGCCCGAGCGCAAGAGGAAGAGCGACAAGGAGAAGGAGAAGGAGAAGAAGAAGGACGAAGGGGCCACCCTCGCAAACGTCAGCACCGACGAGAAGAAGGATGAGAAAAAGACCGAGAAGAAGGACGACAAGGCCGCCGCCGCGCCCGTCCCTGACATCCCCACGAAGGAGGACGAGATCCCCATCTATGAGATGATGACCCTCCCGAATGGCCAGCAGGTACTCGTCAAGACCGGTTCCATGCCAAAGCCCAAGCCGGCTGCTGAAGCCGGGCCATCTGGCGGTAAGGACAAGGCGGATGCAAAGGCGGACGCGAAGACGGACGCGCCACCGGGCAAGAAGGACGACAAGACTAGCGGTACTGCAGCTGGAAAAACTACAGCGGCAGGCACGCCGGCCACCGCTGCCGTTCCCCTCGCCGGCGACGACAAGAGCAAGGCCAAGGCCGATACCAAGGCCGACGCCCCTCCCGAGCGCCCCTCATCTAGAAACTCCGTCAAGGAGGCGTCCTTCCCCTCCGCCGGCGCCATCAAGATTGCCAACCCCGACCCTCCTGCCGACGGCGACAAGACCGCCAAGGCCACTCCGACAACGCCTGCCGGCGGCAACAAGGACACGGCGTTGGCGTCCTCGCCCTCGACGGCGGGTAAGAGCGGCCGCAAGCCCGTCCCTGCGATTGAGGAGCTCAGCAATGTGGAGACCAAGGCCGAGGGCGGCTCTGCCGCCGCTGACAAGGGCAAGGCGGCGGACAAGCCCGCTGCGGCTGATACCAAGGCCGATAAGCTTGCCGCTGCTGGTGCAAAGACCGACAAGCCGGCTGATAAGCCTGCTGGTCCCCCTACGCCTGCAGCGGCGCCGGTGGTCCTGCCGCACTGCGACCATTGCTGCCCTAACGATCCGCGTCCTGGTCTGGCTGCTCCAGCTCCGGCCAAGGCGGAGGAGAAGAAGGCTGAGACCAAGGCGGGCGATAAGAAGGAGGAGAAGAAGGCCGAGGAGAAGAAGGCCGACGCCAAGGCTGATGCCGCCCCGGCCAAGGACCCTGCGGCCGCTGCTGGTGCTGGTGCTGCTGCCAAAGCAGCGGATCCGAAGGCTGCGGATAAGCCAGCGGAGAAGAAGGCAGAAGAGAAGAAGGAGGAAAAGAAGGCGGAGGAGAAAAAGGCTGAGGTTGGCGCTGCTGCCTCTGGCTCGGGATCCAAGGCTGAAGCCAAGGGCAAGGAGAAGGAGGAGAAGAAGGATGAGAAGAAGGATGAGAAGAAGGAGGTGAAGAAGGACGGAGATAAGGCGACCGTTGCGGATCCAGGCAAGGATGGTGAGTTACAGGTCTTGGGATCGTTGCTAACCTCCTCAGCTGCAAAGGCCGACGACAAGGGCAAGGGTGCCGAGGCCAAGGCAGCGGCGAAGCCGGCGAAGCCCGAACACGAGGCGTTGCTTGCTGCGCTCAAGGACATCAAGGCGGCAATCGACGCTCTCGCCAAAGACCAGAAGGCGTTCAAGGAGTGGTTTGACAACGGCGAGAAGACCAAGGCCGAGCGTCGCAAGACCAACGCTGAGCGCGATCTCAAGGTCAAGGAGGCGCTCGACAAGCTGCTTAAGGATTGCGAGGAGACGAAGAACGCGTTCAAGAAGGGTAACGACGACATGGCCAAGAACCTTCGCGAGGCCAACACCGACCTCCTCAGCCAGATCTCCACGTACCACAAGGAGACACAGGCAGAGGCCAAAAACTCCGCCAAGGAGCAGGTCGCGTTCAACCTGCAGCACTAGTGAGTGGAATTGTTTAGACGTTAGCTGACCGCAGCCTCGAGGACTTTTCGAAGAACCTCTCGGGCGAGGTGCGCACGCTCCTCAAGGAGGTCGGCGACCTGCGCGAGTGTCGCCGCGCGCTGTACGTCGAGCTCGCGGAACTGCTCCTCATGAAGGGCCGCCAGAGCCAGGGCGACATGCTCGCCATTATGCCATACCCGACCAAGCCGCCAAACAAGCCTGGAGAGAAGAAGGATGGCGGCGGTGGTGGCGGCGGCGGCGGTGGAGGTGGAAAGGAGAAGAAACCTCAGCAGCCGCAGGCCCCGCCCGCCTGGTCAAACTTCAACCCCATGCCCGCTCCCATGATTGGCATGCCCCGTCCGCTTCCCAACGTCCCGATGCCCCAGCCGTTTGGTGGTATACCCTTCGCCATGGCCCCGCAGCAGCCCCCTGCTCCTGTGAGTCGAGAAGCGTTTTCGTTTTGTGGAGTCTGTGCTGATCGCCCAGGCTGGTGGTCCCGCCGAGCGCCCGCTCCCAAAGGTCTGAGCACCACAAGAACACACTGATCACTGAACGATCCCACAAACCCACATCTTGATCTTGCATTCCCAGCATCCGCACCGCATCTTGCAAGTCCCACACTGTTGTTTCTGTTTCCCATTTTTTCCCTGTGCATACTATTTAAACTGTCCATATTGTCCATAGTCTCCGATTCCGGTCCATAGTTTATAGACTTCGCTCATCGAATTTCTCTTGCCTCGCGATGATCGTCATGATATCACGAAATGCATATATGCAGCCACAGAAAAGGTGAATACTAGTGTACAGAGTCGCCCGAGTCGCCCGCGTCGTTGAGAATCACGCCCACCTCGTCTACGCCGGCCGTTGTCGCGAACACGTCGACGCCGGCTGCGAGCGAGTCGATCAGAAGCTGCAGCCGGTCGGGGCCGAGCGTCGGGTCCGCCTGGGGTCAGTGGGGTTCAGTGGAGGACAACAGGGGAGGAGGGATGAAGCTATGCTGTGCGCGACTTTAAGCCGGATGCTTGCCAGACCTCAACATCCAAGCGAGACAGCAGTGCCGCATGCGACCGCGACGGGTGATCATCTCCTACAAGTCACCCAAGGCAGGTCCCATGCCCAAAGCAATCCACCCATCTCTTGGTCACTCACCGCACGCATCGCCTCCAGATCGTTCCCGAACCCCTCGACCAGCTTGTCCATGTAGATGCGCTTGAAGCGTGCGCGCCGCTCATCCTCCTCGGCCGGCGGGGCGGGGAGGAAACTCGGAATCTCACGCGGCGGCGGCGAGGGGGAGAGGGTCGGTCCGCGCGGGCGCCGGGGCTTGGGTTCCGGCTGTTCCTTTGTTGTCTCCTTGTCCGAGTCGGAATCAGAGTCGGAATCAGAGGAGTCAGAGGATGAGGAGGAGGAGGAGGAGGAGGAGGAGGAGGAGGAGGAGCTTGATGAGGAGGATGATGAGCTCGACGCGTCGCTCTCGTTCCCGTCCACGTCCATCTTCTCCGCCTTGTCCGCTTTCTCATCTTCGCTCCCGCTCTCGCTGTCGTCACTCGAGTCGTCGTCCGAGCTCGTCGCGTACGATGCGGCCCTCCTCCTGCGCTTGCGCGGCCGGCGCGCCGCGGGGCGGGGGGCGTCTGCTGCCATTGTGAGAGATTGGTGGTGAGGATGAAGACCGATATGAAGATTCTCGCAACTTTCGTCATGAACCTCGACACACTCGAGCTCGAGACCTCGAAGTGAACTTTGGAATCAACTTTTTGGGAGGTTACGTAACCCCACTATCTCCACCCCTGTCTGTCTCACTCCTCGTGCATCATTCTCGCGTGGCTTTGGCCGCCGGCCCAAAGAAAAGAGAACTGCGGAGCGGCAAGCTGTTGTGGAGAGGACCCGGTTAAAGCCCCAAAGCCCCTGAGAGCGGACCTCTGCTGGGTGGGGATATTTCCGGTACACTCACCCCGCTGGTCCGACCTCTGGAATAAAGGAGATCGAGTCAACTTCTGCTTTTACCATCATCATCATCACTTCCATCCTTCGTTAAAAGAGATCATTCGACCTCTTTGTAACTGTTATCTTTTCTTGTAAATCGAGACAGACGGCATCACCGCGGACTCTCCATCGGACTCCCAGCATCGCATCGCTCTTATCTCTCTCCCTTTTGGTTATCGAGTCATAGAACAAAAGACCACCACTGGTATATAACATTCCCCCCCATCGCCACTCTTTCCACACCACCTCTTTGCACATCATGGCCGAGGCTATCAAGCGCGTGTTTGCCGAGAAGAAGGAGCAGGTGGGTATTTGGGCTTGATATTGCTGTTGCTTTTGCGGCTGTGGCTGACAAATAGGACCTCGCGTGAGTCGTCGAAATGGGCGCGTCGGGGGGGAAGGCACAGCGCACGGGGGCCTGTCCGATTCTGTCATTTCATACTGACCACCAGCGGGTTCGTCACCTTTATGACGGCCGGGTACCCGACCGCGGACTCGACCGTGCCGCTCATGCTTGCCATGGAGGCTGGCGGCGCGGACATTATCGAGCTCGGCGTTCCCTTCTCTGATCCCATTGCGGACGGACATGTCATCCAGCGCGCCAACACGATTGCCATCGAGAACGGTGTCAACTATACCCGCTGTCTCGAGTATGTCAAGGAGGCGCGTGCCAAGGGCCTCAAGGCGCCGGTCGTCTTCATGGGTAGGTGCCTAACAACTACGACCCACTGACTCCAGGCTACTACAACTCGCTGCTCGCGTACGGAGAGACCAAGGCTGTCGAGGACGCCAGCGCTGCCGGCGCGAACGGCTTCATTATCGTCGACCTTCCCCCCGAGGAAGCCGCCAACTTCCGCGACATTTGCGCCACGACTGGCATGTCGTACATTCCCCTCATCGCCCCCTCCACCACTCCCAAGCGTATCAAGTACCTTACCAGCCTCGCGGACTCGTTCATCTACGTTGTTTCCAAGGTGAGTGAACGCTCGTCGGCACACGCGCTGATATCAAGATGGGCACAACCGGCGCTTCCTCGTCTGGTATGAACACTGCTCTCCCCGACATCCTTGCCCGCGTTCGCAGCACGACTCCCATCCCCCTTGCTGTCGGTTTCGGTATCAGCAACCGCGACCACTTCAACGTTGTCGCGGACGCTGGCGCCGACGCCGGTGTCATTGGCTCCAAGATTATCCAGGTCGCCACTGATGCCACCGACGACAACCGCGCCAAGGCCGTCGAGGACTTCTGCCTCTCCATCTCCCTCAAGGGCCAGAACGCCCCGCCTCTTGGCCGCAAGGGCAAGCCTCAGGTCGAGCCTGCTATGCCTATCCCCCCTTCTATCGGAGCCGACAAGGGCGACAGCGAGGTCAAAGCGGGCGAGCGTATGCCCAGCAAGTTTGGTCCGTTTGGCGGTGCGTTTGTCCCCGAGTCGCTTGTCACCTGTCTTGATGAGCTCGAGGACGCGTACGTCAAGGCTTCCGCCGACCCCGCGTTCTGGAAGGAGTACGAGGACATGTTCGAGTACATTGGCCGCCCCTCGAGCTTGTACCTTGCCGACCGCATGACGGAGAAGATGGGCGGAGCCAAGATTTGGCTCAAGCGTGAGGACCTGAACCACACCGGATCCCACAAGCTCAACAACTGTATCGGCCAGATCCTGCTCGCCAAGCGTCTCGGCAAGAAGCGCATTATCGCCGAGACTGGTGCTGGCCAGCACGGTGTCGCCACCGCGACCGTCTGTGCCAAGTTTGGCATGGAGTGCGTTGTCTACATGGGCGCCGAGGACGTGCGTAGGCAGGAGATGAACGTCTTCCGCATGAAGATGCTGGGTGCCACGGTTATTCCTGTTCACGCCGGTACTGCCACCCTCAAGGACGCCGTCAACGAGGCCATGCGCGAGTGGATCACCCGTTTGGACGACACCCACTACCTCATTGGCTCCGCCATCGGCCCCCACCCCTTCCCCACCATTGTCCGTGACTTCCAGCGCATCATCGGCCGCGAGATCAAGCAGCAGAGTGTGGAGAAGTTTGGCCAGCTCCCGGATGCCGTTGTGGCATGTGTTGGTGGTGGCTCCAACGCCATTGGCGCGTTCTACGACTTTGTCGGCGACAAGGAGGTCCGTCTTGTTGGTGTCGAGGCGGCCGGAAACGGTCTGACCACGACTCTCCACTCGGCCACTCTCTGCAAGGGTGTCCCCGGTGTCGTCCACGGTGCTGCATCCCTCATTATCCAGGACGCCGTCGGACAGCTCACCCCGACACATTCGATTTCCGCCGGCCTCGACTACAACTCTGTCGGCCCCGAGCACTCGTACCTCAAGCACATTGGCCGTGCCGAGTACATTGCCGCCGACGATGTCGAGTGCCTGATGGCGTTCCGCTGGTTGACGCAGACGGAGGGCATCATCCCGGCTCTTGAGTCGTCGCACGCGCTCTGGGGCGGCTTCCAGCTTGCAAAGTCGCTGCCCAAGGACCGGAACGTGGTAATTGTTCTCTCGGGCAACGGCGCCAAGGACGTCGAGGAGGTGCTCCTCACGCTCAAGAAGCCGGAGTGGGCGGAGAAGCTCGACTGGCATGTGGCCCAGTAAGCCGGGCGTAGTCACCTTGGTTGTCTGGAGTACCTTGTAAAAGCCCGTTAGGGATTATGGCAGTTAGACTATGCATGGGTTGTCTGTAGGTACGAATTACTGTTGCAGGGCACACACCATGACGGCGTCCTTGCCCATGGTCTCGGTATGAATGTGGCGGAGCGGCGGGAGGCCGACGTCTTCTCCCTAAAGAGTCAGCATGAGATCTATGCAGCAAGACCCACAGGAGGCACAACACTGATCCCCTCCCCGATGAACATGGGCGCAACCGTAACCACAACGCTGTCTACCAGCGGTGTCCCGTCCTCGCGCGCCGACGAGTGCAGGAACGACGAGAGCACGCGCGACCCGCCCTCGATCATGACGGAGCGCAGCCCTAGATCTTTCAAGATACGGGGGAGGGCAGAGGGCGCGATCCGGCCTGGAGTCAGCCAAAACCTCTAGCACCACTCACCATCAACGAGCTCGACACGCACGACCCGCGCGCCGGCCTCCTCGAGTGCTGCAGCCTTGTCCCCGTCCGCATCCGTCCCGCACAAGATCCACGGCTGCCGCACAATCTTCGCTCCGCGCGCCCTGTCGTTGTTTTCCCGGTTATTCCGCCACTCGGCGAGCATGCGCGCCGCGGGCGACATGCGGAGCGCAGGATCGAGAATGAGCGGTTGGGGCGGGAGGAGCGCCGCGTCGTCCTGCGGAACCAGCTGGACTGCCATGAGCAACATACAATATCTGGACATACTCTTCAGCCGCGGGTCGTCCATCACGACAGTCTGCACGCCGACGAGAATCGCATCGTGCATCGTGCGCAGCCTATATCTCCATCAGCCCCACCCCCACCCCCCAATCTACACCTACCAGTGGGTCATGAGCATGCTCTCGTCCCCGCTGAGCGTGACGCGCGCGCCGCCCGGCCCCGCAATCTTGGCGTCGAGGCTCTGCGCCCACGTCAGCGTAATGTGTGGCCGGCTCGCCGTGCCCGGTGCGCGGGTGAGCGCGCCGACGTGGGTGTTGAGAAACGCGGGGGCAGCCATCGTGTATGGAGAAGGTTGGAATCGCGGGTTGCTGTTGGAAGCTTGGAAGCAAGATCAAGTTCGTCTCGTCATCCATGACCACGGCGGCGCGTCGGCATCGATCGCAATCTCGCGATCTGGGCTCTCGCGCTCTCGGTTAGATCGGCTCGCTCCGCTTAAGAGGTGGAAGTAGAAAAAAGTAAGGCAAAAATGTTCTGGACGCGCTGGGGATTGAACCCAGGATCTTCACTATTGTTGGACTCGCCTGATAGGTCAAGTCTTTGCAAAAGAGACGCGCTACCACTGCGCCACACGCCCGATGAAATTTGGGAAATCCTGTTTTCTCAAGTAAGCGACGGATCTGGAGAGGGCAGGTAGTCGATTTTGTGTTGTGCTGTTCTGACTGTTTGTTGTTCTTGAGAAAGACTGGAAGAGCAGCAATCCTGTCAGTTGTCTTCCCGCGGTTTCTGCGTTTTACAACAGCCACTCCGGAGCAGGGCGCAGACCAATTGATAGGACCGGCACCGATAATGAAGTGGCACCTCCCCGAGTGAGTTGACATGTCTAAGATCGTGTACTGAATCACCCGGGCCCCGCTCTCTTCTTGCTGGTCTCTAGGAGTGAGCCCCTGCGTCAGAGCAGATGACCGACCGGAACTGTGCCTCTGGTCAGAATGCCAAAACGTCAGAAAAGTCGATGAATTTTGGAAGGAGACGTGAAAACTACAGGAAGTCCGAGATGTCCTGAAAAAAAAAAAAAAAAACCGGAAACTCCAGAAAATTAGAAGGAGACAGGACCAATTGCTTACGATGACAGTAGAGACCTCCGCCTGTCAAGGTGACGTTTTATTTATCCTCAGAGACATGGTCAGTCAGACGAAGCTTGGTGAGGCAGGGGGTTGGGATGACTATATAATCTGAGTTCTTCTGTTTGCCATAGGTTCAGAACGGACAAGGCCGCCTCTTCTACATTTATAGAGTCTTATAATTTCATTACAGCTGCAAGTCGTTAGCAGCCACTTAGGGCGTGTGAGAAACCTCGCTCTTGCCGTTGACACCGACTGACCACTGGTAGGCTGAATAATTGTCTTATGTATCAGCTGACAGTGGCGGAGCAAGCATACAGTGAGCACGACACAGCCAATGCCCATATATGGTCGGGATGCCCTGCGTTGAGCCCCACATTGTTAGCCCTGCATGTGGATGGGGTATGAAGGGTCGTGCGCGTCCTCGATATCTCTCGCGAAGACTGGCAATCGCTCGTTAACGAGGCGAGCGACGCGAGCGCTCGTGGTTATCTGTAGTCTAAAATCTTAAGACTAGGGTAGGGGACGTGTCCGCCCGGTGTGAAGAGTTGCGCGAGCCGTGCTGCTATTTTGCCACCTGGCAATATATCTCGTCCGTCCGCGGAATATGCACACCAGCAGACACCAGTCGCCGTGCAATCTCCCGGCCTGATATCAACAGACTCATCTTTCAACAATCTACATGCTAACGAAAACAACAAGCAAGGTACCATTCATTATAAATTTTTCACGTTGTCAACAAAATGTTGCATCTTCATCACCTGTTTCGCTTTTCGGCAGCGGCATTCGGCGTCCCTGCGGTGTTTGTTCGGCTACAAGCCTGCAGCTGGGCCTGGCCACGGGCCACAGTACCACGGTCCTGCAGCGTGGAATGCATACGGCAATGTAAAAACGTGTCAGCGTGTAGAAGGGTGTGTTCATGGAAGGCGTCTGCTCTTGACGCGACGTGATGCGATGCGGATGTGAGCTGTGAGATATGCGACGGTGGTGGCTGGATGTAGAGGCGGAAATCGCGTCGTCCTGTCGAGTTTTTTCAATGTTTATGTTGTATGGCTGTGGTTGTTTGCCACCCAGCGTGTCTCAAATCATCCTCTGTCTGATATCTCGTTCTTTCTCACATGCATACATGCATGCATGCTCTCATATACTCTTTCGTCCTCTCCCCTCCATGATCCACGATGCACGCACAAATTCTCCCTCCACATCTCCCCGCCTGGCACGGCACTTGACACTTTGCCGCTGACCCCACACAGGCCCCGCCCGCTGTATTGTTCGCTAATCTCGCCAAGCGCCCAGCCGTCTCGGTTAAGATTCCCCCATTGTCCACCCCCCTCTTCGTCCACTGCCGCAACAGCAATAACCTTGGAACGTCGAGGATGCTCGTCTGCGGGCGTATATCCGTTCACAACACGCATCGATATTTCTTTTCTCTCTCCCTCACATCCCATCGTAACTAATAATAATACTGGCCGACGACCCCGAGTCTCGCGCTGCGCTCTGCTCTGCGTCCCGCCTCGTTTCCCATCACCTCGCCCTCCCTTGCGCACCATGTCCTCCTCGCCCCCTGTCAAGCGCCGCCTCTCCGTCAGCGAGCGCACGAACGCCGTCGCCTCGAGCTCGGCGCCAGTCGCTTCGGGATCGGGATCCGCGTCCGGCTCGGGCGCGAGTGCGGGATATTCTGGCGGACAGTCGCGTTCTCAATCCCATTCGCAATCACAATCACAATCCCAAGCCCAGTCCCAATCACAGTCTCAGGTTAAACGCACGCGCTCGCGCAACGGCTGCCTCGTATGCCGCGCGCGTCGGATCAAGTGCGATCTCGGTGCGTGCACCGCTTAGGCTCTACTAACCGCAGAACGGCCCGAATGCAAGCGCTGCGTAAATTATGGCGCCGAGTGCGTGTATCCCGTCAAGAAGGCGTTTGACGCGGCGGCAGTGGACGCCGCGCTGGGGAGCAGGCACAACCGGCCGAGCAATGTCGCGGCGAACGCGATCGCGACGTTTGGTGAACCGCAGCAGGGCACGTCCATGTCCCCGCCCTCCCTCCCGATGCAGGTGCAGCCGGCCGACCACCGCCGGATCATCGATTCTCTCCCGCCGATAGAGATGGTACACGCGCTGTTCCGCAAGACCAAAATGGGCTCCTTCTTTAACAACCCCGTGGACCCGCCAGAATTCCTCTCCCTCGCGTTCCCCCTCCCTGAGGACCTCCGATGTGTGCGTGCAGCTCTGAGGCAAGGCTGACCACAGTTCCACCACTGTCTGACGTATTCGCTATCAATCATGGTCATTGATGAGGACGTGAGTTGGAGTGCAGAATGGCCGATGCGTGATTGAGCATCGTAGGGCCATGCTTTCAGCCGCATTTTCTGGGATGCCGCGCTGACAGCAGTCCAACCCCTGGGTGGAGCACATTGCGCCAATGTTCCTCTTTCCGACAGGCGACGCGCCGCTCTCGACCTCTGCGCTTAAATACAGCATGCTCGCGATTGGCGCAACACACCTGGCGTATCTCGAAGCAACGAGTCGCCTTCCCGAGGCAGAACACACGCTTCAATTGAGCAAGCAGTACCGGCAGACGTCCCTCGGTCTCCTGCGGCAGGCACGCCGCGTGCCAGGCGAGCTGGCGCACGATGCCTTCCTCGCTGCTTCGCTGATGATCGTCGACAACGACATTCTCGGCGCGTCCGTTTCCTGGCGCGAACCTCTACGTTACGCCAAGGCGGCAATCGCGCACCGCGGCGGTGCCGGAAACGTGCTGTTCGGGATGGATTGGCGCACCGCTCTGGCAGGCCGTCCAGGGAGCGAACTCACGCCCCCGCTCTCTGCACGCAGATACCTCATCGAACACGGCGTCATGCACGACATCTTCTCGTGCTTCACCACCGGCGACCCGCCAACAATCCTCGACAACGACTCGCCGTGGTGGGAGGCATTGGGCACGACCGGCCAGACGGACCGCGAGGTGGGTTTAGGTGTGGAGGCGAAATGCTGGAAAGATGTGCGTTGCGGAACCACAGGATTGCTGCTGCATCGGTGGTCGACTTGCCGGTGTGCATAATACTTGCACACTGGGGCTCTCCACTTTGCTCCGACCTTTTCTACCTCCTCCGACTTCTGGCTTCATTTCTGCTTGAGCGATTACTGACACCCAGTGGGAATCCGTCGAGTCGCTCGTCGGTTTCGACCGACTGCTGCTGCGCATTACGGCCACCGTGCTCACGCTCTACTCTGAGTGGCGGCGCTTCGAGGCGCACTACCGACCGCTGAACGATCTGGATCCCGCAGTGTCGCTGCACAGCCCTGCCGCGATGGAGCGGATGGAGCTGAGCCGGCGACTCGCGGACGTCCAGATTGAGCTCGCCACGTGGCGCGCGGAGGCTCCAGCACGGTACCTCGCGCCGCGGACGATGATGGGGAGCATGACGCTGTGGCACGCCGTGCAGATTGTTGTGTTGCGCGACATGCAGAAGCGCCCACGGGGCGACTCGGACGTGCAGAGCAGCGCGGCTGCGATCCTCGAGCTGTGTATCGAGGTAGGCGACAAGGTCGAGTTCCTCAACTGGTCGCTGCTCATCGGATGCTCGGTGATTGTCGACGCGGACAAGCGCAACGTCGCCCGGGGGATTATCAAGACATTTGCGTATCAGTGCTGTCACGAGATTGAGAGCACACGCATGATTGTCGAGGAGATGTGGCGGCGCATCGACGAGGGATATGACTTGCAGGCGTGCAACTGGCGGGAGGTCGCGGTTGAGATTGGCCGGTCGGTGCTTATCGGCTGAGCCGCAGGTTCATTGCCCACGGAGACTTATCCGGCCATGAGCAGGCTATTATCGGCTACGCGGGGGGACTATTATCGGCCAGCCCACTATCATGAGTAACGCGGCGAGAACCTTGAAGAACCGTGCCAGATATCCCGTATTCCGGATCGTACTCCCGTTCCAGGAAGAGCCATATGCTCAGCGTCTGCTGGCCCCGCACTCCACCCCGCAGACGACTTACACCGCTGATACGCGCATCCGCCGCCGATAGCCGCACCGCAAACTTCTGCCTCACACATTTTGTACTGTATGCTATTCGTAACACTACCCCACATGGCGCGCATGTCAGAGCAACCAGCAGGCGCCCCAGGTCTATCCAACCCGCGGGTCCCCGCTCAAGAGCAACACTTTCTGCCGTTTGCCGAGGTAGTGGCTTGGTTGAGCCGCAGGCAAGGAATGGGCTCCCCAGGGTCGTCTGTAATCGTCTCTCGCTTCCAGCTGCCAATCTACGCCTCGCGACGCCTGATAGTGTGTCAGAATCGGAGTTGTTCAAGAACTCCGCGGCATCGGCAACGGTTGGCGCCGCTTGCGGGTGAGAACCTGAGCGAGCAGCCAGGCCCCGCTTGGACGGCTCACGAGACGGGCTCCGTTGCGGCCATTCTCCCACTTATCTCATCTGACCTTCCGGGCCGGGGCGGGAGAACCGGGAGCGAACCCAAGGTGGATAGTAGCCGAGGTGCTGCGGCGTCGCGGCGACTAAACGCTGCTGCTTACTGGCTTGCTGGGAGCAGGAACCGCGTGGAGCAGGCACTGACTACTGACCTTGAGCTTGTCGGATCAAGCACAGTGATCATGCATGCAGCGAGCGGCACTTGCACTTACGCAGCTCGCCCTGTATACAGCCCAGGGCAGGCCACATGGCATGAACCGACTTTTGGCTCTGCCTCTTATGTCTCAGCCAGGCTCACACGATAGCAATCTCAGCCCTATCGCCCCGCGGGAAATGCAGCAAGCTGCTTGGCCGCCCACATCCGACGCTTAAACTGGCCCATCATGCGGCGTGCCTCTATCAGCGGATACTCTACACACGCATATACCAACGCCCCCAGCGAGATCCTTTGCCGGCGGCTAGATTTCGCTGCGGTGGTAGACACCGTATGGAGTTGCATGTGATATCCGTAGTGGGCATCGCGCAGCACAGAGCGCACACTGAGCGCACACCGAGCGGGGCGCAGCAGGCAGATAGAGCTTACACCGATGATAGAGCACCAGCGTCGACATGTACTTAAGGCCCGGCGTCCTCGTGACAGCAACCCCAGCTCCACCCACCCCAAATCACCACCATGGCCACCGACCTGCTCACCAACGCGGCCAAGCTCTCGCTCGCCACCTCGTACCCGTACCACCCGCTCAACCCGCTGAGCGGGCCGGAGATTACGGCCTCGGTCCAGGCGATCAAGAAGCACCTCCTCGAGGGCAAGCCCGACGCCCGCCTCTGGTTCAAGGCTATCCAGCTTGTTGAGCCTCCCAAGGCCGAGCTTGCTCCCTGGCTCGACCGCTGGAACGCTGCTCCTAATGCTGCTGCCCGCGACGCCCTGCCCCCGCTCCACCGCCTTGCCGAGTGCTCCGTCGGCGTCAAGACCAAGGCCGGCGCGACCTGGTATGAGGTCTTTGTCAACCTCGACGGCAAGGAGGCCGAGGTCGAGAAGAGCTTCCCGATCCCCAAGAACCTCCACATTGCCCCCGACATGGCCGAGATGCTTGCCGCCGAGGAGGCTCTCCTGAAGAACGACGAGTTCCTCGCTGTGCTCGAGAAGCTCCAGCTCCCGAAGAACGCAAAGGTCATCGCCGACGGCTGGATCTACGGCTCCGACTCGCGCAACCCCGAGAAGCGCCTCACCCCGTTCATGGTCTACCTCAACTTTACCGACAACCCCGACTCGTGCCACTACTCGGCCCCGCTCCCGCTTGTCCCCGTGATGGACTCTGACACTTTCGAGCTCGTCCGCATCGACTACACTCCTATTTTCGGCACCGGCGACCGCACGGTGCTCGACCTCGACGGCCCCTTCCCGTGGCACCTGTACGAGCAGAACGAGTACGACCAGGGCCTCCTCCAGGCCCAGGGCGTGAAGATGCGTGACGACCTCAAGCCCTACCGTGTCATCCAGCCCGAGGGCGCGTCGTTCTCCCTCGAGGGCAGGGTTATCCGCTGGCAGAAGTGGTCGTTCCACATCGGCTTCAACTACCGTGAGGGCCCTGTCCTCTCGGACGTCCGCTACGACGGCCGCAAGGTGTTTTACCGTCTCTCGGTGTCGGACATGACCGTCCCCTACGGAGACCCCCGTGCGCCCTTCCACCGCAAGCAGGCGTTCGACCTCGGAGACATTGGTGCCGGTCTCTGCGCCAACGAGCTCAAGCTCGGATGCGACTGCCTCGGCGAGATTCTCTACCTCGACTTTGACCACCTCAACGTCCACGGTGACAACACCAAGGCCGAGGGTGTTGTGTGTATCCACGAGCAGGACGACGGGCTCCTCACCAAGCACACAAACTACCGCACCAACAACCCCACCGTCCAGCGCTCGCGCGTCCTTATCATCCAGACCATCATCACCGTCGCAAACTACGAGTACATTTTCGCGTGGAAGTTTGACCAGGCTGCCGCCGTCCACCTCGAGACCCGCGCTACCGGTATCCTCTCGACTGCTGCCATCCTCCCTGGAGAGTCCTCGCCCTACGGCACCATTGTCTCCCCCGGTGTCCTCGGCACCAACCACCAGCACCTGTTCTGTGTCCGTATCGACCCCATGATTGACGGCCACAACAACACGATCGTCCAGGAGGACTCGGTCATGATGCCCTTCAACGCCGCCAACCCGCCATCCAACAACAAGTATGGTGTCGGCTACATTGTCGAGAAGACACCCATCACCACCTCTGGCTTTGCCGACGCGGCGCCCGAGAAGAACCGCGTCTTCAAGATGACCAACCCGAGCGTCATCAACCCCGTCTCGGGCCGCCCTGTCTCCTACAAGCTCGCACCCATGCCCTCGCAGCTCATGCTCGCCCACCCCGACTCGGTCGCCTACGCACGCGCAGAGTTTGGCGAGCACCACCTCTACGTCACAGAGTACAAGGACGGAGAGCTCTACGCCGGCGGAAAGTACACCAACCAGTCGTACGGCAACGCAGAAGGTCTCCGCGAGTGGCTCCACCGCAAGGCGCCCGTCGAGAACAAGGACGTCGTCGTCTGGCACACCTTTGGCCTCACGCACAACCCGCGCGTTGAGGACTTTCCCAATATGCCAGCAGAGGTACACAGCATTTCCCTCAAGCCTAACGACTTCTTCTTGCGCTCGTGAGTGCCCTCAATTGAAAGAAGAAGAGCTGTGGATGTTGTGGAATGAGTACTGACATTTTTAGCCCCGCAATTGATGTTCCGATGTCTACCCAGGCATTCAACCAGTCCAAGCTCTTCCAGGGTGGCTCTAAAGGCACCGTTACTCAGGACAGCTGCTGCAAGACTCCCGGTTCGCGGATGTAAGACGAGAAGAAGGGAAAAGGCGAGTTCGAGGCGAGGCAGGTTTGGGTCGGTCTGTAGGCAGTATTGTACGACATGTCACCCGGGTATTCCGCATATCGCGTTATGTAGCGTCGCAGCTATCTAATCTGCGTTATTGGGCATGCAGGGAGCGAAAGGCGGGGTAGAAAAACGCAAAAGAGTGCGCGAAAGATGGTAGAAGAGTGAGTTGAGTTGTTGAAGAATGAGTGTGGCACTGCCAATCCGGGACCAATGTGGCACCCCACATGCGGCACCTGGGGCCCCACAATGATTCGGTGGTGGGTGATCATCTCAAGTACAGCAAAATCCTCATAATCGCCATGCTCTGCATGCTCTGCAGTGATATATCGATCGTATTGCCTCGCATCCTCGCAACCTGTAGCACTGAATGCGAAAAGCGTGAGGTGATAGACTGACCAAGGCGTCGATGAGCAGAGTGTGCTTCACACTGCCATGTGAACAACCCACCAGCCAGGCGTTGCACTGCCACCCAGTCTAGCTGGCAGTGTGTGGCGAGCGGCCGGGCGACAGGTCCTGGATCTCTTGACTTTCAACTCAATCCTGAGGGTCCAAATCGCTCCCAGCCTGGCAGTTGAAGCGGAGTGGAGAATGCCTCTGAACCAGTCTAGAGCATGCGCAGGCTGTGGTACATACAGTACGTCCTCAGCCATTGCTGAACGTCACGGGGAAGTAGGTACAGTACATAGACCCCAACGCGCGAGGTTCATAGTTCTCTTGTTCCTGCCCAAAACTCAAACAAATCATTATCCGTGGTAAATGTCTAGCTCCGAGGTAGCCCCTGCTCCTGTCCAAACAATGACAGCAGACTGTTCTGGTGCATGTCAGAGCATGACAAGAAGTAGAATGTTAGTGCGTTTGCCACCCGTTGCCAGCGAAGATGTGTCTAACAGCTGACATCCTGCAAAGACCAGCTACAGCTGGGCATGCAGTTGAGTAGTTGTATGTAGCTCCCATGCACAACTATGGTGGTGGAATGTCCAATATTAAGACTTCTAGGCAGGCAGATGCATTAGATTGATTGTTGTTGAGTTTGTACAATGGTTTAAAGATGTCGCGCTATGGTCGAACTTTCCATCGTGGACGTATTGTATGTTCCTGCCTCACGATCCCAGCTGCTGTGGAACTTGGACGAGCCGCAGAAGCCGTTCCTGCAGCCCAATGAAGATGTGACACCCCTCGACGAGGGCTGCCAGTTCGGCCTCGGCCGCAGACATGCATTTAAGAGGGGTGACAAAGCCCCGGCGATGTAGCGCACGAGGTGGACGGACACCGTCTCAAGCCAGGTTGGGGGGCCCTCAAGGAGACCCAGTGGCAGTGGTCCACCCGGATGGTGCGCGTGCGCCGTGCCAGCTGTGCTAACTTGTTCGCTATGCATTCTCGCTTGGGACCACCACAGATACGGTCTACGATAGAGTGTCGACAGTAGACACAAAATGCAACGTTTTGTCTCCCTCCCTTCAACTCCAACCTCTCATGAGCTTCCTTCTACGAGTCCTGCACCCACACCAAGCACACTAACTTGCTCAACTCGCTGCCCGCTCTGATGTCCACTTCTCCGACACGACACGACATGCATCGCGAACGCGACCGACACGGCTATGGACGTAGGACTGTGGTGGAATGGCTAGATGGTGGTGGTGGTTGGATGTGGACTGGGTAAGGTGGATGCGTGTTTATTCTGTCTGTCATTGGGGGATGGATGCAGGGTGGCAGCGGGTAGATAGGGGTGGAAGAAGGGCATCAAGCAGGCTAGGGGGATCTGGTGCGAGGTATGACCGTAGTGGATGATGGGAGTATATAGTGTTCGAGATGCGGCTCAGGCGTCGGCGTTTTTTTACGAGTGCGATACCTGGACATTGGCGAGGCCTGTCATTAGCACATGCTGGTGATTCTCAACTCACCCTGGGTGACGCCGTCGACAGAGGACGGGTAGCGTCCACTCTGGCTCGACTGGCCAAAGTACGTGCCCGTGGCGGTGTTTGGCGCGACGCCACCGGAGGCAGTCGTCGGGCTAGGGGGCAGCGGCGCAAAGCTCGACTGCGGCCCGCCGAGCGCGCGTGCAAAGTTGAGCTGGCTAATGTCGAGGCTCTGCGTGCGGGTACCGACGGCGCGGGACGGGTGCGCGTGCGAGTGGGAGAGTGCGTGCGCATGTCCAGGTACATGGCCGGAGTGGTGGACCGTGGAGGACTGCTGGCTGCGGACCTTTTCCTCGAGCGTAGAGTCTGAACCCCGCTTTGAAAGGTCGCTGCTGCCCTGCTGCTGAGCAGGCATGTTCGTCTGCCAGTAGTCGGGCATGTTGAATCCGAGGGGACCGCCAGTGAAGCTCAGTGGCGAGTCGTAGGTTGCCGGACTCGGGCCAGACCCGTCAAACAGCGCCTTGACGTTGGTTGGCGGGCGGACGGGGCGCGACGGCGCACCCTCTCCCTCGGCCTTTGTCGTCGAGAGCAGCTTCGAGTCAAAGTGGGAGAAGGCATCGGCGAACGAGTCGACACGCTTCTGCGCGTTGGACGGGTACACCTGAATGTTGTGCTCGCCCAGGAACTCGACGAGCGCGTCGTGCACGGTGGACAAAAAGTCAATGCTGCTCCGCTGGCAACGGAACTTGAAAATGGCCTCGTCCCCCTGACCAAAACGTGGCGACGGCGAAATGGCAATCTGGTGGTCGCGCTTCATGCGCTCCGTGAAGAGCACAAACTCGGTGGACGACACCAGCCGCGTGAGCTCCGGGTTGGGTGGGACGTGCAGGTCAGCCTCGAAGGGGACGTGGTCGAGCAGCATCGCCACGGCAATGTGCACCTGGCTCTCGGGCCCAAAGATAGTGACCGTGTCCGACGCAGTCTCCTTGTTCGGGAACCGCACAGTACAGTTTGTCTTGCGCTCAATATCATGGATAAAGATGCTCTTCTCGCCCAGCAGGGTGCGGTGGTACCTCCGCGGAATGTTCACCGAGTCGATAGTGTAGTCCTTGTCCTTGGGCGACACGAGCTCCATGACGGCCGTTTTGAGCGACTCGAGTGCAATGGCATTCTTGGCGGGCGTCCGTGCGACGACATTGTCCTCATTGTCGAGGTATCCACCCAGCTGCGCAAACTCTTCGGCGTTGGAGAACTTTACGTACACACCGTACATCTTCATGATGCGCTGAATGTTTTTGCCGCCGACACCGATGATACGCTTGTGGTAACCCTCCGGTACGTGGAAGGACACCTCAGCGGGCAGCTCCTCCTGCAGCATGCTCAGGCCCTGGAGCGCCGCCATGTCCTGCCCGGAAATGTCCATGAGGAAGTTGTAGTCGTTGAACGTCTCAAACTTGATCCGCACATTGCACACCTTCATGATCTTGTTGATCTTGCCGTTCTTCTTGCCGGAGATGAACTCGCGGTGCTCGTTGGCGAGCTCGATCTGGAAGCGAATCTCGTGGTGGAACGACTTGATGACATCCAGCTCCAGCACCTTCACCACCGCATCGCGCACCTCCTTCTCGAGACCGTGCATCTCGAAGCAGTTAGACTTGAACACGACTTCAGCTCCCGTAGCGTGCGCGATGCGCTTGAGCACCGGCTGCATCTGTGGCGGGTTGAGGGTCGCCTGGGGCATGAGAACGTCAAATGACACGGGCAGCAGCCAGAAGCTCGCGACGTAGAACTGGCACGCAAGCGCCATGACGCTCCTGATTGTCCGCTCGATATTGACGCGATGGTCGCCAAACACGGTGATCAGGCTTGCCTGGGATCCGACGCTCGGCACCTGGATGTACGTGCCGTTGTCGCACATGATGTTGCGAATGTCGTCGATTCGCTCGGTCAGCAGCCAGTCGAGCTTGCGCGGGAGAATCGCCGTGTCGCGCGAGATGACCAGCTTGCTCTTCTGCACAGCTACGGTGAGGAGCATGTCGCGGGCGCGCTGCACGCCGAAAAACTCGCCAGTAATCCAGATCTGGTTCGCCTTGCCGAGCATGCCCTGCTCGCCAGAGTGGACCGACAGGCCCGGGTGCGGGCCCTGGCCAAACTGGCCCATCCCCATGTCTCCTGGACCAAGGGGCATGCTGCCCATCGGCGCAGTGCCCATGCTTACGTGCATGTGGCTCTGGCCAAAGCCGATCGGGGACATACCCATCATCGGCTGGGCCATTGGCTGGCCGTGCGTCATTGGTGATCCCATCCCGCGCGCACCGAAACCTCCAGGTCCGTGCCCGTTCGCCATCTGGCTCATGCCGGACATGCCGGTCGGAGTCATCTGCATGGGGCCCTGCCCGTGCGGGGGAGGCCCGTGAGGGCCGGGGTGACCGTGTCCGTGAGGTCCACCGTGGGGGGGAGCACCAGGCATGGACCACTGTTGCACACCCGGGCCAGTGTAGGGCATACCGCGAGATGTCTGCGGGTTGATGTGCAGCGGCTGCGGCGAGTACGGGTAGTGTACGTGCTGCTGCGGGTTGTATACCGGCTGCGACGTGGAGCGGTGCTGATGCTGATGCTGGTGTGGCGGGGGCGGGACAGATGGCATGCCCATGCCCATGTTGCTTGCGTAGCTCATACCAGTCATCTGCGGCGACATGGCAGCGTTGTAGCCGACGTTGACACGGCTGTAGCCAACACCCTGCTGGGAACCAGGTTGAGGGGGGTTGAGCACACCGACAAGTGGGGTGGGGAAGTAGATGTTGGTGGCCGTCTCCTCCTGGATCGACTGGATCATGCAGCGCTTACGCCCAGCGATAATGGCATGGAGCTTGTAGTCAATGTCGCACACCTCTGAGTGGAGTCCGGAGAGCTCGTCAAGCATCACGAGCAGGCGGACCTTGGCAAGCTCGACGCTCTCGACCGAGCCGGAGATGACCAGCTCGCACATGCGCTCAGTCTCGAGGCCGTATGACGGCTGGGTCGCACCGTTGGATTCGCCGCTCTTGTCCTCTCCCGCCGGCGAGCCATTCGCATCCGTGGCGTCCTTGGCACCGCCATCCGGGTCAGCGGTCGCGAGGACTGTCGGGGGGCTGCCGCTCTGGCCTCCTGCCTCCGTGTTGAGAACCGCGATGCGAGCACGTGTGTCGTTCGCAATCTCGTCGAGACGGTGCTTGACGTCGGCCTTGAGGGCCGAAATCGCCGCAAGAGGCTTTTCAAGAATATCGCTCCGGGGAACCTTGAGGGACGTGCGGTTGTCCCGGGGCGTCTCGCGGAGGAGCGCGCCCCGCGCGCTCATGACCGCCTGGTACGCTCCTGAGATGTGAAAGTTCCACATGGAACCAGCCGCGGCCGTCGAGGCGTTCGCGTCGTCGCCCGACCCATCGGAGCCTACTCCGGGAGGCGGCTCGCGAGAGACGGTCACAAGGCATCCTTCACGCGACGTAATGTCGTTGCAGAGCTTCTGGACGGCCTCCCACTCGCGCTCAGCCTGTGCCGCATCCGTTGGCCCTACGTGCTGCGGTTGCGCTGCTGCTGCGCCTTTTGGAAGCGAGAGGGTTGTGCGCAGCGGCGACGTGTTATGGACGCCCGAGGGCGAACGCTGGAACGTAAACGAGGTGGTGTACAGGTCCATGCTGGGGGAGAAGCGGGGTGGAAGGGAGGGAAGATAAGTGTGGGATCCGATACAAGCAACCGGCCGTTCGGGGTGGAGGTATCACGACCGTCTGAATGTTAGCTACGTGCGATGGTGATGTATTTGGCTGGGCGGGATGAGATGGTATCATCGCGGGCAGAGTTGCCAGCGGTGCGAGATGAGACCGAGGTGTGTGGACATGAGGGTTGGCGGGCCGATAAAGTTGGGTGAACGGCACATGAGGGAATACGGGCGGAGCGTTTGGGAGGGATAGTAGCTGGAGCTGGCGGTACGCGCGAGAGAAACGGGACAGCGCGGGGACACGGGAAACGCGGTGAGGAGCGCAACGCGGAGCTCTTTACTATACGCGGTGCGAAACCAACAGTAGCGATTGAAGGAGCTGGAGTCTACGACAGGAACTCGGACTCGTTACTCCAAAGTAGAGCCCAGGAACATTTGTGCCAGCACGAGGAGGCGGCAGTCCAAGAAGGGCAATCGCGCCGCGAGCAGCGAGTAGAAGTAGCAAGTAGCAAGCAGCGTGCCACCTCACCTGTGCACCGTACTCGCCTCCTCGCATTCCATTTTCCATTCCCAGCTCACTCTCCACTCTCGACTGCGATGTAACTTACCGGATACGGCGTGGGATTTTTGGGATCGGTTGCTGTCCCGCAGCGAGCTGGGGTTTTGGGGGGCGGTGTTCACCGGGTGGAGGTGGGCAAGAGAGAAAGAGAGACAAAGGAGGCAAAAATGTGGGAAGAAGACAAAGTGGACGAAGATAAGAAGTAGATAGGAAAGGCGTGGGAGGTGGAGAGAGGTGAAGCGGGGGAAGGGGGAAAGAGGGCCGGGGAAAGGGGAAAGAAGGGGAGAAAGGGGGGTATACTCTGTGCTTCGTTTCTCAGTCTGTGTGCATGGGCAAGACAGAGAGAGAGTGAGGTGCGAAGACTGAGCCAGGAGGATACAAGAGGTGGTGAGTGGAGAGGAATGGATGGTGAGCACCGAGCTGGTGGTCGCCGACAACGAGTGAAATGACTACTGAGACTCGCGGTACTGCTGCCGCTGGTCGTTGGGTGCAAGGAAGGAGGGAGGTGAGGGAAGACACTTTCTTGGCTCTCTGCCCAGGGTAGTGGACCAGAGGTGACTGGATGTGAATTGGCTATGTAATACTTTCCTAATGAGGCTTATACCCTCCCCCCAGATACAAAGTAAGCAAAATTGTACAATGCTAATCCCACATTAAAATCCATATTCCAGCCAGGTGGGCCAAGATCGGCACGATTCACACCACCATAAAAATGACCATAACACGTCATAGCTCAAGAGGTCCAGAACTCACACACTCCCCCAGGCCCACAGGCCCAAAGTCGTGTCGTCGACAATGACGCTGCAAGACGCCTCGACGCCTCTCAAGAAACGACGAGGGATACTTTACTCTGCGGTATGCTTACCATGCTCTGTCGACTCTCCATCACGGTCCATCGCGCAACACATATGCAGATAGCATGCATGCCGCGCACACACCCACAATGCTCGTCATAAGAAGGGGAAAAAAAGTAGAATAGTAATACAACGCGCGTTCTTTCTAACCGTACCAGAATACCACAGCTAGCTCGGCACCTGGGTCGCTCTAAAACTGAACTAACCACTGACACTAGACCTCCATGAGGATCCGTCGGATGCCCTGGCGGAGGAAGGTGAGATTGTACTCGATCATGCCGCGGCGTGCCTGCCATGTGTCCGTGTGGAGGACGACGACGAGGGCGAGATGTCTGCTGTCAGCGGGATACTACGGAATACTACGTGGGCAGGGCGAGCACGACAGTCGTCGAGCACGACACTCGACTCACGGGGTAAACTGCCATAAGGCAAATGTGCAGTTCGGAATGATGCGTGTGCTTTGGCTCATCCATGGCGCCTCAGTGTCCTCCTCGCCCCACCACACGTCCTCTGCGACCTCGTCGTTGTTCTTCGGCTCCTTCGGCTTGTCTTCTGGGGTCTCCACGTGCGCCTCCCCGTTCCCTTTAGCCGCCGGCTTGAGCGTAGCATATATCTTGCGGAACTGAAGGAAGCGTGCGAGGTACTCTGTAATCTGCTCCATGGTCGACGCGTTGCCCTGCCGGTTGTCGGTGGCGAGCACCACACCGGACTGGATGTCGAAGAGGTATGAGTTGTCCATGCCGGATGTCTGCTGTCAGCTCAAATGCGCATGGGAGCTCACCTCAGTAAAGTTCAGCAAGAGCGCCTCGACGGCGGGCAGCATCTCCATGACGCCCTGGATGACCTTGCTCCACGCGTCGCGGAGGGACACGTCGTGAATCGAGGTCATGTCGAACTTTATCTCGCTCGTCATGTGGTTGAAGATGTTGTTGCACACGCCCGGGTCCGAGAGGTCGACGTTGGGGGCGTATTCCTGGAGGGACGGGTAATGAAAGTCCTCGAGCTCCTCGGTGAGTGCGCGCTGGATCTCGGCGTAGTTTTCTGACTGTCAGCCTGGGGGACGGTGAGTAGCTACGAGTACCGCACTCACCGCCGCGGTAGTCCTCGCTGAGCGACTCGGCCTTGTGGATAAAGACGGAGAACTTCATGTTGGGATTCGCGAGGTACCCGATCAGCAGCGTTCTGCACGCTGCGCGAACTGCGTCATGGTAGAATTCGTCTTGCTGTCTGTGAGTATGGGTTCCACGGGTAGCAGCCTTCCCACTCACCTGCATGTCCATTACATACACCAGCGTTGAGAACGCCGAGAGCGGCGTGTCCGTGAGCTGGTCGACATCGAAGTTTGCCGGCGTGTCCCAGATCTGGAGCGGGACAACGGTGCTGGCCGTTAGAAGCAAAATCAAAGCCAACCAGAGGCCAGAGGGCGAGCAGGGTCATCAGAAGCAGGAAGAAGCCCACCAGAAGCCCAAACCGCCCATTCTCCATTCTGCACGCACTCATAGTCCACGACCTCGATCTTGTGCGTGATACCAATAAACGGCACGTCCTTGACCGGCAGCTGCTGGAACACCGTTTTGATGCATGCCGACTTGCCTGCTCTGCGATGTCAGTACGAAGCGGTGGCGAGCACGCACTTGCGCCAGCCGGTGACGAGGATTTTTTGGCGGTGAAGCCACACCTCCTTGCTGCTGCTGTTGTCGGCCATGGAAGTGGGGGGAGATGGGAAGGGGGAGAGAGGGTTGAGGAACGTGCGTTGCGTTGCTGTTGATGGTGGTGGTGGTGGTGGTTAAAGAGGAGGCAACAATTCCGAGATAGAGGTGCAGTCTTGTCTTTGAGATCCGACGTCATCCCACAATCCACGGCAGCCACTCGGCACCAGTCCATGCGGTCCACCATTCCACCATTCGTACCATTCCACCAGCCACAAGCCATGCCAGCCTACGGTGTACGGTGTACGGTGCACTACATGCTACAGTCCATCAGCATGCACGGCTCTGCAGCTGACCAGAGCTGACCGACGCTGACCGCACGACCGCGTCGATTGCGCAAATTTACTCCCGTGTATCGGAGTCGGATTCGGCGGCGGAGTCGGCGGCGGATCGGCGGCAGGGCAGGCGGGCGGGCAGGCGGGCGGGCGGACATTCGACTCGACTCCGTCGCTTTCAACAGATAACGAGGCCGGCCGAGTCGAAAATCGGGGACATACACAGCGAGAGATAAAAGTTCCCCACCCACCTGACTTCCTCCCATCTCCCTCTCTTACGATGCTCCGTACCCGCCTCACTGCCGTGCGCGCCGTGCGCACCGCGCGCACGTACGCGACCGCCTCTGGTCTCAAGGTGCGTGCATCTCCGTATCACACTCTGACCACAGCCGAACACACAGTACACTTCCATGACGCACCCCGACGATGCCGCGCCGCAGGCGACGCACGACATGATCGCCGAGCACAGCAACTACCTCCTCAACACGTATGCGCGCCCGCCGATTCTCTTCAAGTCGGGCCATGGGTGCGAGCTCAAGGACTCGATGGGGCGGACGTACCTCGACTTCTCGGCGGGTATCGCGGTCACTGCGCTCGGCCACTCGGATGCGCGCCTGAACAGCGTCATGGCCGAGCAGGCCAACAAGCTGCAGCACGTGTCGAACGTGTACTGGAACGAGCATGCCGGCGGGCTTGCAAAGGCCCTTGTCGAGCGGACGCGGGAGCACGGCGGCCTCGGCCTCGACGCTACCAACGGCGCAAAGGTCTTCTTCTCCAACTCGGGAACTGAGGCGAACGAGGGCGCGCTCAAGTTCGCACGCAAGGTCGGCAAGGACCGTGGTGGAGAGAACAAGACCGGGATTGTGTGCTTCTCCAACGCGTTCCACGGCCGCTCGATGGGTGCACTCAGCTGCACCCCGAACCCGAAGTACCAGGCGCCGTTTGCGCCGCTGATCCCCGGCGTCCGTGTAGGCACGTACAACGACATTGCCGCGATCCCCGAGCTCGTCGACGAGAACGTGTGCGGCGTCATCATCGAGCCGATTCAGGGCGAGGGCGGCGTCGGCACCGCGACCCCCGAGTTCCTCACCGCCCTCGCGAAGCGGTGCCGCGAGGTCGGCGCCGTGCTCATCTACGACGAGATTCAGTGTGGCCTCTTCCGCTCCGGCACGATGTGGGCGCACTCGTCTCTTCCCGCCGAAGCCCACCCCGACATGGTGACGATGGCCAAGCCGCTCGCGAACGGTTTCCCGATCGGTGCGATTCTCGTCCGTGACAGCGTGGCGGACGCGATCGGCGTCGGCGCACACGGAACCACTTTTGGCGGCCAGCCGCTCGCCGCCGCCCTCGGTCGACACGTGCTGGCGCGCCTGTCGTCTCCCGAGTTTTCGCGCAACATGCGGAAGAGTGCGGACGCGCTCGACGCGCGCCTCGCGCGCCTGCCAAAGCTGTTCCCCGACCTGATCAAGGACGAGGTGCGTGGCCGCGGTCTGATCCGTGGTATCCCATTCAAAAACGAGGCTGCCCCCGCCGAGGTTGTCAAGCGCGCGCGCGAGCGTGGCGTCCTCCTCCTCACTGCCGGCAAGGATGCGGTCCGGTGTATCCCGCCGCTGATTGTGTCTACTGAGGAAGTTGACCATGCTGCGGATGTCATGGAGAGCGTGCTTGAGATGATGGACAAGGAGGGCACCTGGAAGGCTTAGGGTTTAATGAGGATAGATTTGTGAACTATGCAGTGAATATGGGACTTTGGAGAGCTGGTTGGGGTGCAACTGGCATAGGCTGACGAGGCCTGATAGTGGGCGACTCATTCCTTTGATCTGCCACCTTATTGATGGCTTTTCTTGGTGAGCAGCAGAGACGGGTGGCAGCTTGGGCGATGTATGTTCCTTTCAACCTTCCCTTCTGGCCATCTGCCATCCCCCTACCGCCTGCTTCTCCCAGCTCTCATCATTAACAACGTAGTGCATCATGCGGGTATCTGTACTGCCATCTCCGCCTGTCAGCGGCCCCATCGTCCATCGCGTTCCTCTAGTTTTCACTAATCCGTCAGTTCTGCCCAGCACAGCCAGACTCACGGGATACGATACACAGTAATCTCGTGCTGCTTAAAGTATCGCCTGTTCTCCTCATCTATCAACACGAGGTTGAGGTAGTACCTGACCGAAAACTTCTTGTTAACGTCGCGGAACGTCGGGGTAAGCTCAAACCCGCCGAGGAAGAGGCGGATCGGGATCGTCTCGCCGCGGACGGGCGCGCCGTCCATAATCTCAAACTTTGTAATCGTCTCGCTCTCATTGTACTGGTTTGGCGCGGCGCCTGTCGTCTCGCGCCGGATAATGCTCAGCTCCATGTGCTTGATCTTGATGCGCACGAGCAAAAAGTAGATCTTGCCCACGATCACGTCCTTGAGATGGTATCTACTGTCAGAGAGTCCCGCGGCATGAACCCACTTTGCCTTGTTGTACTCAAACTCAATGTGCAGGCAGTCCTCGATGCCGACCTCCATCTTGTCGCTCGTCGTCGTGCCCGGCGGCATGTTGTACGAGTGTACCCAGAACTCGCGCTCCTTGACCACCTCGCCAATACGCCGCATGAGGGTCACGCGGATGAAGTAGCTGGGATCAGTGGGGTGCGGTAAAGTGTGTGAGGGGGTAAGGACAGACGTCTTCGAGCTGGCTCCAAAGCAGCACAGCTCGAGCCCAGATCCAACCCCTCCCTCATACCACACTCACCGCAACTTGACGTTAATACCCGCATAGCTCTCGTACTGCTTCTCGACATTCTTGAACGTAAAGTCAAACGTCTGCGCCTGGCGCATCTCCCCCGGACCCGCAAGCTCCTGGCTGAGCGAGACAAACTCGTAGTGGTTCCCGCGGTCGGGGAAGAGTTCTGCTGTCAGAATGGGAAGTGAGTGCAAGTGGGGAAATGGTCAACGCATGGTATGGGTTCCACCAAGCAATCGCACCCAGCCGTCCAAGCCGACCAAGACCCAGCACTCACCAATCGACCCTACGAGCTCAATCCTGATGCCATCGTGTTGGAACTTCTTCCCGTCCTTGACGCGCACCACGACCTAAAATCAGCAACAAAGCACACGGCGAGCGGGATCGCAACACTCTGCATCCCCCATCCCCATCCCACCCACCTGGCCATCGACACTCTCGCCATCGAGATACACGGGACACAGCTCTTTCCTGTCCTTGTCGCCTTTCACCTCGACGATTCGCCGCTCGTCCTCGCCCGCGAGGCGGATCTCGACGTCGACAGGCGCCGACGCAAAGCCGAAGAATGAGGACATGGGTGTGAGTGGATGTTTGTTGATGCGACGTGCAGAGAGAGGACGCTTATGCTCGTACGCGTACGCTTCCTTGCCTCCTGACTCATTGCTCGCCAGGTGGGTGGCGCAACGTCACTGCCACCAAAAGCGACCGTGGGAAAATAGCAGCAGTCCACGCACTCCACGCATCACGCACGCGCCAGCCATGCAGTCTCGACGTGAGGTCTCACACTCCAAAGACAATGAAGACAGGCTATATTAGCCAGCTCGTACACCTCTAGCTTCACTTCACCAGAAAGGTTTGCGGAAGGATCGTTTTGCCGAAGTTGTAACCCAGCACATTATCGAGACGAGAGTGGCTGTAGGGGCGCTAGAGGGAGTGTGGTGGAGGTTGGTGACGGAGAGACGACCTCCGGGCTTCGACAACAGGGGCAGGAGTGACATCAGGATACAGCTGCATACGCCCTTTGTGTCAACGCCCCGGGGCAGAGCATAGGGCGCTGGGCCATAAATTGAGCATGAAGAAGAAAGACAGGGAGACCATCGACATGAACCTCCCTGATCGCTCGAAATCCCGCGGTGGCCATGATTTTCCACAGCTTTAGCATTGGTGTCTTGGAGGGTACTCCAACTGCTCATGTCCAACTTGACATCATTAGGTCCGCACAGGCAACAGTAGCGTACCGGGAAGACTACCGGGTCCGCAACCACTTCTGGAAGTGTGCACCTCCGAGAGTTCGATCCCCTCGGACGACCGGAAGTGGGGGTGGGGAGAGGGCCTCACATGCGGTTGTGGTTCAACTCCACGAGCGAATCAAGCAGCCTGACCTCAATCTTTTTTGGGATTATGTGAGCCGGAGTGCCTGGAGATCTGCATGCATGCATGCAAGATTCTGTCGATCCGGCGATCTGCTGATCCCCGTTATGCATTTGCAGGACGATTGTCCGGAAGGAATGGGGCGCAAAAAGATGTTCTATGTTCTATTAGGAGGCGCCGATCCGCGAGATAACCGAGTGCCGGGTCAATTCCTAGTGCCCGGCCGGCAATCGGTTAATTCCCACCTTGCCTGTGAGGTTTGTCCATCGAGATCCACGGCCAACATTTTCTGCCATTATTAACTTGACCTTGCACGCACACTCACGATGCGCATCACTTCGGCCGTCCGCAACGCATGGAACCTGACGCGCCCGCGCCCGACAGTGTGGCAGGTCGGGCTCGCGGCTCCCCCGGACAACCGCCTCTCGCCGCAGGTGTTTGACCAGCTGGCCGAGCGCCTCGACGAGGTCGAAGCCGCATGGCGCGACGAGAACCGCGGACGGGCCGACGAGGACAAGACGGGCGGCGCGCTCGTCGTCACCTCTGACATTCCCAAGTTTTTCAGTAACGGCCTGAGCGACCCCGAGCTCCTCAAGAACCCCGATTTCGTGCACAGTGAGAATAACCTCTGGCCGGGGCTAACGGAAGACGTGTTCAACAGGGTCAACTACCGCCTCCTCACATTTCCCCTCATCACTGTCGCTGCGGTGAACGGCCACGGTGCGTGGGTTTACTGACTTGACTGACGACAGCGTTCGCGGGTGGGATGATCACCGCGCTGTGCTGCGACTACCGCCTCGCGACTGCCGGCCGCGCGCTGTGGTCGCTCAACGAGGTAGGTCAAACACAGGGTAATATGGCTAACCGCAGCTCCTTATTGGCGTCCCCATCCCTGGACCCCCGGCAGCGATCATGCGCGCCAAGATGACCCCCAACGTCCTCCAGGAGGCTGTCCTCGGCAAGCGGTGGTCGCAGCCCGAGCTCCTCGCCTCCGGCATCGCACACGAGGTCGTCGAGCCCGAGCAGCTGGCCGAGCGTGCGGTCGCGCTCGGCGAGCAGTATGCCCCGAACGTGCGTCTCGGCGCGTGGGGGACTATCAAGGTGGGTGATGAATGATGATTTAGCGGATATCCTGTTGGCAGTGCTCTGACCGCAGGAAAACATCTACCAGGACGTCGCGGACCAGATGGCGCGCCAGAAGGAGGTGCCGTACCCTGACGTGACGGACCGCGCGTTCCAGCTCCGCCGGTCGCGCGAGACCAAGCTCTGAGGACGTGTAGATGGGATGCACTAGGATGCGTCGGTGTCGTGGTGTGTGGACGTCTGCCACATGATCGTGAGACTAATGTGGCGTCTGCACAGAACGTGTGCCAGACGGGTTTGTCGGCAGTTACTCTCATCCACTTGTTGTTCTCAAGCCAGTAACAGTCCAGTCGTACATACTAATATGATAGTCCGTTGGTGCCTGCGCCTTGGGCGCAGCGCGCAGCGTCTCACTAGCAACTACAGAAATGACAAAGTCCGGGTGCAGGAGTCCACTCCTCGTTTCCTCTCGCCTATCACGAACGTCTCCGACTTCCCCATACGCCTCTCCTCTCGTAGTCTTCTCGTTCTCATTCCCGTTCTGCTTTCTCCATTCTCCATCCTCCTAGTTCCACAACATGCGCTCGTCTCCGTCCGCCGAAAAGTTGGCCTGCGCCATGAACGGCCCCCGCTGCGTCTGCAGTCAGCACCTATCTCTGCACAGAACGTACCTGCTGCATCTGGCGTCTTCCGCCTCCACCCCCAATCGGCGGCGGGGGCGCGAGCTCGTCGGCCGCCTCCTTGTGCGGTAGTCTCGTAGACGTTGCCATGGGCGCCATGGCAGGCGGTGCGCGCAGGCCCGCCGCGCTCTCGGGGTCGGCGCTCGCCTCTTTCTCGACCTTGTACCCCCTCCGGCGACAAGAACACGGCACACCCCGGCGGCGGATGTAGATGAACAAGAAGGCGGCGGCGATGACGAGCAGGACGGCACTGATTGCGCCGATCACGATTCCTGCAATCTCTCCCGAGGAAATCATCTCCGGGTCGGTCCACACGCCGTGGGCGCGCGCCGAGACGGTAGGTGCGAGAGCGAGGATAATGGCAAACAGCATGTTGGGGGGTGTTGTGTGCGCTTTCACGCGGGGATACATCGTGTCTATCTTTATCTATCTCTTGGGAACTGGAGCTGGTGCTGGGAGCTGGGAGGTGCTCTGCTGTTATCCAGCCCCGGCGCCAAGGCTCGGCGGGCTAGGCGTCGCGAGTACAGTACAGCGGCAACGGCATCGCACGGCGGTGGCCGAGAGAGTGGGCCGTGTGGGAACGGCGCAGTATTTGCCTCACTCCTCACCGAGCTGGATTTAGCTGGGGAGCAGGCAGCAGGGCAACCGGGCCGCTGAGCCTGAGCATGTCGGTGAGCATGAGCTTGCATCGCCGGAGCATGAGCATGAGGCATGAGAAGATCCCTCGCTCTCCTCGCTCTGTTTGCTCTGCGGACTGCGCGAGGCTGCGCGGTGCCTCCGGTGTTGCGAGGTCAACTGCACACCTACGCAACAGGTGTGGCGGCTTGGCGCCGAGCACCGTCCACCGCTTGGCACCCGGTGCTTGTTTTTCGTTCCGGTTTGACTTTGACATACAAAGTACCCTGTGCCATGTCGTGAAGCAACGCATACGGGGTCATAAAAGCGGTGATGGCATGCTATTGTTGTGGATCTTCGGGATCTTGGAGCTTGGAGGTAATAAAAGAAAGTGGAAAGCAGATACGTAGCTGAGCCAGCCGCATACCCCACAACGAACACACATTCCGCCACGCTTCGCAACGCGCCGCACGGCACGCGACGCCCGCTCGGTGCGATCTTGGACAGTGTTGTATCTCTGATCGTGCGATCTGGGCAGCGTTGTATCTCTGGTCCCTGCATACGGCGCGCCACTGGCGGTACCAATGGTTGCTATCGCGTCCCCAGCACCTGCATAGCAGTGGGCTTGGCGCACTCCTGACGCGTGTAGGGTTGAGCGTCCGCAATTGAGTGGAATCCTCGGCGCGTCATCTTGTTCTTGGCGGCCGCCTATCGCGCCTCTTTTGATCCGGAACCTCCCTTCCATTCTTCTACGTAGATGTCGACAGTCCTCATCAGACATCTGGTACGGCATGTCGCGTCCTGTCGTTGCGGTTGCGGTCGCGTCCACTAAGACCACCTCCGTTGTAAAGGTCTTGGCGTTCTCGTAGCCCACATGAGTTTATCCCGCACCCCAGTGCCTCACGCGACCACTCGCCTTCCGAGCTTCCGACCAGCTCCTGTCGTACCCCACCCAATAATATATAACATCTCTTGTATCTCGTATCTCGTATCTTGTATCTCCTCTCATGCGAATACAGAACAAACGGCCGGATCCAGATCCGCCGTAGACAACCCAGTCAAATCCCTTATCTGCGCCGTGGTGCGTCGCCCGCCCGTCCGATCAGCCGTATGCCTACCGCGTATCGAGGGGTGGAGCATATCGGCCATCGAACGGCGATCGGTGAGGATCAGTTGAGAACGAGAGAACAAACATCCCCTCTCCACCCGATCCTCCTGTTGTTTTGGTCTCTTCGTGTCCTCACTTGGAGACGTCCGCAACCGTCACGCGTGCAGCGTCCTTGGCCGGCGAAGGCGGCGCACTCACGCCGGGGCTCACGGCCGGCGACGCCATCTTCTCGTAGTGCCCGTGCTCGTACTTTTCGTCCGTCGGCCGGATGTGCGGGTTGTGCTGCTGTCAGTGGGGAACGGATGGGGGCGTGGGTGAGGTGGTGGAGTGTTTCGGAACGCGGCGCGCGAGACGCGACGGTTTCACTTCTGGGGGATACGGAATCCGATCCACCACACACACACACACACACACACACACACACACACACACACACGCTGAGACTCACCCCCAGAGCGGGCACGATGAGGCGGCGGTTCCGGCAGCGATGCCACGAGACGAGCCAGTACGCGATGCCGCCGATGAGGGCGGCGGCGAAGAGGATGGCGACGACGATGCCTGCGATGGTCTTGCCGTCCAGGCCGAGGGGGTTGACTTCGGAGACGAGGGTCGTGCTCGGGGTGGCGGTGGGGCGAAGAAGGGTGCTGGAGAGGGAGATGAAGATGGGCGTGGGGGAAAAGCTTGGGCTCGGGTCGGAGGGGAGAGGGAGGGGCGCCATGGTGAAGGGGGTAGTGGAGTGTTGGGATGGAGTTGAAGTCCGAGTTGGAGTTGGAGTTGGGAGAGTGGGGCTGCAGCTGGCGAGCAGCTGTCACAGAGGACAGTCGAGGATCGAGGATCTAATGAATGTGGGGAGCAAGAGAGCGAGAGAGTGTAAGAGGCCCTTGTGAGGGAAGGCAAGATGCAAGAAGAGATGAGAGGAGAACAATGCGACGATGATATCCAAACAGACCAGACCAAGATGGACGATCTGCGTCCAGTCGCGCGCAATGATGGCGAACGGCTCGACAAACCTGCAGCTTGCATCTGGCGGCATCACATCGGCTGATATCCTGATTGATGGCTGATGGCCGCGAAGCCAGCGGCCATGCCGCTCCGCTAGACCCTCTGGGCTCAGACATGCATGAGACATCTCGGCGCATTCCACCCTCAGGAGAGAGATCAGGAGCGTAACCGACAGACCAGCGACCAGTGAGGAGCTAGCAGCCTGCGACGCTCCTCACACCCGACGCTGTTCGGAGCTGTTACTCCAACTTGCGCTAGCTGAGCTTGTTCGCGTCACGCCGTGGACAGCTGGATCGCGACCACTTATCCGCCAGATCGGGATTCTCTCCTCGGGGCCTGGAGTCGTCTCGTATCGCGTATCGCGGCCCTCCGCGGCAGCACAGGACACAGGACACAGGACACAGGACCACAGGTACCACGTACCACAGCTTTATGACAGGATTACAGGATCGCAGGACAGGTCCGCACAGGGATCATGTTCCAGCTCTATCGGGATTCTGGCGCGCTGGGGCCATGGACCCCCACAGCGAGCACCACTGTCCAATGAACGCGCCAATTGAAGAAACACTGCGAGATCCCCAGACACTGGTGCGGGTGTGTCTCCGCATGCTCCGCGCTCCGTGCTCCACATGAATCGCGATTTTAGACGATTCCGCAGAAGAGGTGGTACCTGAATCTGGAACCGGGACGCACAGCTGACACGCGGGGCTATAACTGGAAGCGCCGGAAGGGCACGAAGTGTACGTACTTGCAGTACGAGAAGAGTGGATGCTCCAGGCTGTGACTGGCTGTATTGAATTGCTCAAGGTGGATGCAGACGGACGGCAGGTACGACACGCCGTGCAGGTCCCCCCAGGTAGCCGCCCCCAGGTCCCCCAGGCCCCCAGGCCCCAGAGTGAAACGCACAGCCGACAGCCGCCAGGGCCCAAAGGGGCCGGCTGGGCGCGAACGTGGTGGTGTGCAGTGTGCAGTGGGGCCACCGCGTTTCCCGCCAATTGCAACACCATGTGGACATGTGCTGAGAATAGAGTTGGGGCCTGGAGAGGAGAGCAGCAAAGCAACTGTTCCAGGCGATTGATCTCGCGTATCGTTGGTGACGGGATGGCTCTGCAGCTCACGTGCGCGGTCCCTCTCCATATATAATCTCGGCACTGATGCTCTCTCCGCTCACGTTCATGTCCTTGCGTGGCCTTTCGCCGTCAGGAATGGTCGCCGCAGACTCCTTGCACCACTACCCGCGACCTTCTCGTATGAGTCTACTCGATGCATGTCTACGCTACCACTATGCTCCTAGTTCTCCGGCTCGACAACATTGGCGAGCACGCCGCCCTCCTTGACCTTGCCCCAGCCGATGAGACGCCAGTGCTTGTCGATACGACGCGAGAGGGCAATCTTCTCTCCGGGCTCGCAGCACGCCGGGGTCGTGAGCGCGAGCGACACCTCGTCCTTCTTGATCGCGAGGATGCGGCCACCAGTCTGCGACGCACCAATGTTGACGAAAAGCGTCTCGCCGACCGTCACCTTGGAGACCTTTGCCTTCTTGCCGTCGTCCGCCTTGACACCGAGAAGACGACGGAGAAGATGCACATCGGCGCGGATCTCAGTGTAGATGCTCGGGCCCTTGCCGACGCTGCTCATCACCATACCCAGAAGACGGTCCGCACGGCAGAGTGCCGGGTCAATGAGCGTTCCAGCACCAATCAGACCACCGGGAGCAGCGAACTGAAGGTGGTTCTGCTCGGCGTGCAAGGAGATGACGCGCGAGCGGAGGGGACGGCAGCGGGTCTCGCCCTTCTCGTCACGTGTAATGAGACCGGGACGGATCTCAACCTCCTGTCCGACCTTGAACACACCCTGCAGAATCGAGCCACCAGCAACACCACCCTTGAGCTCATCGACAGTCGCACCGGGCTTGTTGACGTCGAACGAACGAATGACAACCATACGGGGGTCGGCGGAGAAGTCGTATTTAGGCGGGTTGATCTTGGCAAGAGCCATGACAACAGCGTCAATGTTGAACCTCAGCTGCGCCGAGACGGGGATAATAGGAGCCTGGCCGGCAATGGAACCTGAATGTGAGTTAAAATCAGGTAAATCGCGCCTCTGACACCTACCCTCAACAAACTTGCGGATCTGCTTCTCGTGGTCGAGCGCCTCTGACTCGCGCACCAAGTCCATCTTGTTCTGGAGAATGACAATGTTCTTGGGGTCGACACCAATAATCTCAAGCGCAGCAAGATGCTCTCCGGTCTGCGGCTGCGGGCACGATTCGTTACCGGCGATGAGCAGCAGGGCACCGTTCACTGAGGGTGAGCTAAACTGCGATCACAAAGGAGCTCTTAGGACAAATCTGAGCTCCGTTTCAACCGCTGGTACTCACTGACGGCGGCACCGGTAAGCATGGTAGCCATGAGAATGTCGTGGCCGGGGCAGTCTGTCGTCAGTTGTTGCATTCACGGCCAGCTTGGGACTTGAGGGCGTGGACTCACCAACGAAGGAAACATGCCTGATCAGGTCCATGCGCGAGTCGCATCCGGGGCGCTCGCACTTCGGGTTCGCCTCCTTGCTCGAGGGGTACGAGCGGTAGCAGGTCGGGGGCGGGCATGCGGGGTTCTGGCACTTGTAGATCTGGAGTGTTAGTGGAAAGTTAGCCGTGGTCGGTCAATTTTGCGCCCTGGCAGAGGAAAATGTGGGATAATTGGGTTACTTGGGTGGCAATTGGCAAGATGGAAGATGCGAGTCGACCACGACTCGACACCAACCAGCTGTTCCAACAACACCACACCAACGCAGGCTTCAGTGGGAATCGTGGCTGCTATGATTCGGAAGACTAGCAGCACACATCCCACTTGCCACCCGCGCAACCTCCACCCAAGCCTTCCCCACGGCCGTACACGCGGCACACACTACCCACCTTGGCGTTCGCGTAACCAAGCTTGATGGTAATGTTACGCTCGAGCTCGTTCTTGAAACGAACGGTCTGGACGCCCGAGATGGCGCGGACAGTGGACGACTTTCCGTGCGCGACGTGTCCGATGGTACCGATGTTGATCTGCGGTCAGTGCTGTTCGGGATGGTAGCAGAGGGACAGCAAGTTCTTGCCGTGGCCTCTGAGATGGGAGATGTCAGGAAGAGGAGTGAGGAAGGGTGCTTGTGTAGTCCGGACGGAAGACGACAGCGCGAGGCCGAGCTCAGGAGAGTGGATGACCTCGAGCTCGGCCCGCGCTACCGTCATGCTTTTGGGCATCCATTCCGCACCCGTCGACGGCAACAGACGCGAGATCAGGCATGTTCCAAGACCCGCAAGCCATTCCCTCATCCCGCTTCTCCCTTCCTCGCTCCTCGACTTCCCGCCCGCTCGTGTGCGCACACGCGCCCCAATCCAGTCGTGCGAGCCGATACCCACCGTGGCCTGCTTGCTAATGACCTCGGGGCTGAGCGCCGTGAGCTTGGTCACATCGACAGAGACCTCGCCCTCGGGAAGCTCCTCTTCGGCGGTGTAGTTGGCCCTGGGGTCGTTGATCGCGGCCATCGTGGGGGATGTTGGAAGTGAAGGGGGAAGACGTCGGGATATGGGGTACGAAATAGAATGTAATCGAAAATCGAATGAGATCGATGTGGGGAAGCGGACGCGGTCGTATTCGATAACGGTCGCGGCGTCGGTGCTTTTTTATTTCTTTTTAGCTGCGCGTCGGTGTGAACAGGCAAGCAATGGTGGTGTCAAGGATGACAATGGTGGTGAGCGATGCACTTGGACGAGGACAGACGGCCTGACTCAAACGCACAAAAGAGTGAGTGAACCACCGAAATGAAAAACGACACTCGGGCGCCACGTTCCGGAAATACCGGCGTTATCTCCCACCTCTCATCCCACCTCGTCTGTTCGGTCCTCGGCGCTCGCTCGGCGACGCTCACATCTCCGACGCCATCATCCCGACACTCTTCATCACCGACAGACACAATGGCCGGACCCGGTACGTCCCTCGGCGCGGCGCGCTCGGCCTCGGGATCCGACCTCGGGCGCGCCGTCATCCCCCGCGTTTCCTCGCGTTGTTGCGGCCTCGCTGACCCCAGGATTCCACCCCCACCCCCCCTCGCTGTTCTACCGCGGACTCGCGAAGGCGCTCGGCGCCGGCATGTGGTTCTTCGTCTTCTACCGCGCTAGGTGAGTGCGAGGTCGAGAGTGTGGAGAGGGGGGAGCGACGGCGCGAACGGGATAGTGCGCGGTGGACGCGGAGCGGAACGCGCCGGACCAATGACGTTGCGCCGGATCGTCATGCGCGCGGCGATGGATACGAGCATGGCACGGCGAGGGGATGAGGACGGACAGCAGAGGACACTGGCGCGCGACTCGACTCGACGGCACTATTAGCGGTACTGGAGGCGGTGCGATCTCACTGGGACCTCGATATTGTTTGCGCACTCGTTCCGACGTTTCTACCAAGCCAGCAGAGCTCGATATCGCACCCCGAGAACTCCATCTGCTATCTCGCTGGAGATTCCGCTCTGCCCGTCCTCGCCCACCTGCTCTATCTCTTGCCCTTATGCGGCCCATGTCCCCCGCGCCCGCAGGGCCCCTCCTCCTGATCCCGAAGCTCCGCTCGGGAATAACGCTAACACGCACAGGCAGGACGGCCCCGCGCTCATTGGCCTCCGCCACCCCTGGGACGGCCACGGCCACGGCGACGAGCACCACTAAGCGTAACTACCGATATAGAAGATGGAAGCATACCCGGATACCTGAGGGGGGGCAGGTGGGGAGCGGAAAGCTGCGTGTGGGAGCCGTGAGCAGCATGTCGAAACTGTGGAGGTGGGCTTGTCAGTGAGCTGGATTATCAGGCCGTGGAAATACCTATCCACATTCAGACTTCATGGGGGGTGAACGCATTGGCATTACCGGTGGTAACTACAGACTACAAACAACGGGTGAAAGGTATCACAACATGGTACATGCGCGGCATGTCCGCCACTCATACGACAGCTACATGATGAGGCTCATGAGTTCATCATTGTTGCTGTTGTCGCGGCCAAAGTCATTGACATTGAGGTCGCCGCCCCTGCTGGCAGCAGAGACAATGTTGGGCATCGTGTCGATTGCGAGGTCCGCCTCCTCACTGTCAGCGAGGTAAATTGAGGTTCCCTTGCGTGCGGCCTGGCAGAGAATACGCGTCTCGACCGTGTTGAGGGTGGCGTAGCAGTACACCGCGGTATGCTTGCGCTGGCCGAGACGGTCGACACGGCCAATGGCCTGAAGCTCAAAGCTGTGCTGCAGCACCGGCTCAAGGAGATGCACGACTCCGCATGATGTGAGGGTCAGACCAGCGCTTTCACGCTCGGCGTGCAGGAGGAATACACTGATGGACGGGTCGTTGTGAAACTTTGAGAGTGCGTCCTTGGTTCGTGTGCTACTGTCGAATGCAACGAAGCGAATGTTGTTCGCCTCGAGTGCGCGTTGGACAATGCGCAGCGAGTCGGCCCAGTTGGAGAAGACAACGTGCCGGGTCTCAGGGAAATTGATTCGATACCAAAGCAGATGCTTGAGAAGGAACATGATCTGGACTGTCAATCGTGCGTTCCTGTTACTGCTCACCTTGGCACCAAATTCTCCCATTACTTCTATACGGTTGACAGCACGGAGACGCTCATCGCTCAGCAGCTTGAGACGGCTCCAGTCCTTCGCAAGTTCGGCATCTTCCGTATTTTCTTCCTCGATCACAATGTTGCGGTCTTTCTTCTTCCGCCTTGCAATTGGCGCGGGGGTCACGCTTTTGCTGTTGGAAGGCGAACTCGCACTCGTGTTGCTCGTACCAGAAGGCGAGTTTGCCTTCGTGCCGCTCGTACTGGAAGGCGAGTTCGCCTTCGTGCCGCTCGTACTGGAAGGCGAGTTCGCCTTCGTGCCGCTCGTACTGGAACGTGAGTCTGCGTTCGTGTCGCTCTTGCTGGACGTAGCCTTGTCGTTTGATGAAGGCTTTTCTTCTCCTTCTTCACCTTCTTCTCCTTCTTCTCCTTCTTCTCCTTCCTCCCCCTCTGCACGGATGCGGTATGCTCGGTACGGCCTGTTCTCGATTGGTGCCTTGCAAGTCGCACACTTGTTTCCGATGTACAACGCCCTGCGATACTCCCTGAAGCACGAAACGCAGAACGAGTGGCCGCAATCAAGAAGCACAGCGTGGGTATCGTCGGACGTTCCGAAGCAGATCGCGCATTCCTCGTGCACGTCGTGGTCATTGGTTCCCAAGCATCGCAAGTATCGCCCTTTGGCCTGATTGTCGGCAATCTGTAGTTCGAGTTCATCAACAAGCCCTTGATGATGTTTGATCTCCTTCTGCAAAGTCGAGGTCTTGTAATGGGGAGGACGAACCGAATCGGAAATCTCTTGCAGGACCTTGTAGTACACGACACGGAGGTTGAAAGTTGCACGAAGCATGTCGAGTTCCTTGCTGAGTCGCTCGTGAAGGGTTTTCTGCTTGCTTACAAACGAGCGGAGTGTTGTTGCAAGCCGTCGTGCAATGGCAGCCTCCTCGGCCCGGATGCCGGTGATGTGGACGGTGTTGTTGATGTCAATGTACACAGCCTTAAGAGGGCGGGTGCACCCTTCCTCCTCACGTCGTGCCCGGAACGCTTCACGCTCAAGCATGAGTTTCTGTTCGAGTTCCTCAGTCTCATCCAGCGTCTGTATGTCGACGGCGGTCGCCAGGGCTCTCCCTGCCGTCGCGGTTTGGCGCTTCTTGGTAACCCGACCTTCAGTGGCCTCGAGGAAGGTCCGGTCTTCGCTGAGCATTTCCTTGCGGTCCGCAAGTGCCGCAGCATATGCTGTAAAATAGGCGTCCACTGGGCGGTCAGCGCACACGAATGCCGCCGATTCACTCACGCTCTCCCTGGGCCTTGAGTGCCAGGGCATAATACTCCGCCTCGGGATCCTCAACATCCTGACCTTCACCGACCGCAGGTGCAGCATCACTGCCCTCTATCGGTTGCTGCATAAGCTCGATAATCTTCTGGCGCCAACAGAAGAGCAGGGTCGCATTGTCGTTGAGGATTTCGAGGAGCGGGTTGGCTTGATCGACAAAGCGCTCTGTGTGCAGTCCGCCTCTAAGGTCGGTGATGTCCGAAAGGAGGTCATCTAGCTTGGATAGGGCGGTCTCACGTTTCAACGCGACACGCATTTCTTCAACGGCGTCGTTGGCCTTCTTCAGGGGACGACTCAGAAGCTCTTTGCGCACGAGTTCAGCCTGGGCGTACGCCTCGACTTCCTCCTTTTCTTGATTCAGGACGTGGTGGGCGTCACCAGAAAAGTACCACGCTTGGTGAACAATCATGAGAGTGTCGCGAATTCTGCACATCAGCAATGCACACAATCTAAACCCACAGGCTGGCAACAGCAATAATCTGTTTGATTCGATCACGTTCGGCATAAGAAATATGCTTCTGGGGAATCTCAACCATGTCGACATCCTCCTTATCACCGAGTAGGGCAGCGAGGTTTTTACGAGCAGGGGCAAGAATGCCATCGCCGCTTTCTCGAGCTCGTTCGTACAGACCAAGCGCCTTGTACTCGCGGATATCGTCCTTCTTGTTCACGACGTGGTACTGAGCCAAGCTCACCATCGCACGCATCTGGCGCTTGATCAGATCGGAATAGGCTGCCTCATGGTCGACACGCATCTTCAGCAACGCCTCCCCCATGGTGAGGAGCTGTCGACCAAGCTGAAGACGCTCAGCTCGTTCAGCAGCCTGTGGAGCTCGCTGTTGCAGAGCACCAACTTGTATATGGGTGCAAATCTGACGAAGATTTCGAAGGATGTGACGTAGGACTTCAGCTGGGACGCCGATTTGATGATAAGTGCCCAAGCGCTCGCGAGCACGTTGGAGAGTGTCTTGATAGTAGTGCACCTCGATGTTGGTGAGTTCGATAGGGACGATGTATCGTTCTTGCTTGGGAATGTTGAACTCGTGGGCGACAGCGACCTTGGTGGTACGTACTGCGAGACTTTGAAACAGGGCGTGGAGCTCCTGCGCTCGGCAGGGCCCACTGAGACGATACCAAAGCTCTTCAGTAAGGTCCGGGACACGAAGGAAGCGGAGCGAGCCCATGAGGTCAGTGATATCAGCTCGTGCTGGTGTGCCCGACATTGCGAGCGAGTTTCTGCGAGGGATGAGAGCCACCATGCTGGCCGCATTACTCGTGCGTCCCTGGAGCTGAACCTCGTCCATGATGACGCGCCACCACTCGACCATCAAAAGGGGGCTGCGCGGGCGCTCCTCGGAGCGGTCCACATACGTGGCAGTGGAACGACGACTGCGCTTGGGGAGAGGGTGAGCAACCTGGAGATCTTTGCCGAGAGTGTCATAAGTTGTGAGGACCACATCGTGACTGCGGGCATAAGCAAGCCAGGACCTTTGGGTCTCTTGCAACAAGCTTAGCAGTTGGTTGTCTTCGTCCTCCTCGTTTTCACTTTCTGACGATCCCTCATCCTCCTGTTTGACAGGAATTCGTCCGTTTGATCCCTTCGCGTATTTAGATCGAACCTCGTTGCGAAACTTCGACCGCTTGCGCTTGTTCCGCTCGGCTTCACGCTGCTTGTGTACCTTCCTACGAACCTCTTGTTGAGTAGAGATTTGGTTTACGAGAACCGACCATCCAGGGTAGACACAAACGCGCAGGAGGGGCGAATGAGTAACTAACTCTGATACCCATTGGGTGAGGAGGGTGGTGGGTGTGACGACAAGGGTGGCACCGACTTCAGAGACATTGAGCTGGGACTCTTCGGACCAGGACGTGGTTCCTTCGAAAGCTTTGCGCTGCTGATCAAACCAGTCACTCATTTCTGGTGTGTCCAAACCCATGGGCGGCTGGTCAAAGTTGACTTCGCACTCGTTCAGTGACCTCTGTCTGCGTTGAGGCGATTCGCTTTCCACGGCGGGTCGTGGAACGGAAAGCGGGTGAGGATGAAGCAGCATGAGAGCAATTGCCTCCACCGTCTTTCCCAGGCCTGCAGAATTAGCAAAGCGTACCCGACTGTTGTGACTAACCCATTTCCTCGCACAACATGGTACCGCGAACAACTGCTGGCGACATGACTTGAGGAAGACCGTTGACGACATCTTTCACGTTGGCGCGTCCCTTCCCCTTGGAGTCGGAGGTAAGCCGGCGCAACTGTCCCGTCAACAGATTAAAGGCGAACATTCCGTGACCCTCAAAGTAAAGCTCTTTCCATTGTTTGCTGAACGAACGTGATTGAACGGCCCCTGCTGCCATCGGTGCGTGCTCGTTCTGAAGTAGCAAGTTCACTGTACGCCTCTGAAATGGAAGCAGTTTGGCCAGTAGCTCGCGTGGTTGAAGGAGGCTTTGATCGAATGTTTCAGGAAAGCTCGGGGCTGGTGAAAGAGACTCGTAAAACGCGTGTAGATAGTTGGCCCGAGTTTCGGGTTGGTGCTGTGTGCTTCGATAGATAAGCTGCGCGAGTGCGTATTTGTACAAGTCGTCTGCTATCGCGGGAAGGGGAACCTCGACAAGCGAGATGTCGAGATACACGTGAAACTTGACCGCAAACTGGACTTCGACATCCAGTTCGTCTGCTCTCTCGGGAGATTGACGATCCTCATCAGTGCCCGGGCTGTTTGCTTTCTCGGTTGGCATCCAGAGGACTTCGAGTCCTGTTCGGAGGTGAAGGCGCTCGTCTCTGCCCTTCATATTTGCGCGAGTCGGGGGTAGCGAAGGATTGAGGGCCAGCACTGCATTCATCCAATGCTGAAGATCGTAGCTGGTGCCGCGGTTCTTGTAAAAGCGGGATTCTGTTCCCATGTCCTCGAAGGCGAGATGGCTAAGGATCGGACTACGGCGGCCAGGCATGACGAGTGTGTTCTTGCGGAGATGCCTTTGGTTTAGAACGTACGTGAAAAGTGGCGGTGTACCCAGTTTCCCGACGACGTCCGGAATGTAGCGAGGATCATGAATAACATTCGGTGCGGGGGGGAGCAGCGTCAACGGAGTACCTGCCTCTGTGGCTCCTTGGACCTTCCTGGCAAAGTCGGTGAATCGGCGAAGGTCGCGACGAAGGCCACGGTAAGGCTTGGCGTGAACCTGGAGCGTGAATGTGTGGAGGTGAAACAAATTCTCCCCGACTGGCATTGGTGTCAGTGTCTCTCAACAGACGCGGTGGACGCGAACAAGACTCACGAGGCTCGGGCTGAAGATATGTGTGTCCATCTGGTGCATTCAACGCAGCGATGGCGCTGTCAATTGCCGTACACGCTTCCTCCAAACATCCAGTGTTACCATCAGGATTGTCTTGGTAAAGCTGGAATTCCGTCTGAGCGGACGATAGGATAGGGAAGGTGGTCATCACGGCGGTCGCGACGCTGAGCGGCAACTCGCGACGCGTCGTGGGGAGGATATCGGGATGGGTGCCAAGGGTATTGCGGCTGTGAGGGGCACCCCGCGGCGTGGACCTGAACGTGAATGCAGTCGGGGGTATGGCGGAGAGGTGAAGAGATGCTGGGAAGGATGACAATGAGAGAGAAAGAAATAGAGAAAAGGACAGAGGGAAGAACCGGTTTGTGAAAACAGCAAGCGGTCGAAAAAGTGGAGGTCTGTCTGATCGTGGAGGGCCAAAACAAAAATGGTGGAACGCGCCGAGAGGCGTACTGCAACAGGAATGTAGGTTCCAACGCCTTTGCCTGGTTGCTTTCTTTTCGCAGAATGCATTGTTATTTTTCTTCTGCAGCTCTATAAGCACAGACGCACACTGATGAGGGGGTGAATGAGGGGTAATGAGGGATCCCGAGGTGACGATAGCTTAGCTCACCTCCAGTCGCCACCCACCGTAGCGCGATCTCGACAGGGTCACACATCGGGCACTACATAGGGCGTAGGTACCAGGGCAGAAATAGCTGACTGGACCACGCTGGACGACCCCTGTGTGCGGTCAGTCAACTTTTTTTTTGAGGACGGGGCTCCAGAAATCCGCTGCTCGGTTTCTACACGTCATTGATTAATTTATCATCTTGTCCCTTTTTCCGAAGTATTTCCAGTTATCGGACAACACGCAACGCTGCTCGCAGTAATCGTGTGAGATCTGAGAGTCTGCTTTCTGGCATCTCCACCTTGTGCACTCTATACGACTCCCCATCCAAGCCAACAATCAGCGAGCACTGATCCAACCTCTCATTCTCGTGGCTACCTGTAGTACCAACGACACCAGGTAACGGCTTATCCGATGACGGCGGCAGAACGAGGCTCTATTCTAAAGCCTCCTCCAGACGAGTCTGAAGAATTCGTTCCGAGTGCTTTGGGGCGATTGCCACCGCATTATGAGCTGTTGCTGGACAGCACTAAGTGGCAATAGGCAAGACCATCTTACTGAAGTTGACGAGCTGAGGGGTATACTGATCACAGCTCGATATTCGCGGCAGAGCTTTATTGTCAAACAGTAACATATCTTAAGGCGCGCTCACCTTGTTACACACAGGAGGAAAGGTGCTCGGTCTTACTCTTGAGCTGGACTATTAACTTATGAACGGACTAGGCTTGCCATTGCGTTCCGGTTAACCTCCTCTTGGCCCGAAGTTTCGCACAAACTCCACCTTTGCGTCACTTCGATAACGGGAAACTTCAAAATGGGCTGGCCTTTGCTTCCCACCCCAGAAGGAACTAGCGTTCCGATGGAAGGAAAGAATGGCCTCTTACAAGTGAGGGCCTCTTAATTCTTCTCTGTCCTTTTTCGTTTATCTTTATTGGGTCCAGCTTGAGTGAACAACAACGTCCCTTTTGTGACTACCTTCATTTGGCAAGCAACCCACTAGAAGACTGCTGAATCACTTTTTGCCTTGACCCCGACTGAGCCAAAGATCTACTCCACTTCATCTCTACAGCAACCATGTGGCGCCAAGATGGGGTCCGGATCACCACCGTCGGAAAATGGCTCATACGGCTTGGCCTAGTCCAGTGCCTTGTCAAATCTCGATCGCAATGGATCTGGTACGGTCCATTTATCTTCATGGAGTGACATTTGGAGATCTTTCGACTGTAATCCCATACAGGATGGGGTGGGTGTCGTCCTCGGCCAGGAGGTTCTCTCCATCGACGTCAATGTACTACTGTAGCGACTTCCTAATGTGGATAGCATGCTTCGGTCGGGAGAAAGATCCGCCGGCAAACCGGGATCGCGACAATGGACGCGCAAAAGTTACCACCATCCCGGTCGCTGGGCGGGGCCATGGAACCGTAGTACCGTGATAAGCTTCCGTGCATGGGACGCGTCGCGCCACTCCGCTCGTGTTCCGTCGGGAACCCTGCCCCTCCGACGTTCCGGTCCCGGCTCAAACTGTCGCCAGGCATAAACAGGTGAAACGCTCTGGATCCGAGATCCCGACCCGGAAGAATACCAAATTGGAAACTACGCGATCGAGCGAGGAGAAGATTGGAAGCGGTGACCACCCTCCAAAGTTAAAGACTGTCTGGCTGTCAACCCTCAACCCCTCGTACTTGTTTTAGTGCCTCTACCAAAGGGATCGCTGCATGCGCTTTCACTGCTTCCATCGAAAGTGAGCTCTCATGGAAGGTTACAGGTGGGCATGAAGAAACAGGGTGAAGAAGAACGAAACAGGTAAGTTCAGCAGCACTTTGGAGTATCACCAACTTCTGAAACGCTCTCCACTGTTCCCGCGTAGTAATGACCTTTGCACTCACTATCCCGCACAAATCTGACACAGATTCAATGAGGATGGACATCATGTTGCGGTGCTCGACATTCCTTCGGAGCCCGAACTGATCAGATGGCATCCAGTATATAATACAAACCTCTCGTCAAGAAGAGTCGTCATTCACTACCACTCACTCTCGTTCCCAGGTGCCGTCGCCTCAGTGTAAAGTGTATCGCTTGTATAGAACTATTACTGTAGCCTGTCTACATTCTCTTACGCCACATTCGTTTACAATATGAAGTACCTCGCGGGCTTCCTCACTCTCCTCGCCTCGGCAGAGGCGCACATCGCCCTCTGGGATGTCGCTGGCTATGGGTGAGTTTTCGAGTATTACCAAAATCTGCAGGGCACATCCCAACATGTTCAAATATCTGACTGCAGGTACAACATTTCGGACCGCTGGTCATACCACCAGGCCGTCCCGCTTTGGAAGATGCAGTTCAAGGAATGGTGGTTTCACGGGTACACCGACCAGCCTCCTCGTGCGTTATGTGTAGCTTACCAATGGGTTTCAAAGCTAACTCAACAGCGGACGGCGTCTTTATGGAGCTCCCCGCTGGCGGCTCGTACCACGGCGAGGTGAGCTGCCTGAAAGCGACGACGACGCTGGGCGGCAACCCGGACCCAGCGAAGAAAAAGCCACTCCGCCCGCTGGCGTGCTACGAGGGCGACAGCCACAAGCCCGGCGGCGGACTGCATTCGCATGACGCGACAAAGCAGCAAACGGAGACGTTTGTCAAGGGCTGCGCGCTCTCCATTGCGTACAAGTCCAATGTCGCGGACCTCAAACCGGAGGACTTTGTGGTGATTTCTGTCAACCACAAGTGTCCTTGGCGGCGCGAGGTCGAGTTCAAGATCCCCAAGGGCCTGCCTCCGTGTCCGAAGGGCGGCTGCCACTGCCTGTGGGGTTGGAACGCTGAGCCGGGCAACGTCCCGCAGATGTACAACCTCGGATTCCGGTGCAAGGTGACGGGCGAGGTGGGGAACAAGTGGCCCGCAAAGCCGCAGGTCCCACGCAAGTGCCCGTACGAGAAGAACAACTGCACGATTGGCGCCAAGCAGATGCTCTACTTTTACCAGGCGGAGGGCAACAACATCCACCAGGACTTCAACGACGGCGCGTTCTACAATGACGATTACGGGTTCCAGGACGGCGCGCAGGAGGATATCTGGCAGCTCGACGACGGCGCCAAGTGGATCAAGAACGCGTCTGACTGGGCTCCGCGTGCGGTCCTCGGTTGGGAGACCACCACGAAGCATTACACCAACACGGGCGGCGTCACCACCTACCCTCCCGTGACGAATCCCGGTGTCGCGGTCAGCTCGATCCCGGTCGGCTCCGTGCAAAGCAAGAACAGCGAGATTCTCGCGTCGCTCACGGCCACCACCAAGCCTGGCGCCAAGCCTACTGGCGGCAACGGAGCCGCCGCGCCCTCCAAGCCTGCGGCGCCGTCGCTGGCCACTGGTAAAGTCCTCATCGGTCAGCCTAGCAACAGCGCGTCGGGTGCTCCAACAGGGGACTCGGCGTCGGAGTCTCCTGCTTCCGTCCCAGAGTCCACCACTCGGACTGCCTACCACACTTCTGCGTCGACGGGTTCTGAGTCTGCCTCTAAGTCTACTCCCGTGTCTGCCACTGAGTCTACTTCTGTGTCTGCCTCGGAGTCAGCCACGGAGCCGGCACCCGAAACGGAGCTCCCCACCGCGACTGTCGAGCCTGTGCCCACTCCGCGCCCGACCAAGTGCCACCGGAAGAAGATGCACTCGAAGCGCCGTCTCTGAGCTTACCGCTTGGCACGAGTCGCACCCTAAACCTTCAAACAACCTTGCCGCTGGCCGGCACAGTTTCTTATGTTCTCACCTTCGTACCGCGTCGTATTCGCATGCGGTCCTTATGTAAACTCTCATCTCCCGTTGCCCCACACAGAGCCGACCAGCGGTGCATGAGCTATATGGTACGAGTAAATAGAATGGGAAGACCGGGCATTGTTCATGTTCATGTGGTGGCGTCGATATCGCCTGTCCCCGGTGGAACGATTAAAACACGCACCGCTGCGCTGGTGGAGTCGTTTACTTGTTCTCGACGAGCTGGCACAGGCCGTTGACACACTCTGCCTCGCAGAGCTTGCCAAACTTGGCGATGCAGAAGGTCCAGCACGGGATGTAGCCGATCTGCGAGAGGGGCATGGGTCCGCAGGGGTGAATGGAGTTGGGGTCGTTAATGACGACGAGCTCCTCGTCGCGGGCCACGAGCTGGGGTTAGAGCCGCACGGGGGTGAAGGGGGGACGCACCTTGTCGCCGTCGTGCACGGGGGAAGGGTGCGCAAGCGCGAGGGTGGCGAGAACGAGGGCGGCGAGCGAGAACTTCATGTTGGGAAGGAGAGACTGATAGTAGGCGGAGGAGACGGAGGGGACAGAGGAACGTGAATTGGAAGATCTGGAGATGCTGGTGAGCGAGTGAGCGATGTCAAGAACAGATATACGCTCCTCGCTGCGTCGAGCGTTGAGCATCAGTGTTCGAGCCGCTTATCCTTTTGTGTACTCGGCTTGTGCGTTCCATTCCGCCATTCAGGTCATCCGCGGGTCCCCCTGTCTCATCCGGCTCATCCATTCTCGCAATCTCGCACAACAATACCAACCTCGAGCCACGCCACCCAAGTCCCTGTCCAACGTCCAGCACCGCCTTACGCCGTCCACCCAGCATACCAACGCATACCAACTGATGTGCTCACGCATGCGAAGCGAAGAGCACAGTGCTTTGTGCAAAGAAGAGTGATGACGTTGTGTCGAAGAAGATGCAGGTATCAGTGCTTGGGGGGTACAGTTCCTTGTTGGGTGCGCGGGTGGCGTCGTGCCGCGCCCCCGCGGGAGCGTTCCGCCGTTTGAAATGACACCTGACACCCGGCGCGACGAGAACCGAACGAAGCACAAGCTTGATTCACTTTACGAGAGCGCGACCAGCCCCGCAATGGAACCCGCAGTGCAGATCATGTGCGGGCTGTGTATGCATGGTAAGTTGCATGCGTGCAGCGCGTGTTCGTAGACCAATATGTGGATCGAAGGCGGATGCACCACATACGGTTTAACCAAGGGACAAGAACATCAGCTGCTGTGTTCAGGCCGGACTCTGCAGGGTCCTGTTTCACTTCCTCCGCGTACTCCGCCGAGCCGGGGACCCCGCATAGTCACGGAACGCAGCTTTTCGCGTCACGGGCATTGACCTTAACCGGCGGTTCGGGGGGCAGTTTGCTGGCGATTCACGGCCAGTAGTATGCAGAACATGCGGGCATTAGGGGATGCAAATTGCATCCTACGCGCCTCTGGTCACCGTGCGCTTGCACTGGCGCATCTTGGCACAAAGGCCGGACAACTGAAATGTACAGAAATAGACTGCGCGCCTGGCACTGCTGGACGGGAGAGGCCGCGGTCGGCGTAGGGCTGAGGACGCCTCGGGGCCAGCCTCGCACAATGGACGTGAGTGCTTTCTGTTCCCATTGACCATTGGCCCTGTTCCGCCGTTTGATTTATCTTGGTTCTCGGTGCTTTTTGGTATCTTTCGTGGGGTTCCGATTTCCGGTTGTCAACAGCAATCGCCGTTATCAACCTGGCTGTTCGCCAAGAGACAGGGTAGTGACATGATGATGATTGTGTTAGTGGGCATTCCTGTGTGTAAAACCCCACGCCGACAGGATATGTGATAGTTGTATGGCATACTGAGACATCGTAAGATCTAGAAACACGCGTGTGAGATGCAGGTATGGACGGGGATGTGGATGTGCAGAGGGGAGAATGAGGGCGAGTGTGACGGGTTTGCCGCGCGGGTCATCGTGGTCGCGACGCGCAGAGGGCAGAGGAGTGAAGCCAGCGTTTCTAAACCGGCTTGGGTGGTGTACACGAGAAGGCACGTCGCTGTGACCCGTACGACACCCGGAGCGAGATCGCTGCAGCCCAGATAGCTATGACCATGAATCCAGCGGCGAGGATAACCATGACCATGATGATAACTTTGAGGTACCAGTATGGCGCGAAGCCGCGGCGCCAGCGGGCAAAGCTCTTCCATGTGTCTATGCGGTTCGAGTAAGGGGCCATCCCCGGGCGCCAGGGACCGTCGGCGGAGAGGGCGTCGCGCTGGATCCAGTGGCCGAGGAGGAGGACCGGGGGCAGAATGTATGTGAAGGGAAGGGCGAGGACGGAGGCGATGATTGTGCTCAGGTCGAGGAGACTGGGGATGAGCGAGCTGACCACCCATGCGAGCGACCAGTAGAAGGCGACAGTGAGGGCCCACCATGGCCGACTATTGGGCGACGAGATGGACGGACGGTTGAAGCACCCCCGGAGGATGATACGGTAGAGCATCTTACTCGCAATGTGGGAGAAGAGAAGGCCGATACAGATGGTAATGATAAGGTTGAGGACACCGATAACGGCCTGGAACGCCTTGTTGGTCACAGTCTCCAGAGGAAAGATGTTTGCGTATTGCCCCTGCCTGCAAGCGTTAGAGAATTCCGTCGGAAATCGGCGCGCGGAGCTATCTCTGCGTTTGCAGAGAGGTGAACTTACATCGAGTAGATGAAGAGGCCCGTAAACATGTAGGTGCCGTAGAGAACGACTTGGGCAACGAGTGCGGCCTTCCAAAAGTCCCGAGGCCGACGCATTTCCGCCATGAACTCTGCAAACAACAGCGAGCCGCCATATGCCATGACAGCGAGCTCGACACCGAGGACCTGTTTGTCCCAAGTGTTGGATTCCTTCGGGATCCAGGCAGCAGTTTCGACGGGAATGCCCGTGGTTTGGGGACCAGGGGTGGGGTCATCCAGAGCCGAGGAGAACAGCAGCAAACACATGGCCACAACGTTGAGGTAGAAGTTGATAAAGGCGAAGACGGAAACACCGCGGAGCGTGCGGAAGTGAGAGAGGGCGAAGCCAACGACCGCGAAGATAAGGGTGAGAATGAGAAAGCAGAACTTGCTCTCTGCAATCGTCATGACTGCCTGGCTATTCATCGTAATGAGCGTCCCTACCACCAATGTGAGCTGGGCGAATTGGGCAAGGTTGACAAGGTTGCGGAACCATGGTCCGTAGGTGCGGTCCGCAATGTCACCATACGACTTGATGGGGTAGCGTTCAGAGTCAAGCGACATGTATAATTTCCAGACGACTTGGCCACAGCAGAAGGCGAGCATCCAGAAGCATGTGTACACCAGGACGCCTGGCCCATATCCGATCAGCTGAAACACCTTGGAAGACGAGAACCAGCCAACCATGTCCGTGTAGATGAGGTACATGACGACCTGCCAACTTGAAACGCGCATGATGCTGTGGTCGTTAGTGCTGGAGCTGGAGAGCTCGGACAACCACTACCTACCGATAAGCTGTTTCTCGCTCATGCGGGGTGATGTAGTAATTGAGGTCCTCGCTGCGGTTCACGAGCTCAATTGACGTAGATGTTCCTTTGCCATCAAAGGCGTCGCTGTTGCCGTGCGAGTTCTGAGAGCTCAGCCGTCGGGCATCAGACGGCACTCCTGGATGCTGTCCTCGCCGCCTATGCGCCTTGAACCAGTCGCGAATGCCGCGCGCCGACTCCACATCCGGCTCTGGCGCCTGTGACGGCGGAGGAGCTCGTTGAGAGCGTGTGGCCGGCAGTTGCTGTTGCTGATCTGGCGATTTCGGGGTTGTCGCCACCTGGCCCGTGATCTTCTTTAACACGGCGTCCCATGGCGCATCGGGGACAGTACGATAGTCGTTCTCCTCGCGAAGTCGCTCGCGCGCCGCGTAGTACAAATACGCCTCGAGTGGTTGCCGGTTGATGGACGCTGGTGTCAAGATGCTGTTGGATGCTGAGCGGAGTACGACGTGCGTGTGCCTTTGCCACCACTGATTGCTTCTGGACTTCGGATGTTTCACTCACGGTCCTCTGTCGCGTCCTCTGCAAGGAACTTGCGCTCCCACGCCGTTGGATTGACTTGAACTGCAGTTGACAGGTCTTTGCTCTCCGCAGACGGCGACATCTGGGCGGACATGGTGGGCTGCGGTACTTTGAGGGCTGGATGGCTGGCGAAGGGGAAGGACAAAGGTCGTGATTGAGTGAGAGGAGGCGCGTAATGGAAGAAGTCTGGCGACACAGTCTCTCACTACGCCGTCGACGCCGTCGTTATCGTCGCTGTCGCCGACTGCGTTTGTCCCGCGGGCTCGTAGTCAACGGTCGGTAGTCTCAAGGCGGGTAGCAATCCGTTTCAACAAGTCGACCGTAGTATGGGCGCGCAAAATTCGCCTCAGCAGTGGTGGAGTAAGCAAAACGACATTCAAGTCTGCGGTCAGGTTGTGAGATCGTCAAGCGCAACCTCAGCTGCGGCACTCTCTTCTCAGCCTGACCTGGCTCACATCTCCATTACCCCCCGTTCGGCTGCGGTTGCTGACATGTGGTCGTGGTCCCCTTTGACCCTTGCCTTGATGAGGAGATTAGGAACGGCACAGGTGGTGCCGTGAGCACGTTGTGAGGGGAAATCTGCCAGATGCTTAGATGGTTAGTACGGTGACGGCTACGCGAGCTTGCCCCAGCACACCGTCCCTTTCTTTAGCGCTGTGGCTGCGAGCTGCCGGAGAGTTTTGTCGAGTCCCGTTGCTGTGGGGTGTATGGTGCGCTTGATCCCTCGAGACCAGGTCGGTCAGATTTGACGATTCTGCAGGCTTTCGATCAGGGGGTTGAGTGACGATCCGAGGAGCGGGGTGGTGTAAGCCAGGAACGCACAGCGTTTCGCATCGAGGGGTCAGCTTCATGTGCCGTAATGACCAGACAAGCGACCGAGAAAACACATACGGGGCACAGAAGAACGAGGACAGCTTCAAGAAATGAATTGTATCAGATCAGCGTCTATTCCAGGCCCCTCCCAAAAACATCGGGCAACAGGGACGCGGATGCGGAAGTGCGCTCTGGAGGCGTTGTACGGGAAGAGCCCATCACTCCTGTGTCTTCGTTTGTGCCACAGATGGTGTCAGTGTCGTAACGGCATTCGGCAGATCTGCGGCGGTCGACCACGCTCCCTGAACTGTGCAGGTACACACATGGGAGTTGTGCGTGCCTCTCGACGACAACCTCGTCTGATGCCTGCGCAAACTGCGAGGAGAACGGCGACAATGAGGTGAAATAGAGTTTAAGATGCAGATCGGCCATAAGGAGTCTGCGTCGCCGTCCGTCCTCCTCAACTGCCGCCGACCGTGGCCATGTTCCACCTCTCAAGGCCCCAAACGAAGTTCCCATACACCATCAATCCCTTCCTGCAGATAGGTTGTCACCCAGCACACATCGAAATCACGACTGCAAGACTGCGACCATTCGCTTCCTAGCCTTGATTCCAGCGATTCCTGTGCCACTCGGCGCATGCGAGGTCGCCGAACCTTCGAACCTTACCTTCTGGCCGCCGCGTGTGGTCACCACGATACCCCGCCAGATAAGGAGCGAAGTGCTGGCCATGATTTGTCGCACGGCATGTCCCACATGGTACTGCCCCGCCTTCCCATATGGGGGCTCGCTGTCGGTACATCGCGGCGGCGATAATCGAGGCCATGTGAGCAGGTGCTTTGCGAGATGGGTCATTGCCGTTCATGGTATATGGAGTACGTGCGGATCCTGTCTTGATGCATGAAGATCCCCATGTGATCGATCGTCATTATACTCAGTTAGTCAGGCGAACGCCACGGCACCGGAGACGGCCGCAACTGCGCGGAGGCAGGCACAAGTCTCCGACAGCGCCGTAGTCCTGCTCCCACTTACTTGGGGTGGTGAGCAGTGTGGTACTGGAACAAGGTCGCGACTGTTGCGGCTGTTGCGACTAGAGCGACCAGAGCGACCTGGGAGCTAGGCAAATGAATTGGGGATAAGAAAGCACAACGGGCCTCACAATGGGGTGCATGAAGCAGCGATCCGCCCAGTGTTGGCCCATCCCCACCGCACACTCGGCCCAGGTCTGCTCCACCCGTCTTCCGTAATACCAGGCCCAGCCGTCGAGCTACCATTCCTCTGGTCAGAGTTGCGTCGTATGCCTCTGGTGACAAACTTTCCGCCATGTCTTCCTTCTCTGAGGGGGGGGGGCTATGCGAGAAACCGTGATGGGTGTAAGTACAGCAAGGAGGTATCGGAGTGGACGAAGGGTACGAAGGGACGGTCCGTGAGGACCGCCGATACGGCCAGGGAACGAACTGAGGAGCATCAGGACACAAACAATAGTGAATGGAGACGGCTGCTGAATGTGGTAAAGGGCAATTTTTCAAAAATATCCCAGGGCGTGTAGCTCAGTTGGTAGAGCGTGTCATTAGCAGGATCTAACTCCTATCTTGACAAGGTCTTTGGTTCGATTCCTAACTCGTCCATTTTTTGTTTCTGTTTTGGGGCCGCATACGCATTCTAGCGCATTCTCCATTTCGCGATTTCGCGATTTCTCGAAGTTCAAAGTTGCTGGAAGTGTCAAATGCGTTTGCCATGCAGGGAAGTAGAAGAGGATATTAGCTGGGAGATGCCGAGAAGTGCTTAAAGTCCAGTGGTCGTCTAGGTCGTCCAGTTGTCTCAGGCAGGAACACCGGAGGTGCAACGTCGACACGCTCTATTCCTCGCCACCCAATGCCAAACAGGTGCAAATACATTAAGCTGACCAAATCTACAGTCGTCTACTCTATTTCGCCGTCGCGCTCAAGCAGTCCCTCCTTGACCTCGTGTTCTTTATCCTTGGAGTCCTTCCTCCCAAAGCTCTTCGCGCGGGGGCGGTACAGCCCGCCGGCAAACTCGCCCATGCGGCGCGGCGCGCCGACCACGCCACTCGCGGCGCCGACCATGCCCGTGCTGATCGTGCGCCCGACGTTGCCGAGGATGCCGGGGCGGGGGAGGCCGAACGCGCCCGTCGACGGCGTGCGCGGCGAAAGGTCCTCGTCGCTGTCGTCTCCCGTCAGGGCGGTCGCGAGTGCCGAAGGAGTGGTCGAGCGCGATGTCGCAGGCGAGGCGCTGCGGGGCGTAAGCGGCAGCGGGGAGACGGTCCGCAGTGGCAAAGTGGCGAATGGCGAGCGCTTCTTGGCCGGCTTCTTGCCCGCAGTGCCCGCAGCCGCGACCTCCTCCTCGTGCGCGGTCTCCATACCCTCGAGCTCGTGCAGCGTGCGCTTGATGCTCGCGAGGTCGTTCTCAATGTCCGCCACGCGGGTCTCGAGGCGGGCATGCAGCGTCTCGGGCCCTGTGCGCGTGGCAATGTATGCGCTCGCGTCGCGGAGGACCGCGGGTGCCTGGACGACACCGCTGGCGCCGACGCCGAGGAGGGCGGCAAAGCCGTGGAACTGCCTGTCCTCGTCGGCCATGGCGATCTCGACGTCGACGCGCGCGTCCTCGATCACCTCGTGCAGCGAGTCGAGGAGCGTCGCGAGGTCCTCGTACGCCGTGCGCGTGGGGAAGATGGACAGAACGCGGAGCGCCCCAGCGCGCCGTGAGCCGGCGGGCGCGAGGGGCGAGGCGGCTGCCGGCTCGGGAATGGAGCTCCGCAGCGCCTTGAGAGACAACGCCTGGGCATGCAGCGACTGCTGGAGGGGGATATACTGCGCCTCGAGAGGCTGGAAGAGGGCGGTCAGGTCGTCGAGCACGGGTGGTGGCGGGGGACTGGCGGATTTTGGCCGTTCTGGTTCACTGGAGGGTTCTGATGGCTCCTCCGGAAGCTCCTCATTGCTGTCCACCTTTGTCTCGTTGTCGGCCTCGGTCGGCACGCTCCTCTTGTCGTCCTCATTCTCGACATCGAACAGCGTGCCGACGTCCTCGCCCGGCGACGCCGTCGCGGCCGGAACACCATCCTCGGCTTCCTTGGCAAGCCACGCCACACGCTGCTTTTCGAGCTCGACACGGCGCTCCGTCTCGGCCTGGAGGTCGAGCACGAGATGCTGCACGAGCTCCTCGGCGAGGAACACGCGCGCGAGGCTCTCCTCCTGTGGGTTCGGCACAGGCGAGGGGTTGGTGCTGACCGACGGCGTCTTGCGGCGCAGGAAACGCGTCCGGAACCCACCGACCGGCTTGGGATCCGACTTGGGTTCGCTCGGCGCCAGAATTTCCACCGCCTCGTCGACGAGCGCCGTGTAATCTGGCTCGTCGCGGGCTCCATCAGGCCTTTCACGCGCGCGGCGCACGCGATCAAGCCATGCCTCTGCGCGCCTACACCGCGCCTCCTCCTCAGCAATAAGACCGAGACGGAGAGCGACTTCGCGCCTGCGTCCCGCCGACTCGCGCCCGAGCTCCTCGGCCATCTCCTCCGCTGCGGCACGGAGACGCGCGCTGCGCTCCCCCTCGTGCCTGTTTCGCCGGCGGAGGGCCGCAGACTCTGCTCGCAGCGTGTTCTGCGTCGCCGCTGCACGTGTACGCTGCTGCGCCAGGTGCGAGTGCACCGTCTCGTGTGCCTTCTGGGAGAAGGTCATGTATCGCTCGACGACCTTTGCTGCGGACGCGTCGTCGCGGAGCACGCGGTCGCGCTCGCTCTGGGCCTCGACACGGGTACGCGTCTCGGCGTCGAGCTGCGTGCGCAGCGTCTCGATACTCTGTTCCAGCTCATCCTTCTGCGTCTGTAACGCGTGGATCTGCTTCTCCTTGGTGGTGATCGCAGACGTAAAGTCGCGGAAGAGGCGCTGCACGCCGCGCTGCCCAACGAGGAGGTTGGAGATGGCGTCGGCGGACGCCGCAATCTCCGGGTCGAGCGGGGCGGCCTCCCCTTCGTCGCCCAGCATGTCCACCATGTCCTTATCCTTGTCCTCCTCCTCCCCCTTCGCCTTCTTCTTCTTCACGCTCCCGGTCTTCTTCGGCGTCCCGTTCGCCTTGGTCTCCTCCTCAGACTTGGGGAGGACCGGCGGTGTCTGGAGGATGTTATCCGTAGTCCGACGGGGAAGCGGGGGCGGCACGGCGGTGGGGTCGAGCCGGCGCACGAGCGCGGCATACTCGTCCAGCGCGAGATCCACAAGCTTGCGCTGCTCCTCGATCCGCCTCCGCTCCCCCCTCTCCCACGCTACTTCCTCCTCGCGGTCCTCGTCCACGCGCCGCAGTTCGACGAGATGCGCACGCTCGCTGTCCCGCTCCTTCTGGGCGCGCAGCAGTTCCTGCTTTGTCGACGCCAGCTCCAGAGTAACGCTCGACAGCTGCTGTTCGGTGAAATCGAGCTTGGCGGAGAGGCGGCGGTGGGCAAGCGACAGCTCGGCGAGCGCGTTCGATGGCGGGGGCGCGACGGGCGGCTCGGGCGTCGCTCTGGGACGTTAGTTCGGGCCATGGCTTGGTAGGGTGCGACGGCGTGGTGGCTGGTGGAGGCAGATGGGGCATGCGGATGAACGCAAGTGTCGGGCGACGTGTCGGACGACCTCGTCGTCCGAGGACAACAGTAGCAGAGATCAACGGCGATCCGCTTGTCGCGCAGATCAGATCATCAGAAGCGCGCAGATCACGACACACGGCGATCCGACAATCATCTCATTGCGAAGAACACCGCCAAATCCCACTTGTGGCCGACCTACGTGTCCCCACCTCTGCAGCTCCCCACCGCACCACTCTCTTTCGGCACGCACCTAAGCGTCGCGACCTCCCCATTGAGCGCGGTATTCGCGGCACGCAGCCCCGCGGCGTCCTCGCGGGCCAGCTCGAGCTCGAGGCGCGCGCCCTGCACGTCGATCTGGGCCTGGTGCGCCGCGGCGCGGTACTGCGCGATTTGCTGGCGGAGGGCGACGAGTTCCGCGACGAGCGGGTGGCCCGGCGGGAGGGCGGCGGGGGGCGGGGGCGGGGCCATCGCCGTCTGTTGGTGGTAGTTGTTGAATGGACGAGGAGTTGTGGGAGAGGGGTTTGTTGGATCGTTGGTGTCCGTCGTGGGCCGGGTTTTAATAAAACACTCTTGTGTGGATGCGCTGGCCGTCCTGAAATCGCGAAATCGACAACAATCACAATCAGTCCCGTTCCGATCCGTATTCGACCCCCAGGTGCCACTCTCTAACTGTTCTGCTTCTGTCAACCCAAAGCCCATGCATAGCACTAAAAGATAGAGGGAGATCATGAAAATAAACACTGGTGACAATCATTAACGGGTCGTGTATACAAAATGCCTGGGAGTCTACTGTATAACACTCGGATGGGGGGAGAGATGGAGGATCGAATACCCGGAGCGAAAGGAAGAACGAAATGGGGCCAGGCGACCGCCACTGCTCAGACAGACAGAAGCGCGTCCGCAAACCTGGCACCTAGTCGGCTGAGCCTGCTCTTTGGCCGCGCACGCGAGCGGCCCCAGTCGGCTGAGGGCGGGCCCTCGGTGTGGTGCTGCTGCTGTTCAAAGAACGCCTGGAGCTTGGCGACAACGTGCGGCTCTGGCAGCTCGTCGGTCTGCCGCGACCACAACGACGCGGGACGGCTTCGGCGGGACGTGAAGGATGTGGAGGAGAAAGAAGAGCCTGAGGACATGAACGACGAAGATGAACCTGCGGAAGCAGAGGAGCTCGAGCCTGCGGACGGCGAGTGGAGAGTCTGGCGCTTGATCCGCAATGTCGCGGCCGCGTCGCCTTCGTACGGCGCATCAAGCGCCTTGGACTTTGGCCGGCGGAAGCTCACAGTGCGGGTGTGACCCACAGAGCTCTCCACAACGCTGCGATTAAGCTGGTGCGAGTCAAGCGAAGCGGTGCGCGTGAGCTTGGATACGGCCTCGTCCATGGCGCGGGCCTGCTGGCTGCTAAGGTCACCCTCAAGCGGCGCTGTCGAGATAGTCTCGAGGCCCGGGCCGTCCAGTTCAGTGTCGCACATTTCGAGTGGGAAGCGGGTATTCAGCTGCGCGGGGGCAAGGAGGTGTCCATCCTCCAGCAGTGCCGGGAGGTTCTTCTTTGCTGACGTGCTCCCGATCGAGGCTGGGCTGTCGCGTGAGATGACGGGAAGGGGGTGGGCCGCCTCTGACGGCGTGCGCGGGCACATGGAGCCGACCTCCGAGTACGTCGACGTCGGGCTGTATGGCCGCTGGTGGTACTGCTCGGGCGTGCTGGGGGTGAACGCTTCGAATTCGGGTCGGATGGGAGGTGGCCGCCCAGGTGGGGGAAGGAGGGGCGGCAAGCTGCGCGACAAGCTCTCGTTGGAGACAGTGCGAGAAACCGTGCCACTGGTGGTCGGACGAGGAAGTTGATTCACTGGACCACGTACCGGGGGCGGTGCGTTGATGCTCAGCGCGTTCATCAGCTGGGAAGTGAGTGTAGCCCGTTCTTCCTTCGGGGAGAGTGCAGCTGCACTATGCCCGCGGTGCTCTCCCTCTCCGGCATCATTCGGCCCACCGTGGCCGGATCCCGACGGCGGTGGGTGCTTCTGTGACCCGCCAGCGCCCAGAGTGCCTAGGTTGGACGACGCGGACGGATGAGCCGCCGAGTTCGGTCCGCTCTCAGTTGTCGACCCGCCCGTCCCGCGGCGCTCACGGCCGTGACGGCTGCTCGAGCTGCTCTTGGGGTTGACCATCGCGAGGGCTCGTGCGGAGAGGTTCTGCTCGCCAGCAAGAGCAGCGACCTCGTACACCTGAATCGCGTTCGACGGCTCAAGACGGCAGTGGAGGGCGTGGATGACGAGCCTGTTGAGGCGCTCAATCTTGTACTGCTTCGAAAGGAAGAGGAGCGCACATAGAACCGGAGCGCGGTTCTGGATCGGCGTGGAAAGATTAAGGGTGTAGAAGTACTGGATGAGCGCGACGCAGACGGGCAAAGGCTCGGGGAGGTGTAGCCGGTTGGGCGTGAAGCGTGCCGGGCTGAGCGAGCCGAGTAGCGCATCGTTGATGTCCAGCGACGGCATCTCGTGCACCATATCCCCCGCCTTGCCGACCAGCGTGGCCTGCTGTTCTGCAAACCACGGCCAACGCTCTGCCAACACCTTGCGCGAGCATTTTATCCGCCGTCCGTCTTCGCACACTATTTGAAAGTCGGACACCAATTTGTCGTCCAGCATCGAGAGGCCCATGTCCTGCGTCTTTTCCGAGAGCAGCAGTTTCGGTGCCTGGTAGACGCCAAACGCCTCCAACTCGACCACCGCAAAATGGTTGAGACTGACAGCACGTTTGCTGTAGTCTGTCGCGAGGTCGGACTGTGCGTTTCCGAATACCAGCAGTCGAGCAGCCAATGGGTCCGGCACGACAATGTTCCAGCTTCCCGTTGCGAGCACTGGCGGCTCAATGTGCTTCCAGGTGTGCTTCGTGAGGTCGAGAGTCCAGATGGAGAAGGCCGCTGATGTCGACGCGAGATACAGTCCGCAAAGCACAAAATGGTTCCCGATGATGCCGCCGGTGGGGAAACGGAGGCCCGGCGGCTGTGACGACCCGCCGACCTTTGTGCAAATGTCGTTCATGGTGAAACCTGGTGGGGAGGCAAACTTTTCTGATGTGGTCGGTGCCTCGCCAGTGTCCCTATCCAAGGGGGACAGCACCTCGAGCTCGCGGCGGACTTTTGCAAAGTCATAGTTGGAGTAGCACCATACGTCGCCGCCGCTGCCTTCCTCATCGACCGTGTACGGGAGCGCCGGTGCGCCAGTCATCGTGCACGCGTCTGCTGCAGGCACGACGACGCGATACGGTGAAGACGCAGTGACACTACGGTAAGCTCCCTTCGAGTGCAGCCCGTGCGAGACAGGCTGGTCCGTCTTGGAAACCCAGAGGTTGCGCTCGAGGTCGTAGACGTTCATTTCGTATATCCACGAGTTGTCGAGCCGCTGGCCACCGCAGACGATCAGCTTGCCGCGCGAGATGGCACTCAGGTGGGCGTATCGCGGCGTCGGGAGGAGGGCCTCGTCCTGGGGCGCATCCGGGGTGGCGCTGATGGTCGAGCCGTGAATGGTCTTGTCGTCGGCAATCGGGGCCTCTGGTGATGGCTGCGGGAGCCATCTCCTCGAGCGGCAGTCGAACAGCCACACATCATTGTGTACGTTGAGCTTCTCCGAGTGAGGGTCATTGTCCGCCATTCCGCCAAAGCACACGAGCTTGTCCTCCCACACGTCCATCGAGTGGAAGTATCGTGCTCCTGGTCCCTTTCCGGCATTCACCCTCGACCATGTCCGCGTGTTGATGTCAAATGCCCACATCTCGGCTGTCAAACGGCGCTGCACGACGAGCTTTCCGCCAAATAGAAAGATGGTCGGCGGGTGTGGGGCGGGCAGCGGTGAGAGGTTGAGCGAGGGGCCCTGCGTGTGAGATGTGCGCGAGGAGAAAACTCACGGTCAGAGGCAGCGGCACCTCGCCCTTGGCGACCTCGTACCAGCTCGTGAGCTGGGAGCCGTCCATAGTGGGGAGCGCAAGCGGAGGAAGTGCAGTCGATTAGAGCGATGGGGATGTGTTACGAGATGTCGGGCGAGGTGGGCGAGTGGATGAGATGAAGAGGGATCTGCGTTGGACAATATCCACAAAAACGAGCGACCAAGGCGCAGAGGGATGCGTGTCGGCGTAGAAGGTGCAGAACGACGGGGGGGGGGGGGGGGGGGGGGGGGGGGGGGGGGGGGGGGGGGGGGGGGGGGGGGGGGGGGGGGGGGGGGGCAAGAGCGAACGCGGATGCGAGTGACAAGAGTCGAGCGGTCAGACAATAGTCCCAGTCGTCAAAGGCCGTGTGTGCGATGTAATGTGTGTGTATGTGGATGGACGGTATTGTATAGCCCAGCTATACGTTGTTTGTCCGATGCGATCTATGGTATAAGTCAATCTGTCCGTGCGGGGGCGTGTATGGCGGAAACGCGACAAGAGACGACAACGAGCGGGAGAAAGGGGTCGATGGGATGAGGAGAGGAGGATAGGAGGATAGGATGAGGATGGGGATCGAGATGGGGATGGAGGCGAGGGGGGTGGTGTTGGCGTTGGAAAGGGGGGTCCACGGGTGGGATGTGATCGAATGAGACAGCAGGGGAGGCGGCTCTGGACCACACAGCCAGGTCTCTCCAAAGTCCACGCTGGTTACGCAACAACAACGCAACAAACCACCTCTGTCTGCACTCTTCACATGCTTTACACCCCCATGCACTGCGCATTCAAGCACCACGACGCTCCAGCATCCATGCACGTCGCCAGCATCACCCATTCAGCTTGGTTTGCTCACTCTCTCCCTCTCTCTCTCGGTGACAAGAGACCGTGCACAAAGGAAAAAAGGGAATTTTCCTCTGTCTCACGTAGCGAGAAACAGCGTGATGCCCGTCCGCCGTCCGCCGCCGCCGCCACACGCCAGGCAGGCAGCCAGTCTGCAACAGGATCTCGACCTCGAGGGCTGCCCGGGTTTCAATGCTGCACTCCGCACTTGCGTACTGCACGTACCCCGGCGACTGGTCACCGGCGACTGGCCACTGACCACTGACCACTGCACTGACCACTATGCCACAGGTGGGTGTGCACGGCAATCGATGGCAAAGACAGCCGGCAAAGCCGTGCCACACGCCCAGATACCAGACAAAGCCAAGCCAGCCCCTGGGCCCCGTTTCCCTGGCGCGCGGCCTTCCATGGCGACAGACAATAGCGACGAGACGCCACGGTCTCTTCTGCGTACAGCATTCCTCGCCCGAGCGGGGCAAGAGGGAATGGGGTCGAGGGGGGAGCGGAACAGGGAGCCGGCGGAGCGCGGAGTGCGGAGACTGGAACGCGGAGCGTGGAGCGCGGAGCGCGGAGAGCCGAGTCTAGCTCGGCCACTTACCAACGGGACTCGCTGGCGCAGAGCTTGAGACGCGAGACGCGGGACTCTGGACTCGAGACGGTGTCGGAGTTGAAGCCGAGGGAAGGGAGGGGAGGGAGTCGAGAGTCGGGGTCGAGAGTCGCTATGCTGGCGATCAGTCCGGCGGCTCTGTTCTTTCTGTTCTGGCGATGATCGGGTGGAGTGGAATGTAAAGAGACAACAGGCGGATAGATGCGGGGTGTGCGAGCGCGCGAGCATGCATGGGTCGGCGGCATGCATTCGTCCACTTGGCCACTTGAGCATGGGTCGCAACCCACGGGCATAAAGTCCATGGCCAGGCTCGCAAGCTCGCATGCAGCTCGCATTGTCTCTCTTGGGACAGGTAGAACGAGGCTTTCGATCCTGCGTATCCTGCGTAGAATCCTGCATCCTGTCCTGGAATCCTTTCATTCGGCGCCGTGGCGCGTCCCCGTCCTGGAATGTCTCGCGGGCTCACGGAACGAGCAACTCGCCGCGCTCGCCGCCACCCCCACAGCGCGGTGCGCGCCGCGAGTGCCGCGAGCGCCGCGAGCTGTGAGCCCGAGAAGAGAGGGGTCGAGAGATTGGCCGGGGAGGCGGGAGATTGACGCGCGCCTGCGGCTTGCTGTCATGTCATGTTCTCATGTTAATCTCTCTCGAGCTTGGGCTTGCGACGAGCAAGTATGTACATGTCGTACGCACGCGGCTCCACATGCATGCGTCGGAGGATAACTACGGCACTACGACGTACTCTACATGCATATACTCTGCAGTCATGCAAGTCAACATCATCTCCCGGCTGCAACACCTGCTTATTGCTCATTTGCGGGAGCGCCAACGCGCCAGGACATTAAGGGTCGCCCGCGTCCCGGGTCTCGGGAGAGTTGCCCGGCGTGAGGGCTCTGGCGTCGGGCGTCATGCCCTCGCTGGATCGCACGCCAGGCATGCGGCAGGGTCTGGCCGCATGGCCGACATGTTCTGGTACTCTGGTACTCTGGTGGGTCTGTCTGCCCAGCTATCGAATGACAGCGACCACAGAAAGCAGGGAGGCACGACGCCACGCGCCACAGTGGACGACAAGCTGCGACAAGCTGCGACAAGCTGCGACAAGTACGAGCTGCGACAAGACGTGAGCACCGTAGCGCGAAGCTCAGAACTCTCTGCTCACAGCTGCATTATCAGTACATGCCAGTACTGTAGTGCGCAGCCCCTCAGCATGATCTTGATCCATGATCTTTTCGCAGAATCGCATTCTATGTGCTCCATTGCAACGAGTCATACCTCCGGCAATGACACGCCAAATTCCGCCACTGACACAGACGTACGGACAGTGTTCGACGGAAGATCAGGAAAAACAGCATATCCTTATACCCATACCCCAGCTCCCCAGCCCAGATCCCCGCCTTCAACAGCCCCGCCCTCCAGCTTAACAGCGTTCAGCTACACGCCCATTCTTCGCCGCCCGGCGCCCTGTGGCGCGGGAACGGGGGCAACTGTACAGAATATACAGAACTGTATGATGGCCGGAGACGCGCGGAACGAAGAAGACTCGAGCTTAGGATTCTCGATGGGGATCGGGGCGTATACTTGACACGAGTGGGGTGTGGGCGTCAGCGGCGCAGCGGGGCAGCGGCGGAGTGGCGGTTTCTCGACCCACGAGAGGCAGGATCAGGATCCAGCAACGAGAGAGATCGAGAGATCGAGAGCTCCCGGGCCACGATCCGCCTATACATACCCCACACCCGACGCCAGATGAACACGCTACAAGCTGCCGGCAAGCGTCACGTCGGACGCACGGCGACATGGTCATGTTCAGGTTTGTGCGCGATCATGTCATCTCGGATATGCCCCGCCCCTGGGGTCTCCGCTCGTTTCGTCTCGATCCTCCGTTGCTCTCTTTGGTCGATCGCGATGCATGTGTACTGACTGCACCGGCATTGGCATCGGCACCTCCTTTCGGACTCTATCACCCTCGTTGTTTGACATAATGGACATACCCCCATGCGTTAGCGCGGGAGAAAGTGCCGCGGCACGGCCCGGCCATCCTCCGATCCTCGGCCGGTTCCTGCCCGTCCTGTTGCACTCATGCATGCCTGAACAAGATTACTACACAGATGCCAATGGCGGGCAGTGATGATAGTGCTATTCGTTTCTATTGCGGTCCGTTTCTCATCCAACAACGCGCTTGTAGAACCTGCTGTCAGCAATCATTAGTGTCAACTACTCACAGAATGTATGCCGGACGCGACTGAACGTCCTCGCGGCGCACGGGCGTGCACCTGCTGTCGTCGCAGAACATCCACTCGTCCGCCGAGCGAACGTATGCCGTATCTGTCATCAGTCTCAGTCTTCCCTCCCCATTATACTCACAATGACCACTGGACAGTGTGCCCATGTGGTTACTGACACCGTAGAGATCGTACTTGAACGGTCCGACCTGCGTGCGCGGGTCATCCAAATCCTCATTGCCAGTCGGTTGGCGCGGGGGAACGAATCGGGTGAGGTCGAGCCCCTCAAGCGGAAAGTTGACTGCCGTCTCCGACTTGTTCCAAAACCGCCCGCCGTTGACAGGCAGGAAGCGCTTCAGCTGCACGAGCAGAACCGGTGGCAGTCGGACCAGCGTGAGCGTCTTGGACGCCCGGCGGTGGACTTTGCAGCGTGGGCAGTACCTGTTGTCAGATTGTGTAGGTGAAAGCTTGGCAGAAAAGCACACCTACCATTTCTCGTCGCCGTCAAGGATTTCAGGGCGCACCCAGCGGTCAAAGAGCTCGGTGAGGCGTACAGGGCTGTTGCTCGCCGGCAAGTCGAGCGTGAGCCATTGGAACGAGTCGTAGACCGTAGATGTCTGGGGTTAGTCAAACCCAGCCAGCGTGTTGCCGACGCAAAGCTGGTACTCACTTTGTGACAGGTCAAGCACTCCATGCGGTTCATGTACTGGCCCTGGAAGAGATCCACGATAAAGCTGTCATTCCGCATCTTGTAGATCTGCCACTCTTTGTCGGACGCAATCTGCGGCGGCAGCGTCTCGAGGGCCGCCTCGCGCTCGGGACTCATCTCAATGGGTTTTGGCCGCACCTTGATGCGGTTCAGATCTTCGTGTAACCCGTCCATTACGAATGAGAGGAACTCTTGCGAGTCGTGCTGCTCCGTGCCCGCAAAGTCAGACTTGAACTTTATGATCGATTTCTGTTGTCAGCTGGAACTATGTGCTGGAGCTCACTCTGAATGAAATGGGCGACAAAAAGTTGTAGTTTTCGCCCCACAGCGCGCTGAGCAGCTCGGCGAATGCGTGCGCGAGATCGCCTCGGGTGCCGAGGTTGTTGTATATGTTGACGTCGCGCTTGTACCGCCCATCGAGGAAAAAGCGCGCAAACGGGAACGTCGCAGACAGACACTGAATCGTCGAGTTCATGTAGCACGTGTTGCCCAGATTCTTCAAACCAGTAATGCCGAGCTTGGGATTGACCCAGTACCGCACACCGGTGCTGGACGTGATCTGGTCCGTGGGGCGCAGAGATGTGGTGCGTGGACCGGGAGGCGGACGGGGGTCGACCCGCTCAAGGCTGTGCGACGCGGCAATTGGCGGCGGCTGGGGAATGTGGCCGAGCGCATGCGCCTGCGGGTAGTCGATCGAGGGGCGGTGAGGGGCATTGAACGCGCCAGAGTACTGCTGGTTGTCGTAGGAGCTTTGGCGCCGTGTTCCCGATCCGGGATGGATGGAGGCGCGCGGAGGTGGTGCTATCGGTGGTTGCGCGGTGCTGTACGATGAGACCGACGAACTGTGCCCGTGGCGCGGGGGCAGCGCCGGTGGGGATATGCCGGTGCTCCGTGATGACGCAGGTGGGCTCGAGTAGTAGTTTGACGAGTATGTGTTTCCACCTGAGAGGGACGCGGAGTGGTGGTGGTACTGATACGGCACGGCAATCGGCCCAGACATCGACCCAGACATGGACTGTGGGGTGCCGCCGCTGAACTGCAAGGTGAGCTCATCCTCCATATGCTACTTACATTCTCAGTGATGTCCTTAGCATATCGTGAGGGGCGGGATATGTGCGCGTTTCTGCTGAGGGGCCGCGGTGACGAGTCAGATCTGAAGTCAGTTGAGGCAACCCTGAATCCACTCACGAGCCATGGCCGTTTGCCAACGCTGTCGACTGCTGCTGGTGCTGTTGCTGTTGGTGCTGCTGCTGCTTCTGCTGCTGCTGTTTCTGCATGAGCTGCTGGTGCTGAAGGTTTGCGGCGTAGCGCTGGCCGATAAACGCGCGCCACGCATCGTACCCGCCAATCAAGAGCGCCGGGAAACGAGGCAGCGGCTTGACAAACTCGTTCTCGCCGATGATGTCAAACAGTCGACCGGCGGCTGTCGGCGACTCGCCCTTCTTCGGCAGCCGAGTTGAACGCGTGTCGTAGATTACACAGAGGTCATAACGCGACCGGTTCTCGAACGCGAGACGCTGAGCCTCTGTCGATAACGACATTGCATTCTCGAGTCCTGTCGAGTCGAGGCTGAGGGTCAGGACGCGAGTTCCGAAAGTCTTTGGATAACTCACTTTTCGCGCATCAGAATGGTTGGGTCAATCCACACCACATTAATCTTGCATCCCCGCTGGACGTACTCAGACCCAAGGTATCCGCGGATAAACTCCTCTTCCGGGCGGACATCCAAGAGCAGCACATCGACCGAGAGGTTGAGAAAGTAGGAGCGCAAGGTCTCGGGGGTGATGCTGGTCGAGAACGGAAAGTCGGGCTTCTTGCCATGAGTGACTGCCCAGCCCCCCGCCGGTGCCTGTGCTGTTGCTGTCTGAGCTGCCGTAGTCTGAGCTGTCGTCGCATGAGCTGCAGTCTTGGTCTGCTGAGGTGATATTGACGGCGTCGGGAACTTTACGCCACCGATCGCAGGTTCTGGTGCGAGCGAGGAGTCCTGTGGGGGCTGTCGTGGCACTTGCGGTTGCCATGACGGATATGCCTGGTGCTGGTCCTTTGAGAACAAATCTGGTGGAATCTCGCTCGATGCTGCTGGCGTTGCCGGTCGTGACGGCCTGTCCGCCGTCGAATCTAGTTTAGGTGCTTCTGGCGGCGACGCAGAGAGCGACAGCGAGGATTGCGGCACATGTCTCGCGGGTGTGCTGGCTGGCCGCTTGATATCCGTCATGAGATCGGGGCTGGGAGGGGATGGCGCGGCGTCAGTAGGCTCAGTCACGTCGAGCGCAGGGGGTGGAGGAAGCGGGAGAAGGGTAGGTGATGTCCCTGGTGTCGCCTGTTGCTGTCCGGGGACATTGGAGGGAACGGAGGGAAGATCGAGCAGCGAGAGTGCACCCAGGTCAGGCAGACGATCCGCATTCTCCGACTGCTCGGCTGGCGGTGGGGGAACCGGGGCGCGAGGGGCGTGCTGTCCGTTGGTCTTTTCTGCTGGGACTGGGGGGATCACAAAGCCATCGTCGTCAAACTGCTTTCCAAAGTTGTCGAGCGAGGGGAATGCCTTTTCGAACTTGTCTAGTTCGTCGCCCGTTGAGACACCCGATGCGGCCGAGCCCCGCCTCGAGTCGAGTGATGATGGAAGTGCCGCGAGATGTCCACGCGGAGATTGTGCAGGACGGCTGGGGCTACCGTGCACAGGCGGCGACGTTCCTCCCTGGCTACCGCCGCCGTTTGAAAGTGCGTGTAGGGATTGGATCGATGGTGGGCGTGGTAAACTCGACCCGGACCCACCGCGGGAATGCTGGCTTCGTGGTCCGGATGGGGGTGGAGGTGGTGGTGCCGCTGCCGCGGTCGCGCTCGTGAAGTGGCGTGCACTAGGGAGCACGCTCGTAGGTGCCGGCGGAGGGGATACTGGTGAGGTATTGGCTGGAGGCGGGGCCGGGACGTTGGCGCTTGGTGCCGGGTCAGTGGGAGACCGTGCAACGGGGTCCCGGGCGATTCGCGACGAGTTTCCAACATCCATTCCGCTACCCTTGAGCGCCTTCAGGCGTTCGGCAATCGACCCGCCTGCCTCGCTGTCGATGGATGGTGATGAACTGCATGTCAGCAGGTACAGTTGGGGGAAGGCCATGACGCAACGTACCGGTGCCCTGGAAGTGCTGGCGGTGCTGTTGTTCGCGTGTGCGACGTTCTATGTGATGTGCCACTGGCGTCAGTACTAGTTCCTCAACACCTGCCAACACCCACGCGCTCAGTTCCGGATACAGCTCGACCTTGAGCTTCGACGCCTTGTCCTTGCGGATATCAAACAGCTGTGGTGTGAGCAAACTCGAATCGCGGACCAGGAGCCGGCCGGGCTGCATCTCCCGCTGGGGGTGCTTCCAACACAACGTACCGGCTTGAGTTTGTCGAACCGTGCGCGAAACGCAGCGTCCTTCCGCGTCTCGCTGAAGCGCGGACTGACACGCATGTTGAGGAACGTGTTGCAGAACGACAGGCAAGCGGCGAGGACGGCCGCCTTGCTGGGATTCGCGCGGTGCTCGGCGTCGCGCACCGCCTGGTCGTACGTCTCGGTGAGCGTGAGAAGGTCGTACGGCGACTTGTGCGCGGCATCATCCTTGCTCATCGCATCCGTGTGCGCGACGAGCTCCTTCCACGGCACGCCGTCGAGCGCCGGCGGCGAAGGAAGGTGCCGGACCATGGTGGATGGGAAACAGTGGTGGCGCCAGAGGTGGTCGGCAGCCTACGGGCCGGGGTAGGAGACAAGGAGGAGAAGTGGGATCAAGCGGGATGGAAGCAGGAGCGGACACAGACTCCGGGTCCAGCGCGTTAGACACTACCGGTGCATAAGCGTCTGGTGAGTGGGAGCGCGGTGCGGCGTTGTGGGGAAGTTCGTGCAAGTTTGTGTTGATGTCTGTTGCGGAGATGCTCGAGGCCGCGAACCGAGTGGCGTGAAGCTGGCGTACCCTGCCCTCACAGATAGAAGAGAGTTGGTGTGTATGGGAGTGAGTTGTGTTGCGTTGAACAATATCGATAGATCGAGAGGAGTAGTGTGTGTACCACGATTAGTGTTGCTTGTCACCGTCGAGCGTGGCGAGCAGCGCGCAGCGAGCAGCAGCCACCAGCAGCGCGCAGCATGGCACCATATCACCATTACAGCCGATTGATGCAGCATGCGGGGCAGTGTGGGGCAAGATTGTAATCCTCATCGACTCAAACATATTACAAATCACTTTTGCCATTGTATTGCCCATCCGTGGCGCATTACAGAACCCCCAGTGCCTAATTAGCTTTTCTTTGTGATTCCGGCGCTGGCGTCATAACCTGACTCAAGCTACCCTAGCCCAGCCTAGCCCCAGTGCACGTGAGGGACCGCTACGGGGGTGAGGGACCGCTACGGGGCAGCCGCAGCATCTGTCCGCAGTCCGCGCCACTCACCACACTGAACTCACTTCAAAGTCGCATCATCTCGAGAGAACTCATACACCGCTTCCGAGTGTGATGCGCCGGGCGGTGCGTAGACTGACACAGCGACGCAGCGGCGCAGCGACGGGGGTGAGATGAGCTCGGTGTTTGGCGTTTGAGGTGCGTAGCGAAGTGTGGTAGCGAAGTGTGGAGGTGTGAGACTGGGGCGTGTGCTGTGCTCCGGTGCTCCGGTGTTCCGTCCGGTGCTCCCGTGTGCTTCGATCACGTCGCGTCCCCTTGACCTTGACTCTCCATCGCTTCCATCCCGTCCGCTCCTATATATCCGTCGGGCCTCTCTTCTTGAGGCCAACTGACAACTGACATTGCACGGAACTCTATGCGCCGCGATGCCTTCACATGATGCAATGTATGCGCTGCTGTTCCAAGCTCCGCTTGTGACTATGTATCCGAACACCAATCCTCGCCCCTCATCTGGCGCTGCTGCTGGTGTTTGATTCTCGGGCGACGATCGAGACAATCCGGAACGCCAGAACCCACACCTATCAAGATGGATCAGCGCGAGCTAACCGCTAATCTGCTGATATGCCGATCTGCTGATCCGCCAATCCTCTGATCATGAGGGCCGATCAATAACCCGTGCCACACTCCTACCCGCGCGCCGACTCTCTGAGCTGTGCCGACCAGGAGGCATTCTAGTATATACAGAGGGAAAGCTACGGAGCTAAGCCAAGGAAAGAAAGGAACCGTACCGCGGAAAATGGTGCGTCGGACCCGTCGGCCGAGTCTATGCAGATGAAAGAAAATGGAAATGAGCGACCCGGATGCGACTCTGAATCCCAGCGACACCCCTGCGCGCCTTGGGACCATCCCGCCACTCACTGCCGCCGCGAATCCCAGTCGGGGTTATACATTGGGGGCAGCGCGACGTTCTCCACTTGCTCCGGCTCGGCCTGCTCCCCGACAGGCTGGAGCGTGCCCATGTCGTTCTCGTGGTAGACGTTTTGGCGCCTAAGCGGTGACTGGGAGGCGACGAACAACGGCGTCTGGCCGCTCGGTGACGTCGTGGTGTCGGCCGTGTCGGTCTTGGCCATTGTCATGCTGGGATGTCAGTATCGACAAAGGTAAGCGATGGCGCAACGCACGGAGTCTGGCCGACGACCGATGACCGCGAAGATCGCTCTGATGAGCTCGTGATGAAGGGGTGCGGGTGCGGGACGAACGGTGTGGCCTGCGGACCGGATCTGTGATGTCAGTTCACTGTCCCCGGTCCAGTTGCGGAAACTCACTCAGCCTCGCGCAACCCGGTCGGCGAGGCCTTTGGCCAATCGTACTCGACGCTGTCATCGCTAGGCAGTCAGAATGGAATCTCATCATATCGGTGGCGACTTACTCCAGGGGGTTACGAGGCGTAATGTGACTGTCACGGTTCCTGCGGCGGCGGCAGTAGCAGATAATGAAGAGGGCGAGAAGGAGGGCGACACCGACAATGGAGCCGACGACGGCGCCAGCAATGGTGCCTACGTTGGAGCTATCCTTGCGATCGCTAGTAGCCCTTCCTACAGTCGAGGTGGGGCCGCGACGGTCGTCGCCTTGGTTGCTTTGGACATGCCTCCGGGGGAGGTGGACGAAGTGGACGGCACGTCTTCGGCAGGGTTCCACTCGGACGAGTAGAAGGTCAGGCTCGTCAGGCCGAGATCGTTGCCTCCCTGGCCGTCGTTGAGTGGGCCGGGACGCAGCGTAAGCTTGTACTGGACCTTGGGGTCGAGAGGGGTAACGAAGAGGATGGCATTGGAAAAGTAATACTTTTCCGAACTGCGCAGATTAAGGAACTGGAAACCGGTCTGTGGGGGGTTTCCGCCGCGCATTCCCGGGCGGCCAGGAAGACTTGGATCGGAGATGACGTCCACCCACGGACCGGTTGGGCCAAAAGTACCGTTGAGCATCAAGAAGGAAGTTCGCGGCGGCGGCGTGATGGTGAATACGTCGTCGGTCCACCGACGAATAAAGACCATGTTTACGGGAGCCTCTGGTTGTCCATCTGCTAGGTTAGTCCAACACAGCGACTCTTTACGAGGGCTTCATAATTCACGCACTTGCACGTGGCGATGAGGAAAGGACATCTCTGGCATTGTTTTTGGGAAGTGAGTAGTACTCGCTCTGCATTACTGTTCCGTTGACGACGAAAGGTACGACCTTCTTCTTCACCTGGTCGATTGATGGGCTATGGATGTCAGCAACCGTGACAAACGGGGTGGCACTGGCAGTGGCAGAGAGCGTCAGCTGGAGCATCACCCGCACGTTCTCTATCTGTCCAGACTTGTCCAATGTGTCCCTCTCTCACGCTCCACTGATTCTGTCACTTACGCTTCAGACTCGATTTTAGTGTGTATGGTAACCCAAGTAATCTCCGTGCCGTTCCCGGAGGAAGAGCCATAGAAATCGTAAAAGTCCGGCTCGAGGTCTTTGATATCAAGCACTTGCAGCTGCTCTGACGGGGCGAATCTGCTCTCGGGGAGGGGGGTCGCCTTGTCGCTGAGTCGGGCCCGTATTCCGACGGGATTAAGACCATGGACAGTGATGCCGGTACCGTAGAACTTTGTCGAGAAGTTCCGGAGTGCCGCGGGGTCGGCTCCCTCGACTGTGAACTTGAAAACGTCCTGTGGGGACATTGGGTCTGGCGGCGATCCGAGTCGGTCTTGCACGGGGAAGCCGGAGTAGCGCATCAGAGGGCTCAGCGCGGGAAGGTCGTAGGACATGTTGAGGGTGGGGTTGAACGCGGCGATGTCGGGCACGAAGGCGAGGGCCGCCGCCAGAATCGCCGAGGAGCGCATGGTGGAGTATGCGGAACCGGGGTGGTCGCGGACGCGAGGTTGGAGGTAGTGAGCAGAGGGAAAGAGAAATGATAAAAGACAGAACGAGTGCGAGTAATCAGCGGTGGGTGCTGGGGGTTGTTTAATCGTCTTCCTCTGGTCTCTGTACTCCGTGCTTCGTCTTCGTAGCCTGCACATCTCCCTTCATCCTCTCTTCATCCATCTCCGTCGGACGCGAGATCTATAGCCCCAACCGTCTCGAGCACCCCTCTTCCCCTCTTGTAGTCATCCTCTTTATGGACCGACCTGCACTGGTGTGACATGCGACTTGTCCCCCGAGATCCTACTGTCGCGCAAAGGCACGAAGCACAGGAGGGGACTCTGTGCAGAAAAGGCATCGGTTTAGGTAGCAGCAAGTGGCAACTGGTGCGCAGCAGGAGGCAGTGATGGGTTGCCGAGAGGATATGCCTTACACCCCCTCTGCGCCGACCCTCCCTGCACTGCACCGGTGGCAAACCGTCCGAGACGAGCTGTTTTCGTTTCTTCTGTCTCCCTGGGGTCCCGTTCGCCTCGTCATGTAGCTCCTCGGCGGCTCGGCGTCATTCGTGTCGCGTGTACTGTACTGTATACCATTCGCTACCCCTTCCGCTAACCCTTCCGCTGGGCCGAATACACAGCACGAATAAAGTCAAAGGGGGTACGATTCCAGCACAGTTGCCGACAGGAACCTGATCGAGCAAGCTTGTGCGCGACCGTGCACTCAACAGCTTCACCGTCCTTGTGCTGCCTGCTCACACACATCTGTAATGTGCCCTCTGTCCCTCCCTGCTCCCAAACGCAGAGATCTAAACCCGGTGTAGAGGTAACGCATCCATCGCGATGGAAGCTCCAGACCCAGACCCAGCTGTGGTAAGTCTGCTATAAGTATCCAGATCACAACGCGTGCCTCTGACCCCCGGCGACGAACACTGCACGCCCCTTAGAGTGTGGCGGCTGTGCGGTGAGCTTTACTCTATTCTGACCCCCTTTGCGTGTCCTACTAAAGATGCTGCAGGACGAAAGTGCTGCAGACGTACGAGGCGGCGGTTGGCGGGTATCATGCATGTTGCTGGAACTGACTGCCAAGATCCAAAACGCTGTACCGTCTTTCTTGTTGTCTGAGAGTTGTGTACCGTATGTGGCGGAGAACATGAACCGGAGAGAAGGCAACTGTGTGGCGCAGACACCTCCGAGCGCATGTCCATCGTCCCAATCGCGTCTGTCACACCATCCCAGATCTCGCACAGACCACATGGGAAACGACAGACACCCTCCGTGATTATCCAATGTACAAGTGCACCAGTTCTCCTCCTCGAAACACAGATGGAGAGATCCAGCAGGCCGAGCCCGAGTTCTGATTCGGGGACACCGCCTCGTAGGGCTGGGCCTGGCTTGCGTCGCGTTAGGAGGTACAGCTAGCAGAGGCACCCCGAGAAACTGGAGCAGCGCAGTCACACGACGGCGCACGGTTATATACAGCTGAGTCCGGCGTGATTGTTTCGTTTTGTGACCTTGTGCGCGGCGGGTATCGTGCTCCGAACTTGGAGCATACTGGAGACCTTAAGTACCCTCAAACCACGCTGTTGCCCAGCCGGCGACACGGAGGGATACCGTGTGTCATGCATCAGAAACGAAAAGTCGGATTGCAGCTTTGTAAAGCAATATTATTGTCGGAGAGTTGCAGTGGCCAGATTCGAGTCCATACAACAAGTGGTCAGTCGCCAGCTCATATCCTGCGTTCCGGGTGTTTGACCTTGGCCGCGACACCCGCTGTCCCGATGCAATCCTTCGGCCTAGCCACTCGGACATCCATGCTATTACATGTCACAAGATCCAACTTCCTGCATCGCAATTCGTGCCTCGTTGCCACCCAGTCCCGATCCGTACGCAAAATCTATGCTGCTTTGCAGGTGTTATGTCTACTGTATGACTATATATCGACGTGATGATGAGAATGAAATCTATAGGATCTGGGGCCAGACCTCAGCCCCAACAAGTCTACCGGACTAACGCTTCTGCCAGCGGAGGAAGCGTGCGGCGACGAGGAGGACCATAATGTTGAACACGGTGTACGCGATGAGGATGCCAAAGTTGCGCCAGCGGTTGCCAAAGCTGATCCAGAGACCGGTGAAGAAGTTCTGGCCCTCGCGGTACTGGCAGTAGAGGCACTCGTCGGTGGCGTTGGGGTTGGCGAGGTATCCGCCGACGGCGGCTGCAAACTTGCCGGCGTATTCTGCGCACGTCTGGCCCGAGGGAGGGGGGAAGCGGTTAAACTCGTCGGGGCGGCACACGACGGGGACGCCCTGGAGGACAGTGGCGACGAGGCCCTCGATGAGGTAGGTGAACGGGTCGAGGCGGTACATCCACGAACGCCAGAAGTAGGGGAGAGTGGCGGGGGGAGCGGTGACACCGCAGAAGACGGAGAAGAGGACGAGGAGGAAGGGGTTGAAGAGCGCGGCGACGAGAATCGAGGGCGAGAGCGCGGCGACCGCCTGTCCGAGGGTGACACTGTAGACCTCGGTGAGGAGGACCATGAGGAAGAAGTAGCCCGCGCGCGACGAGGCGTACGGGAGACCAGTGCCATAGTAGACGAGGAGGAAGAATACGACCGCACACACCAGCGAATAGGGCATCTCGGCGATGAGCTGGGTGAGCGCAAAGACCGTGGACGAGTACATCTTGGACGAGGCCTCGCGGTTGAAGGTCATGCGGGACATGATGTACTGCGGCTCGATCTGGGCGAGAATAAGGGCCGGAAGAATGGTGCAGAAGAAGACGACGAAGACGCGGTACTGCAGGCTCTTGAGGCTGTCGTTGAGCTGCAGGAAAGTAAGGGTGACGACCATGCCGATGGCAAGGTGGGCGAACAGACGCGTGTACTGGTAATCGGCGTTACGCCAGAGGGCGACGTTGGTGCGGTGGAGCACCGTCTTGAGCTGGAACCCGAACGAGGTGGCGTACTCGGTGTTGTGCTTGTTCTCCTCGGCAGGCTTGGCCAGAGCGTCCTCCTTGAGCTGGGTGATCTCCTGCTTGACCTGGGCGAACTCGGGCGAGTTGAGCCACTTCTGGTGCCAGTCACCGCCGATACGCTTGCGCGAGCCGGCACCGATGGCGTCGAGGACGTACTCGGCCGGGTTGGCGTCGGGGGGGCAGTCGGCGCCGTTGGCGGCGAGGTACTCGATGAGGACCTTGGAGTCCTCGCCAATGTCACCAAAGTAGACACACTCGCCACCGCGCTGGAGAAGCAGCAGGCGGTCAAAGGACTGGAAGAGGAGGGCGTTGGGCTGGTGGATCGTGCAGAGAATCTTCTGCCCGGCGGCAGCGAGCTTCTTGAGGAAACGGACAATGTTGAAGGCAGACTGCGAGTCGAGACCCGATGTCGGCTCGTCAAGGAAGAGGAGAAGGTCGGGCTTGGCGGCGAGCTCGACACCGATGGTGACACGCTTGCGCGCCTCGACAGAGAGACCGTAACCGGGGAAACCAATCATGCCGTCGGCGAGGTCCTGGAGCTCGAGCAGCTCGATAATGTCCTCGACGTACGCGTCCTTCTCCTCCTTCGGGGTGCTCTGCGGCTGGCGGAGGTAGGCGGAGAAGCGGAGGGCCTCACGGACGGTGGCGGTCCACTCGTGCGTGTCCATCTGCTCGGCGTATGCACATCCACGGGCAAACGACTTGTCGATCGGGCGACCGTTCATGAGAATGTCGCCCTCGATGACACCGATGTTCTTGCGGGCAGCGAGCACATCGAGCAGGGTGGTCTTACCGGCACCGGAGGCACCCATAAGGGCGGTCAGAGTACCAGGCTTGACATAACCAAAGACATCGTTGAGGAGCTGCTTCTTTCCACCGGGGACGGGGACAGTGTAGCGGAGGTTCTCCCACGTGAAGGGCTGGGGCTTCATGGTAAGAGCCGAGAGGTCGGGGTCGAGCTTGCCTGCGCGGAATGCCTCGCGGCGCTCGGCGAGACGCTCGTTCAGCCTCTTAAGCTCCTTGTTCTCCTTCTTGAAGACGACAATGGCAAGGTGCGCGGCGCCGTGGTTGAGCGTCTCGAGGAAGAAGCCCTGGAGGAACATGAAGAAGAGGAAGAAACCAATAAGAATACCAAAGTTGCGCCAGATGTGCGCCTTGGAGTACTCGTAGCCCGCGTGCATGTAGTCGTTGCCAGTAACGAAGCTGTCACCGGGGTGCGCGCCGGGCAGAGTGCAGACCTGGTTGGGACCGACACTGCCTTCGTTGAAGCCGCTGAAGACGCCGGGGATGTTGTACGGGATGACATACGGCGGGCCAACACACGACATTGTGATGCGCGAGAACTCGTTGGCTGTGGGTTAGCTAGATACTTTTGACTAGAAATCATTTCTTGACTCACCAAAGATGGCCTCGTAACCAAAGTACAGCGGATTAATGTATGACAGCCAGAAGAGCCACCGCTTCATGGTAAACACTGGAATCATGTAACCGGTGTAGGTGACCATGACCGAGATGAGGACCGAGGCGAGACGGGCAGCGACGTTGTAGTCGCGGCACGAGACACCGAGGGTGCGGAAGAAAGTGGACATTGTCATGAACGTGAGGAACACGAAGAGGAAGAACATGAAGAACGCGCCGGCTGACGCGTAGAGGCCGCCCATAAAGTAGATGATGATACAGAACACGAAAATGTTCGAGATGTTGTACGGCACATCAGCGAGGACGGCGGCGATGGAGAAAGCGGCGGGACGGTAGAATCGGTATCCGACCTGTCGGAAGAGGATGGGGCGACCCATCATCTGCGAGGGGAGCTCGGAGAACGAGGTAAGAGCGTTGAACAGAAGACCCAAAAAGAGGAGACCGCCGCGGGTGAACGCGCCGTTGGCAGCCTCAGGGAGACGGTAGAAGACGGAGCCGACGATAAGAGCGATAGCAATAGAGGTAAAGTAACCCGAGTAGATGGAGAAACGGTCCTGAAACTTGAGGACGGTCTGGCGCTTGGCGATTGCCCAAGTCTGCGCGAAAAACGAGACGGTGTACGGCGAGTCCTTGCCGACGCCGCGGTGCTTCTGCTCGGCGACGGCCTGGCGGAACTGCTCGCGGTCCTTCTCGTCCTCGGCCATGAGGTGCTTGTAGTCGTCCTTCTCGATGATCATGCGACGGTAGATGTCCGACTGCTCAAACGCCTTGGCCATCTCCTCGGGAGTTGAGGGCACGTTGGTCTCGTCGCGGCCCTCCTGGAAGCGGCGCTCGTTGACGTCGGTGCAGCCCGAGAGGTAGTCGGGGCTGGTCTGACGGGGCATGTCCAGGTAACCGAGAGAGACAAAGTACTGGCGCGCCTCGTCACAGGGGCCAAAGTAGACGACGTGGCCCTCGTTAAGGACGAGCACCTTGTCAAACTGCTTGTAGATGCCCTCACCGGCCTGGTAGAGCGAGACAAAGGTGGTCTGCTGCATAATGTCCGTAAGGAGGCGGAGCGACTTGGCATAGTCGAGAGCGGTAGACGCGTCGAGACCACGGGTCGAGTTGTCCCACGAGGAGAGACAGGCGCCGGAGCAGAACTGCTCGGCAATGGAAACACGCTTACGCTCACCACCCGAGACACCACGGACGAACATGTTACCGACAACAGTGTTCTCGGTGTGCTTGATGTTGAGCATCGAGAGAAGGAGGTTGAGGAGGTCCTCGCGGTACTCCTTGGTGGTGAGGCCAGGAATGAGCTTCTTGGGCGACTTGAGCTGGAGGGCAAAGCGCAGGGTCTGGCCGACAGTGAGGGTCGGTAGGTGGTCGTCGTCCTCCTGGTTGTAGAGCACCTCGCCGGCGTACAGCTTGTGCATCTCCTCCCAGCCAACACCCGCGTACTCGACATTACCGTCGACCTTGAGGAACCCGCTGCGCTGGTTCGCAATGGCCTTGAGGAAGGTGGAGCAGCCGGCGCCAGGGCGGCCGAGAACAAGACACATTTCTCCGGGCTTGAGCACACCGGTCGTCTTGTGGAGAATCGTCTTGGGCTTGGGCGCGAACGGGTTGTAGCCAAACAGACCGGCAATCTTGAGAGGGGGCATGATGAACTGCTCCATAATGGCGTTTGCAAAGTTACGAATGGGCATCTTCATGCCGCCGGCGCCGATGACCTCGAGGTCCTCCCAGATGACACCGACCTTCTTGTGCTTGATACCGGCGGCATTCTGGGCTTCGCGGCCGGAACGCAGCTCGTCGGAGAGGTTAAACTCCTCGTCCTGCTTCTCGCCGGCCTCGAGGTCGGTCGCCTCGGTAGCCTTGGTCGTCGTGCGCTCTGGGGCGCCGCCGAGGGCCCCGCGGATCGACCGCACCGACATGCCGGTGGTCGTGCGCTGGAGGTTGCCAGAGTTCTGCGAGAGGGTAGAGTACTTGCGCTCGAGGGCCGCAAACTCCTGCCTGGCGCGGCTGTACGATACGCGGCGCTCCTCCATCTCGCCGACAAACGAGGCGTTCGCGGAGCGGCTCCTCATAATCTCCTCCTTTTCGTCGTGCGGGACGTCGAGGGCGCCGTTGACGGCAGTGCCGGACGTAGATATCGTGTCCGAGTGGTCGCCGACGACGGGGGGAGGGACGTGGTCCCCGGCGCCGACGCCGTTGTTGGGGTCGTTGCCCACCATGGTGGGCCGAGTTCAGAAAGTTGTAAAAGAGTGGAAGGGGCGGAGAGGGAGAATAGAAGGCGGGGAGAGAGGGTGAAAGACGGTTGTCGGAGAGGAGAGGAGGGGGAGGGGGATAGGTAACGTTTTGATGAGATAAGAAGAGAACCAACGTCCACATACTCGAGACAACCACCACCACGTCGGCTCCGAGATCGGCTCGACACCAGCCATCAGTTGCTGGTCGCCGTCCTGGTATCCATACCGTATGACGCTACAGACACTGCTGACTACGCAACGAACGATGTTTTTTTTTTTTTGGGCGGGAACCGCAGAAAAAGTTGAGCGCGAGTGGGGCCATCTCCGTCTCCGCTTGCCTGCCTCGCCTCCCGTCCTAGCGCATCAGCGGCACCTCCTCGACCACTCGGTATTCCCGGATGGACCCATCGCCCATGTTCCCCCACAAAGCCTTGGCATCCGAGCCCCATGTGAGTCGGTTTCCCCCCGGATCCGGCAGCTGTGCGGCAACTAGAGCAATTCAGCAGCTGCGACAGCCTCGGAGCACTAGAGCAAAAAGCCTAGGCACTAGCAGCCAGCGGACATACCGGGCGCCGTGCCGGCGGCAACCCTGATCACGCTGCGTCCCGCCACTGGCTGACGTTCGCCACTTGCTCGATCAGTCCAAACCTATAATAATAATGCGTGATGCCCCTCGGGCAGCGATGTGAACTCCGACACCGATGCATGTGTTTGGGAACGTGTGTAAGGACTGTGCATCGCCAGCGACGCAATGCGCAGACCTGCGGCCATGACGAGCGACGTCGTCGGACTGCGTGCCAAGCATATCTATCTCCATGAGGCGGCATCTCTCCATCTTGAGGACATGTGGGTTACGAAAATCAAATCAGTCAGAAACATTTCGAGCAAAAAAAAAAAAATTAGCCGCAACCAAAACTCTGTGTCCAGATTGGAGGTGTCATGACACACATATCGGCAAAGTCTCCAAGGCACAACCTCGACCTCCAGGGTCCTCGTCCCCAGCCTCGGCGATGTCAAGGTCTCGCCGTCGGCCACCGATCCATACTGTGTCAGTTCGCCGAATGCTGTCGGCCAGGGCGATTCCGGCGTATTCCGGCGACTTTGTTGTGTCTTGCTGTTCGCGCCGCCCATCTCGTCAGCACTTGTCCGGCCCAGCCAAGCCCCGCCTCGCGCCGCCCTGAGCGGGGCCAGGAGGTACCTGGCCACCTGGCCGACCCTCGGCCTGGCCGACGGGCAGTTTGTCAGAAGCTGGGGCATGCTGAGAGTAGTGATCGCCGTGAGTCAGTACTAGTGACTCACCATAAAAGGGAGCCCGGACACCGGGCTCTTTGCTCTTCCAGGCCTCGCCCCATGGCGTATTGCCCGTCTGTACCCCCATGCCGTGATGTTGTTTACACGCAGCACCGATCACCCATTCGAGATGTCGAGACCGGCGGAGATTGCAAGTCGGCCGAGCTCCTCCTACCCCTATCGTGCGATGCATGCTGCTCAGCGCACAGGGCGGCGGGGCGGAGATTAAAACGTGGAGCTGGAGGGGGAAAAAGATATAATTCACCGTCTCCGCGCACAGGTTCAATGGCGACAGCTTACACCACTTCATCCTAGGTTTTGGGGCGGCCGTGTATGTACAGTACAGTACTTATGTACATTGTCCACATTTGTTCATATGTGGTGACAATGTTGATCGTGAGCTCGCGATGGAGGCTTCGAGCCTCATGCACGATCGCATCGCATACTACCGCATCCGGGACCGGGGCCATCTAAACATCGCGTGATTGCTACTGTATCACCACGAAAACGACCAGCCACGTGGGGTGGTGGCGTTCGATGTCCACCTCCGGCTGTGTGGCGTCTGGGAAATGACACCCTCCTGTCCGAGAAAATCCTTGCTGAAGACGTCAGCAATTCAGATCAGTACTAGTAGCTCCTCGTGCGACTCGAGACTCGAGACTTCATAGCCGAGGGGCCCTTGGAGACGTCCCGGTGGCGTTGGGGCGTCGCTGGCTGTTGCATAATCAAACGCCGTAAATGGGTGCATTTCAGGAGCCAGGAGTTTGCTGTGGGATTTATTCGCGACCAGCCGGCATAGTGCATACAGTGTTGCAGAGACCAGCATGGACTAGCATGCCATGTTCTCGCACTGCTCGACTGTGTAACTGGGGCTCACCACATACCCCTGCCTGCAATCGTGTTTCCTTCTCTGACGCTGGATACCAGGCATAATTGAACAGATCATCGGTACACAATTCCGAGTGGGACCTAGACCTTAGCGGTTTGCTTGTTGAGACATGAAGTAATCAGGTCCAAGATGTCTCAGATAAGCACTGGTGATCTTGTCAGACACTTGATAACGTATGACGACTGGCAGCAACTCTTGGTAGTCCTGCTGCTCGTCGCGCCTCACATCGACCCAGTTTGCGCTCTGCTGGCACGGCTCCCTCGGCACAGAGCATACAATCCATACGCTGAACCACATGTATGACACCAAAGCCCAAGAACTATTATGCCTATTACCTTCACTATGTTACACTCGGTAATGCGCCACAAGATAAAGAAGAAAGCAGAAAAGTGAACGAAATAAACAGAATCCATAAGCCCGGATTAGAGGATGTCGGCCGTGAGTGCCGCGAGGCGGGCGGTGGTCTCGCGGGCAATGAGGTACGTTATCGCGTCGATGCCGCCGCCGCGCGCCATATCGCTCGCTATGGCAGACTTGAACTCGCGGCCGAGAGCGATGAGCTCGCGCTGCTCGGGCGTAAGGTTCGCGTCTGGGTCGGGGTACGAGCTGGCCGTCGGCGTCGACGGCTGGTCGTCCTCGTCGATCGAGTAGATCGATGCCGCGCTCGACGGCGGGCCGCGCCGCGTCTTGGTCGTGTAGTACGTGTCGTTTGTGGCGGCGCTGGCGGCCGAACGCGAGCTGAATACGCTCCGTAGGCTGCTCCGGCTGCTCTTGCGCGACATCCGCTGGGAGGGGGTGACGGATGGCGGAGCGGCCGGCGTCACAGGGCTGGGCTGCACGGCGTGCGCCGGGCCCCATGCGGAGCCAGGGGCGCCGTCGCTGACCGCCGCGTTGTACCAGCTGTGGCGAGCGTACCCGTCGTCATTCGATGCAAGCCACAGGGCAGTGAGCTTGGCATCAAGAGTGAGCGTCTCGTTGGACTGGATGGCCGCAAGGCGCGAGAAGGCCGTGGCCGTCTGGCGTGGCCCGACGCGAGACATTGTGTCGTCGCTGCCGCTGCCGCTGCTCGTGCCGTTGGTGCTCTCGTAAGCCATCGAGCTGCGCGGTGTCGCGTCCGCATCCGGAAGTGGCCGGGGCGCTGTCGTGGACGGGCTGACGAGCGAGTGGGTCGACTCGGAGACGGCCCTGCGCAACGACATGATCTGCTGATGCGCGTGGATCATGATCTCGTTCCGGGTCGGCCGCGCCACGCCTGCCGCACGTAGCACATCCGGAGCATCGACATGGTCTGCAAGTCAGTGATTGGGAACCTGGAGCAGGAGCATCACAGCACATCTCAAGCCATGACCCAAGAGATCCCGTGTCACGCGACCACTCAGTGTGAGGAGTTTGGATCTCGACCCCGGCGGGACAGCGCGCAGAAACCAGTATCTGACCAAGCATCCCCCCCGATGTGCGTATCACCCTCGCAACTGCAAAAACTCACCATAGCGTTTCTTCATGCGGTGCGCAAACTCGCACTGGAAATCGGTGCCAAAGATGAACTCGCCTCCCAGGTCGGCAAGGCGTCCAGGGCTGGAGAGCGGGAGGCGGGTAAGTGCGGTGGCCATACCCTTAATAATCTGCTTGGGAGCCGCGGCAGTGTGGTACGACGGGCGGCCCTTGTCGAGCGAGCCGTGGAACGGGTTGGGGTTGCCCGTCTCCATAATCTGGAGGGTGGCGGAGAGAACCGCGCCAGGATCAGAGTAGATCGGGAACTGGCACTTGGTCATCTCGCGGTAGCGCTTGATGGCCTTCCAGCTGCCGGTCGAGATGAGGACGACGCGGACGTTGGCGGTGGCGATGGCCTCGGGCGAGAGCGAGCCGATCGATACGGAGATGTAGTCCTGGTACTGGCCGCACCACCAGTGACCGGTGAAGAATACGACGAGCTTGGGTGGCGACATGAGCTCGCGTTCCTCTTCACTCATGTCTTTTGGCCAGGCGGGGAGGAGGTCGCCAAAGCGAATTTCGTTACCCTTCTCGTCGATGACGGGACACCGGCCGGCCTCCATCGTCGTCGCGACGGATGGCAGTCCCCACTCGAGCAGCGAGTCCTCTTTTTCCTGTGCGGTCTCGAACGAGTCGGCCGACGACGGCGTTTTGGTGCTGCTCGATTTAGATTTGGTGGATTTGGCTGGTTTGCCAGATGGGGCGCGCACGCGCTTCGGCTTGGTCGACACGATGCTCGGAGCGTAGGGAATGCCTCCAGAGTGAGCCGTGCCGTAAGCTGTCGGGGCGTATCCCGTCGAGGCGTACACTGTTGGGGACACTCCGGCTGAGACATCCTCATCCTCTACAAGCGCATCCCCCTTGGCGCTGCTCGGGACGCCAGCAGAGTGGTAGCTGATTCTCTCGCCGTCCATGGCGCCATAAGCCTCTACCGGCGGCGGTGGAGGGGTGCCAATCTCGACACTACCGAAAGAGTTGCTCGAAGTGTTGCTGGTATTGCTGTTGTTGCTCGTGTTGCTCGGTGTGTGGCTAACGCGCGAACAGGGCGACACCTCTGGGGAGATTTCATCCTCCATAAAGGGAGATTCGGGCATGGAAGTGGTGGTGATGGTGTCGACAGTGCGCATCGAAGCGTTAGAGTGGTAACGAGAGCGCGGGCTTGGGGGAGAGAGGACGTTGCTGCATGTCGGGGAGGGGGTGATCGAGGCGATTTCGTGTTCGTCTTGATATATTGACGAACATGTGGTGGTTGATGAAAAGCGTCGCCCTGTCTCTGACCCTCCACTCGCACACCTCCCTGGCCCACGCTCTCGGCCAGCCGCACCCACTGAAGAAGGGCCGGGAAGCGCCACCCCTACGGCAGAGGCCATTTCGGGGTCGTCATCTTCGCCCAGCATATACCCGTTAAGGGAGGCAACGCTTGGCCGGCACGCCAGCATCGGGTCGCTGTTGCTCCGTGCGCGCATGAGCGAGGGCGTAGAGCACCGCGTGTTGAGCGTGTTGACGGAGAACATGGATGCCGGGGAGAGGAGGGAGGGGTTGGATGCGAGCGACGTGTTGGAGTAGTTTGCGAGAACGAACAGCTCGCGGCGGGGAGAAGTGAGGCGTCGTGTCGAGCCGGATTCTTGAGCTCCTCCAAACCCGACGAGCTGTGGAGGGAGAATTGTGGGAAGTGGGAGAGCCGAGGGGAGGTTGTCGGCCGCACTGATCTTTGGGGACGCTGTTGGAGTGATCGAGTGCGAGGATGGGACGGGCGACTGTGGGCGCCCGGCAGAGTACGCGACTGCGGCGGCCATGGTGGGCGTTGGCGACGGGCGACGGGCGAGGCTTCGGGCGAGGCGACGGGCGACAGACGCCGGTACTGGGTAGACGGAGCGATGTGGTGGCGACCACGACAATTGAATCAACGATTTATTGCCAGAAACGACCTGGACGAGCAAGGATAAGGAGAGCTGATGAATGGGCGGCGCGCGGATAGCGGCGGCAGCAACGGTAATAACTGTTGGCGGGTTCCCGGGATGAGTAGCTCTCGCTGTCGCAACAGATACCCAGTCGCTCAGTCGCAGTCGGGTCGAGGTTGCCGCCGATATTGCTTTGAGGGGTCGTGTCGTGCCGTGGACCTTGAGCCCAAAAATTATGGTTTGGAAACGTCACAAAAAGCACTTCGATGCCGGCGCATTGCGGACGGGAAGAAGACATTGATGTCGGTATTTTAGAGCTTGAGGGCCCTCAGGTGCCCCCATAAAGCCAGAAAGGCCACGACAACCCGACGACGAGAGCTTCGTGATAGTTGTGGGCGAGGGTTCTCTTGGTATCCTAGTCTCCTGGCGCGGGGATCTCGGGAGCTTGGACGCCAGGCGCATCGCTCAGACTTCTCCGGATCGCACCGGATCGCATAGGATTGCTCCATCGCTTGCGCAACTTGCGCCACCCTCTTGATCACACGGTGACATGCAATACAGATGTACAGATGTATACAGCGAAGTGTTCACATCTGGTGCGGCACGCATACCTCTCTCAGGAACCCTGGTGGGGCAGAGACAGGAAAACACAGGGAACCACCTTCTTGCCATTTACAGGCCTCGCGGTTGACAGCTCGACAGGGGGCCGTGCTACCTCTGCGCTGATGCCTGCCGCTGCCGTTGCCTACCGTTCGGAGGCGAGATGAGATGGATGAGACCGATGGAGCCGAATGGGCCGCATTCTCGCGCCGCGGTATGGCTCCGCGCTCCGCGAAGCACCAGGAGCAAGCCCCGAGAAGGACGCCCAGCAGCAGAGCATGGCCTCAGCTGGCCCGATAGGCGGAGATCTAGCGAAACTCTGAATAGGCTCTCGTCCCGCCCATGTACGTTATGACAACGGTAAAGACAGCCTGGGTCTGGGAGATTATGAGAGGTTACGGCACCGCGACGCGAGGCCGATTTGCAAGTAATGGGTGGCGCAGGCGCAGGGTGGGAGGATACAAGGTTGGCAAGGTGCCGTTGCCGGCGATGCGCAATGCCACAACATTGCATAATGATCGTCTCCGCAGATAACGACAGCTACGCATCGCAGATTTCGCGGACTGATCTCTGTGATGAATGCGCGTCGCGGAGGAGATCTCGCGCGGCGAGGATACCAGTCGCGTTGAACGTTTCCTTTGCAACACATTTGCTACGCCCATCATTCGTTGTCCCCTCTACCTTGGCGAGGTGAGCGAGCGTGTGTTGCACCACATCCGATTTTTTGCCTCCGGCCTCCGGCCTCTCGACGGCGGGTACCCTGTCTTGCATGCATGCGTATGCAACCCCTTCGCCTATGCAAGAGCCAGGACAGTCCGAGTCGAGAAAGTTTGCCGAATACAAGCAGTCAACGCGTGCGGCGGTGGCGTCCGCCATGACCGCCACGCTGCCACACCACTAACCCATGTTGGAATGTCGAACAGTTGCCGAGAGCTTTGATATACTCTTATCCTCTTGTCCTTGTGGAATGTCGACGCGCCAATGACGAGCACGCACACGTCTTGAAGCGTGGTACAATTCACGACTGGCCATACGGATCGCTCTCCACTTTGCCAGGAATACATCTCGTGCCTCAGGACACCATATGCTTGCCAGGGTGGTCAACAGAAGACCGAGGGGATGTTAGGACACGACATGCCACGATCGATACTAGCATGGATGTCCTGTATCCTGGCCATCCAAGCCAGGGAGATATGTCCAGCGCACGGAGCCTTCTGCACGATGCTCCTCCCATTCCCTGTGTGTCCCGGGCATTGGTGGGGGTGTCGTGGGCCATCTCGTCCAGGGCTTGCTTCCAGGGATGCGCCGCCCATAATCTGCGAGGACCTTATGCGAACTGTGCAAACTCTGTTTATGCTGTTATGCGCGCCCAGTGCCGGCAATACCGCGCCCAAACAACCCCTGTTGCTTCCGGACTGGGACCCGAGCGGACTGGCTCGTGCGTCCTTGTCCTTGTGCCCTAGTGTCGCGCGTCGCGGCTGCCGTTTACATGTGCGAGATTGCTCCGGTCTCAAGCTCGCAAGCTGCACACACCGCAAGCTGCAAGCTGGTCAACGAGGAGCCATGTGCTCACCATGCCTTGTAGACTCCAGGCTTGCCAGGACCCCAGTAACTGACTGAATATCTGGCCTGGGCCCATGAGCAGCTCGCCGCTTGTCGCGCAGTTGGCCGCCGGCCTCGCCATTACCGGTCCCTCACGAAGCCTGCAACAATTGTAGGCATCTTTCAATGTGTAAGGCGTTTCGGTGTTGAGCGCCGTACGCAGCACGCAGGAGCGCACATACCTTCCACCCTGCTGGCCCCGCAAGCTGGTCTCACTCATCGCGTCATCATATGCATCCGAAGACGCCTCGTGGTGCTGCCGACTCGTGTCCCTTCGCGATCCTATGCGATCCTGATATCCCGATGAGGCTCCTGCAATGCAAATGTATGCGCGATTATAATCTGTGGCATTGTGGCGCAGGTAGTTGGTGGTTGTCCTCATTTCTGCTCCTGCGCCACACATTGGGTCCTGATCCAAAGCCCGAAAGAATCCTTAAGAGTACTCTGTTCGGCATCTTACAAACCGATCACAGTACACAGTACCTCGAATACATGAAGTCCGAGGGTGTTCGGCCCTGCAAAGACCCAACAACGTTGAAGTCTGACGACCAATCCGATCCCGCTCCGAGGCCTTTCCACACACATCCAGTACTGTACACATCTCCCACCGACTCTTTGCTATTTGCAGGGCACGAGCTTCCGAGACACTTGCTAGATTAACATAACTGCACTAGCGTGGGTTAGCGCCGCTGCGGCGCAGTCGGTGCGAGCGTGTCGTGTTTCACCGCTCGCCACAGCGACGCTGTGGCTCAGGCACAGCGAGCGAATGGTGAGCGTTATGAAGAGAGTGTGGCAGGCGGATGGCAGGTAGCAAGCAGTTATCCGATGCGCCGATACACAAAATTGTACAACATATACAGTACAGGTGTACATATGTCACACATGGATCTCATGGTGCTCGCCCGACGGCCGACGGCCGACAATCACGGCCTTGCAGCAGACACGTACGTGGGCCGCGGGGGTCCACGCCGTGATCCGATGTGTGATGAGTCAGATCCACGGATTATGCATAGGCGCATCCCGCCTATTCTCGGGTCCACCGCGCCTCCATGCCGTTGTCGGGGGCTGTATCGGGCCGGGCAGCATGCGGATGCCAGTACAAGTAAGAAAGTAGTTTACCATTGTCAGGAGTCTCGTATGACTATCAAAACGCACGGATACACATCGGCGCCTCCGACGCTCGCTCTGGCTACATCTTTAAGACCAGCCCCGTGCACGCCCCACATTCCACGGGGCTTCTTCGGGCCGTTGTCGCTCCAAGAGCTCGAGCACACGACCGCCCAGCAATTCAGCACAGACGGCGGCGCTGGGGCACCGTTCCTTCCCGTCGGCTGGAGAGTGTTAGATGCGCGGTGGGTGCGTTGTGGGTCGGTGAACAGGATACTGGGAAGACACGGAGGAAAGCATCCAAAGTGCCAAGCTCGTCGTCCGATGATGGGCTGAGGACGGTAGATTCTTTGAGCTTTGTCGGTCACGATTCCAGACAATCTTAAAGTTGTCAGTTCTGTTGCCACACTCAGTCCCCCAGGACCTACCTACTGAAGGGGAGCAGGAGCGGGAGCTCTCCGGATAAACGCCACGTGAGAGTACTTCCGCGCGCCGGTGGAGGTCCCGAAATCTTAGTCAGTCCACAAAGTTGCTCGCAAGCAGGACACATATGGAATCTTAGGAGAGCACACTTACTCTTCACCCACTCACAATCCAAATGCCGGCATACGAGGAAGTCGAGGAGGATATCGTGCTTGCGTCCGAGGACGTCGCAGAGGTGCTGGAGGACGACGGGGGCCCGGCGGATTTTGAGGACGAGGAACCCCGGCAGGGCGAGGCGGTGATTACGGATGTGGAGGGCGAGCCGCGCGAGCGGCCTGATAATGCCATTGCTGGGACGTGTGAGTGGAAGCTATAACAACTGGGATTTGGGGCTTACTTTTTTCTTCCAGTTTTGCACAAGCCGGGATCATCAGTGTTTGCGCTCGCACTGCACCCTTCGTTTCCGAACCCGCCGCTAGCGGTGAGCGGGGGGCAGGACGACCTGGGCTTCATCTTCTGCCCCCTGCCCTCGGGGGAAGGGTTTACGCGGACGCAGTTTCCCGCGATCAAGCTCACGGGACACACGGACTCGGTGGTGGCCGCGTCGTTTTCGTCTGACGGCGAGATGGTCGCGACGGGGGGCATGGACGGGCGCGTGCGTGTCTGGCGCCGAGTCAAGAGTCGACGGGGGAAGGAGCCGCCGCCCGATGACAGCCCGGACGCGTGGAAGCTCTGGGAGTTCCTCACGAGCCTCGAAGCTGGCGGAGAGGTGCAGTGGCTCCAGTGGCATCCGAAGGGCCCCGTCCTCGCTGCTGGTTGTGAGGACTCGAGCGTGTGGCTCTGGCAGCGTGAGTACCTTGTTTTGTCAAGAGCTGACCCCAGTACCCTCCGGACGGACGATGACGGTTCTGTCATCACACACCATGTCCTGCTCGGCGGGAGCCTTCCCGCCCCCGAACGGACGACAGCTGCTCACCGCCTCGCTCGACTCGACCCTCGTGCTCTGGAACCCGGCGACCTCGTCCCCCGAACTCAAGATCTCCGTCTTTGTTCCCGCCAACGCACCGGCGCTCAACCCCGCAATGCACGGCATCACCGCCATGGCGGTCCACCCGTCCGGCGGGCTGGTTGCCGTCGGTTCCGCATCGGGACGGATCCGGCTGCTCGCGATGCCCCGCGGCGAAGTGGTCAACACACTCGAGGGTCACGTGCGCGGCGAGTCGGTCGAGGCGCTCGCGTTTGTCGATTTCCTCTCGGGCGGCGACGGGGGCAAGGGTATCGTTCTCGTTAGTGCCGGTACCGACGGGCGGTGTTTCGCATTTGATACGACGTCGGGCCGCGTTCGCGCAGAGATGCGCCACCCGGAACCCGTCACGGGCCTGGCTCCGCACCCCGCCCCGTGCGGCCATCTCGTCACCACCTCGTGTGCGGACCGCACACTCCGGACATGGGACGTGCGCACGGGCACGCTGCTTGCCGAGCATGTCGGGCACGCGGGCATGGTGAATAATGTGGCGGTCGCGCCGGCACCGGATGGCGAGAGCCCACTCGGACTGCCGCAGGCCCAGCTTGTTGTCTCGGCTGGCGACGAGGGCGCGAGCATTCTCTGGAGGGTGTAGATGTATACTGTAGAGCATCGGATGGGAGCATTTAGGTGGCTTTGATGGGTGCGACTTGTGTGCTGCAACTCACAAACCCAATGATAAACTTTCGAACTGTGCTTGCTACCAGAGTGCCATCCACCGCTCGTCATTGCTGCACACTCTTACATCCAAAATACAGTACTAAAATCTACCAAACTCTCTACGACGAAGGGCCGAAGGTGACGCCCTGGGCGAGGGGCATCTTGTCACCGTAGTTGACGGTGGCGGCGCTCCAGCGGACGTACTGCTTCCAGGCGTCACCACCCGACTCGCGGCCCCATCCGGTGCTCTTGTTGCCACCGAAGGCGGCGCCAATCTCGGCGCCCGAGGTGCCGACGTTGATGTTGACGATACCGCAGTCCGAGCCCTCGGGGCCGAGCCACTTGCCCATGTTCTGGAGGTTCTTGGTGAAGAGCGAGGACGAGAGACCCTGGGGCACCGAGTTGTTGAGGGCAATCGCCTCGTCGAGGGTCTCAAACTCGGCAACGTAGAGGATCGGGGCAAAGACCTCCTCCTTCCAGCACGGGTCGTCGGCCTTGGGGCGGATGACGACGGGGTAGACCCAGTTGCCGCCCTTGCCGTCGGCGTACTCCTTGGGGGCGGGCATGCGGCCCGAGTTCTTGGTGAGGATCTCGCCGCCGCGCTTGGTGACGGCCTCGATGGCGCGCTCGTAGTTCTGGACCGAGGTCTCAGAGTGCAGCGGGCCGATGAGGGTGTCGGTGTTGAGGGGGTCGCCCATGGCGAGGGTGGTCGACTTGGAGTTTGCGTCGTAGAAGGGGAGGAGGCGGTCGAGGAACTCCTTGGCGACCGACTTGTGGAGGAGCAGGCGGCGGGTGGTGGTGCAGCGCTGGCCGCAGGTGCCGACGGCGGCGAAGAGGACGGCCTGGAGCGCGAGGTTGAGGTCAGCGTCCGCGTCGACAATCACGGCGTTGTTGCCGCCGAGCTCGAGGATGGTCTTGCCGAAACGGTCCTGGACGTTCTTGCCGACCTCGCGGCCGACACGCTCAGAGCCAGTGAAGGAGATAAGGGGGACTTCAGGGGAGGCAACGAGGGTCTTGCCGACGTCAATGTCGCCGCAGACGAGCGAGGCAGCGGCACCGGGGAGGCCGTTCTTCTCGAGAACCTCCTGGATGATCTGGGTGACGGCGATAGCACAAAGCGGGGTGGTAGGGGACGGCTTCCAGATGGTGGCGTTTCCGGTCGCGAGGGCAATGGCAAAGTTCCAGCCGTAGACGGCGACGGGGAAGTTGAACGCCGAGAGAATACCGACCACACCGAGGGGGTTGGGCACCTCGTAAATCATGTGGTCTGGGCGCTCAGAGGGAAGCACGCGACCCGCAACGGAACGCGAAAGACCGACACCGTGGTCGCAAATGTCGATAAACTCCTGCACCTCTCCCTTGCCCTCCGACTTGATCTTGCCCATCTCGAGCGAGACGAGGTCGCCGAGCGCGCCGACCTTGGCGGCCAGCGCCTCGCGGATCTGGCGGATCACATCACCACGCTTCGGGCCGGGCATCTTGCGCACGGCGCGGGCGGCCTCGTTCGACTTTGCGATCGCTGCCTTGGTCTCGTCGGCGGTGGCCTAACAGTTAGCCCTTTGGACACGGTGTTATGTTCTGTCGTCTTGTCACTCACAGTGCGGACACGGGCAAGGACCTCGCCGGTGGCGGGGCAGCGGGTCTCGATGACTTCGCCGGAACCACCCCACTTGCCGTCAAAGACACCGGGGATGGGGGCGTCGCCTGTCGGGAGGCCGACGGCGGAGAGCACGTTGGACGCACGGGTCGAGAGGAGGCGGGACGACGAAGCGATCGCCGACGGGGAGAACGCCTTGGCGGTGGCGGCGACGCCGGCGCGGAGAGAGGAGGTCGCGATGGGGGCCATTGTGGATAACTGGGATGGAATGGGGGAATGACACGACGACGAGAGACGCGCCGAGGTCTTAAGTACTCCCTACTCCCCCACCGGCCGACCGGCGCCTCGTTTGCCCTGCCTTCGGACGTGGGCAGCATCGAGCACGGCGCACGGCAATGACACGCCTCCGTTTCTCTTTCTTCTTCCCCACATGATGCCTTCCGGAACATGGCAAAACCGCTTCTACCAGCCTGGAGCTCCGCGCGCTCCACCATCTTCGGCCTGCTAAGCGCGCGTTTGTATGAGAATGCATGGCTTCCACGCGAGATATGGCTCGGAATCCCGAGACCATGCATCTATTTCCGCGGGATTACATCCCCGGAACGTGGTCGTGAGAGCAGACGGCAATGTCGGGGCCAATGCCGCCGGCTCATCGCTGCCAGGGGGAGATTTTAGCGGTGACTCCGGATGGGGTGACTCCGAGAATGCGGGGCCAGCACGGCTAGCAGAGCCAGCAGAGCCAGTTACCTGTCCAGTGACCCTGTATCGCCAGCCCACATGCCGGGATAGCGGCGCGCCACCGCGTGTCCACCCGCCGGAGCCCAATCCCGAGGCCCACGGTGGTGTGGACGGTGGTTCTCGTCTCCCTGTCGTCGGCTATCTCTGTGACGAGGTAATGCTGTTGATCTCTGCTAGGCGCTAGACGCTTCTTGAAAAAAAAAAAAAAAGTGAGTGCTGCAACGCAGACGCCGAGTCGGTATGATCGAACGCGTCGCTCGCCTCGCTGCTCGTCTCTGGTCGCCGCGCCGAGCCGCGGAGGTGCGTCCCGTGGCCCGTGGCATACTGCGAGTCTTTGCCTGTGTACGACGCGGAGTAGTATTTGGCAGTGAGCCGCGCAACTCGTCTGCGTTCCTCCACTTGTGGGTGGAGGACGGGACGGAGAGGCCGAGATGGCCAGATGGCGATAATCGGCCACGAATGAATAATATCCATGTCCGTCTTCATGTCCGTCAGCGTCCGACATCCCTCAGCTGGGTAGTGTCCATGAGCGATGCACGCGTTCGATTCCATACGATACATGTCCACAGTCCCAGGATCCCTCCAGTAGCCATGCTGCTGGGGCTCGGCGTATCAGCTACCTGGCGCCGACGCATCCCCGAGCTCATCCTTGCTCCCGATCTATCCGCGAATCTTATCGCCTTATCAACTGACCCAACTTTGTCAGTGATGATCTATACCGGCAGTACGTTTAGAATACGTATGGATCAGCTACGCAGATGATTAGATAGGAGATATCTGCATGATCGGCTGTAGATCAGCTGCGACTGGATTGAGGTGCGACGCAGGGATGCTATGGTCACGCAATGCCATCTTGTTCTCTTCATATGTGTGGAAATCTACATGGCGAGCGCTGTGCGTATAGTGGAGGCGCAGCGGTATGTGGAAGGAAGCGAGCACGAGGATGGGTCAGACGAGGACGAGGACGAGGACAAGGACGGGCATCACAGAGAATCGCCGAGGCGTCCACTCCACTCGCACGACACCAACATCCACTCCACCCCCATCCGATCAATCCCGCCCCGCACGTCATAACCACCATTCACACCCAACACCAGCTCTTATCTTCATTTTCTTGGCACCACCCATTCCACCACTCCGATGGCCGAGCCCCATCCCGGCAAGAAGCGCAAGCGCACAGCACAGGCATGCGGCCCGTGCCGCTCCAAGAAGACAAAGGTGAGCAGCACCTTCTACTCTTCTCACACCAGTGCGATGGGATCCACCCGGTGTGCACGCCGTGCATTTCGCTCGGGTACGCTTGCTCGTACAATCTCGACTCGAACGCGCCGCCCGCGGGCCAGCTGCTCGTGAGCCAGGACTACCTCACCGCGCTGGAGCAGCGGATACTGCGGCTCGAGGACCGGGGAGACACGGCGTCGACGTCGCCAGAGGATAAGCGCCGTGTACATCCGGGCGCAGAGGAGGGAGTGCGTGATTGGAGGGAGGGGACGCACCACACGCACACCCCGGACCAGCGCACTCCCAGACACGACATGCCCCCACCACGGCGCGGGCTCGACGAACCATTCAGTATCCCGCTCCCGCCTCCGGCAGTCAGCGGTCGCGCATCGCTTGGATCCTTTGCCAAACAGCCGGACCACTCGACCGCGCCCCCGATAGACGGGATGGGGCTGCTCCTCGGCCCGCAGCGAGCCGATCAGCCCGGCATCGAGTCCGAAAAGGAGGTGTACGGCGACATGTCGGGCATCTCGTTCCACCACATGCTGCTTGACCGCCTGCTTCCGGGATATTGGTGTCTCGCGACCGAGTCGGACGAGGCGGCCTCGGGATCGGGATACCTTGGTCTCCCGCCGCTCCAGCACGTGTTCACCGTGCGGCGCGAGGATCTCCTCCCCCGCGTCGAGGCCATGGCCATGTTCGACTGGTTCGAGGACAATACCTGGCAGCTGTACCCGATCATCGACCTCGCAACCGTTCGGTCGGCGTACATCCAGCTGCTGGACGCTGCGGCTGCAGACCCCGACGTCCTCCGCATGCCTGGAAACCAGCCGCTCATGGCGCTGCATTTCAATATCTTTGCGTTGGTCCAGGCGGTTTGCGATGAGAATATGACAAAAGTGGACGGTGAGTCGGGGCCAGAGCGAACTGACCCCAGTGCATACCATTGCTTTGCGCATGCTGCGCAACCACCTCGATTGGCCACATAGCACGGTCAAGGGTGAGTTTCAGAATGGTTTACATCTAACCCGCAGTGCAGGTACTTCTCATCGGCGGCCTCGTGCTCCAGGGGACCGACCGACCGGGATGCAGCTGGGACCTCGTTGGATGTGAGTGTATAAAACCAACTGCGCAGCTCACTCTAACATCAGACGCCATCCGCTCCGCGTACGCCGTCGGGCTGCAGGACCATGCCATCAACAAGACGTTCCCGCCCGCCGTGTGCGAGATGCGCAGCCGCGTCTGGTGGGCATGCTACACCTTCGACGGGCTCATCAGCGTCTCAATCGGCCGGCCATTGACCATCGTCGCATCCGAGCAGATGACTGCGCCGCTCCCGCGAGTCCTCCCAGGGGAGCAGGAGGCGCCGGTCCTCTTCTTCTCAGACAGCGTGCGGCTGTACCGCGAGCTCGCAGATGTCATCTCCAACCCGCCCGTCTCGTTCCGGCACGCCAACGCCGAGTTTGTCCATTCAGTCCTCACACAGACGTACCGCCTCGAACGCGACTATGCCAAGTGGTGCGACACAGTGCATCCGCGCTTCAACGCCGTACACCGCCTACCCCCCAAGGGACTCGCGGTGGTGCTCTCGCTCCGCGGCCTCACCATGCGGCTACTCCTCCATCGGCGGGTGGTGCTCGCCGCGATCAAGGACTATCTCGGGGGTGCGCGGACACCCTCAGCGCCAACGAGCTCGCTCCAGCTCGAGTCTCGCCAGCGCGACCTCGCATTCGGGATTTCTCTCGGCCTGATCGTCGAGACGGCGGTACAGACCGTCCGCGTCCTCGAGGTGGCGTGCGAGGACGAGAGCCAGCTCAACGCCCCGTGGTTCCTCCTCTTCTATGCGATGAACGCCTTCATGTCCCTCGTCGCCACACTCCTGCTAGACCTCACAAAGTGGGAGGCGTACATCACCATGCCCGGCCAGATTGTCCCCGCGCTGCGCGCACTGCGGGCGGCAGTCTACCAGATTTCGCAGCGGTACCACCGCCCCTCGGCACAGCAGGCTCTCTTGATCATGGAGCACGCAATGTCTGCCCTGGGGCTACACGCGCACGAACCCCCGCCACCCAACCCTCCCGCCCCGGACGCCGGCGCACCTGGCGCTGGTGCCCCGGGACCCGACTTTCACCACATGCCCGCGATGGGCATGCACGACGTCCCGCATTTCGATTTTGGGGAGGTGTACCGCAGTCTCGGGCTCGATCTCGCCGAGTTTGGCATCGAGGTGTGAAGGAGCGCGGCGATTCTGTTGTATCAGTTGTAGTGTAGCGTCGCATGCACGAGACATCGAGGGACATGGGACATCAGCCTGGCCACGAGTGAGAATGATTTTTCCGAAGCTCATCCGCACATCCGCCCCACCTCCACCAGGAACAAGAAACACTGAACCCGGGACGCACAAGAAGTCGGCGTCGATGCATCACATCTCGACACCACACCTCGTCTCACTCGTCATACCACTATGGCCACCTGGTCTCCCGACGACGACCTGCCGCCGACGTCGCCGGAAGTGCTCGCCGAGGTGAGTGGAGGCAAACAGGGAGTGAAGCGAGGCTCTCATCCCACTCCAAACTCTTTCAACACCAACGACTCCCCCATATGGACCCTCTGACCATGACCACAGTACATCTCCTCGCTGAGCGAGACGCGGCCCGAAGTAGCCACCGAGCTCGAAGCCCTGGAAAGCATCTATCCCTCCTCGATCCGCCTGCACCCCTCGACCCCAGCAGCGTCGGCCCCATCCTCCCCCGTCCCCTCTCGTCCGGCCTCGCCCTCAACTTCCCGCGTCCGGTACCAGGTAACCCTCCCGGGGTGGGAGGACGACGACGCCCCGTCCGTACGCGTGCTCGTCTCCCTCCCCGCGGCGTATCCCGACTCTGCGCCCGCGCTCCAGTTACTCGGGCGCTATGTCGGCCATTTCGCGATAGATGCCGGCCTGTGTAAGTGATGGGTGATGGAACAAAATGGCTGTTCCTCATACTCACAATTCTCCAGTTGGCGACATTACACGCACGTACATTACCTCTACCGGCGTGCTCTTTACGCCTGGCGAGGTGTGCGTATTCGACGGCCTCGTGCATGTCCAGTCGCTCATTGGCGCGTGGCACGCAGCAAAGGTCGCAGAGGACGCGGCGGGGGAGGCTGCGCGCGCGGCCGAGCGCCCAGAGCGCCCAGAGCGGGAAGAGAGGAGGGGTGAGAGCCGACCGGCATCTAATCCCCCTTCTTCCTCACCCGTTGCTTCCCTTGCTGACCTCGCGATTGACCGCCCGCTTCCCGCGATTACGACGGCCGAGGCGATCGTGGACCGTAAATCGAGTTTTGTGGGGCATGCCGCGCGCATCTCGGACGAAGGGGACGTCATGGCTGTTGTCCGCCATTTACTGTCCGATAAGAAGATTGCGCGCGCGGCGCACCCGACTATTTGGGCGTATCGTCTCGTCCGCCAGGGTGCTGCGGGGCAGATTGTCGAGAGTGGTAAGAATGACACAGGGGATGTGGCTGACTCGAGACTACGATGACGACGGGGAGACACAGGCGGGTGCGCGGCTCAAGCACCTCCTTGAGATCCTCGAGCTTGAGAATGTGCTTGTTGTCGTTAGCCGGTGGTTTGGAGGCACGCTGCTTGGTCCTGATCGGTTCAAGCATATCAACCAGGCGGCAAGGGATGCGCTCGAGGCGGCGGGGATGCTCGAGGAGGCGCCGGGGAAGAAGAAGCGGAGATAGGATCTAGAAGCGTAGAATGTCATGGATTATATTACATGGTGACTATTGCACGTGTACATGCTCGCAGGATCTACACATTGGCCTGCTCTCGTATCTCATACGGCAACTGCGTACCTCATATCACTCTTCCCCACACCACTCGGCTACCGCCGGGACCCACGCGCGCGTCCACGCCCGCGTCCCCTTCCACGCCAGCTGCTCCGCGCGGCTGCCTTCTTCGCCGCGCCGGCCGGCGCCTCGACATTCCCAAACGCGCCGTCGTCCTCTTCCGAGTCCGCATCCGCGCCTCGCCGCCAGTGGTCGGTGTAGAACCTGCGCAACGGCTCATCCAGCTCCGGGAGGAGGGTGAGGTCCGCGAAGAGCGCCTCAGTGTCTTTCGGGAGGAGGAGGGAGATGCTCGCGCCGGCTGGCGGCTGGATCTCGGGTTCCGAGTCCGAGTCGACAATGACGATCTCGGGAGACGGCGAGCGGCGCGGATACGTTGATGGCAGGGCGGAGAAGTCGGGAATATCCGTCGCGGCCGTTGGGAACGGGACGGAGCCGTAGTCAAAGTTGTCGTCGCCGTACTCGTCTGATGAAACCGAGTGTGAGCGCGAGTGTGTCGAGTGGCCCGAGGGGTTTGAGGGTTGCGATGGTGGTGAGTCGGGAACGATGAACGACTCGAGAGACGCGGGCACAGCTTTCTCCTTCCCTTTGCCTTTGCGCCGGGAGCGGGTGAGCGGCACGTCTTCGTCTGACGAGACGGACACGGCACGTATCCGGCTCTTTGCCCGGGTCGCGCGCCCCTTTGTGCCCGGCGTCTTGCGGGGCACGTAATCGTCGTCTGCCGAGTCGTACACGTCGAGCACCGAGTCCGACGGCGGGTGCCCACGGCTTTTGCGCCGCGTCGACGGCGGAATGTTCTCGACGTCGTCATCTGACGAGAGGACGCGCCGCCGGCGTATGCTCTGCGTGGGCGTCGTCGGCGCAATCGGCGAGCGGCGCGTTATCGGCGAGCTGGGGCCCGACATGTCGATGTGGTCTATATCCGATGCTGTGTGTGAGATTCGGCATGGGTAAGGATGGGAGGGACCACCCACCGGTAGTGTGCGTTGGCGTCTTGGTGTAGTTCTTGGCATGAAACTCTGCGACCTGGGCCTCGCTAAGTGCAGCAGGAGTCATGTCATCAAACAGGCGCGAGAGGGAGGTAGACGCCGCAGTGGAGGGATGCGACGGCGCGAGCGGCGACGACGCCTTGGACGCAGACGACGTGGGCAGGGACTTGCGTGCGGTCCCAGTCCTGCGCGTGCGCGGCGCAGGCGTCGGCGCGTTAAACTCGCTCTCGGTGAGTTCTGTGATTCCCTCAAATACCGGCGGCATGGCAGGTGTGGTTTCTGCGTTTCTTGTCGGGCGATGCTTTGATTCGGGGGAGACGGAGACGTTGCGGGCGCGCGATGAGAGGTCGATGCGCAGCGGTTTGCGCGGTGGGGACTCGGCGACGAGCATGGATGAGTGGGAGGAGAGAAGAGAAGGAGGGAGGAGGGAGTTGCAGAGTCGGAGAGCGCGGGAGGGGATGGGAGGATTAGGATTCCCTTGTCAACAATCCTCTTTTGGCCGCTCACGCGCTCCCTTTCCTCGTCGTCATGTCCACTCGGCCAAAACGCGCTCGACGCGTCGTGCGGTGAAATCAATCACAGGTATTAGCGGAATCAAATTATCTCTATACTAGATCACGTGCATTGCAACATTCCTAATCTCGTCATTTGCTTTGTGCCTGGTTTATTGTGATTCCCATTCAAAACAAGGTTTCAGTCAGTTCCCGCGATCCCGCAAATGTTCAGAAAGGTCGACGACGACAAAGAGGAAAGAACAAGAAGTGCGCAACGAGACAACAACGTCGAGCAGAACATTGACACCTGATTCCAGCAAGGTCAGGCAGGAATCCGTCTAGCATCACTCCTCTCTCCATCTCATCTCCGTATCCTCATCGCCTGCCGTTATCCGCTCCTTGCCTCCTCTGGCCCGCTCGCTCTCGCTCACGCTACGCGACACGTACCCCGGGTTCGGCAGGCCCTCGACTCGAACAGGTACTACGGCCGGCATGCTCCCTCCACCGGGCACGATGCGCCGCCCCCCGGCGGGCGCGTACGCACTCCCGCTGAGCGGCAACGCCATGTCGCTCCTCCGGCAGCGTGCGCGACTGACAAACCTCGCTGTGGGCCTGCTGCTCTTTGTTCTGAGCTTCTCGCTGCTGGCCAACATATCGCACGCGATCCACGGCAACGCCCCGCCGCCCGCCTTCGTGGTCAAGGAGTGGAACGAGGTCGCGTCGCCGTCGCAGCTGGAGAGCCACCGGCCGCCGAGCGTCGAGACCACGATCAAGCGCGACTCCCGGATGAAGGACGTGGATCACCTGGTTGTCGTTCCCGGGCACGCGGTGTGGCTTGGGACCGAGGCCGAGCGCGCAGAGGATAATGACGACTGGGTCCTTGAGGAGATGCAGCGAGGCGGGAGCGTCAAGACGTATGTCAAGCACGTCCGTCGCGGGGCGGAGATCCTGGAGAGCGATCCCCATGCGTTGCTCGTCTTTTCTGGGTGAGTACCCGACGCCTCGGCGAGGCGACACTGATCGACTGCGACACTGCGACGCCCTGACCCCACGTTTTGAACTAACACACAGCGGCGCAACGCGCTCCCAAGTCACTTCCCCGTTCTCCGAGGCATTGAGCTATCACCGCTTGGCTGCTGGACTCGGCCTACTTCCCTCTTCACCGGATACAGCGTCCACCCTTCCTCCCTCCGCGCGCGCAACTACGGAAGAGTACGCGCTCGACAGCTATGAGAACCTCTTATTTTCGATCGCGCGTTTCCGGGAGGTCACGGGCCGGTGGCCGGCAAAAGTCACGGTTGTGGGGTACGGGATGAAGCGGCGGCGGTGAGTGTGGAGAAAGGCGGTGTGAAGGCTGCATGTACTGTAGTTTACGGACCAGCCGGTCAATGGTGCTTTCTCCTATATGCCCCTTTGCGGTCACTAACTCCAGATTCGAGCAGCTGCACCGCGGCGCGATCCGCTTCCCCCGCGAGCAGTTCACGTACATTGGAATTGATGACGAGGGGGACACGACGGAACACTTTCTCGGCGAGGTACGTATCTCCCACAAGGCATCACTGACCGCAGCTCAAACACGGGTACGCGCCGTTCCTCTTCTCGCCGAGCGGGTGCCGCCCACCGCTGTCGACCAAGCGCTCGGCGCGCAACCCCTTTGCGCGCTACCCGCCGTACCACAGCAGCACGCCCGAGCTGCAGCCTCTCCTCGAGTGGTGTCCGCCCCTCACGCCGGTCGGCGACGTCGCCGTGCCCGCCAGCCTCCGCGATGCCGTGCCGGACATGGCGCCGCCAGACGGGTTCGTCGTCTTTGAGGGACACGTGCCCTGGGAGGACAGCGGGGCGCACTTTGGCAGGGAGAAGGACTAGATTTAGAGTATACATGTATCCATCGTCTGAAAAGCTGAGATCTGAGCGTGAGCGGGTGTCAGACGACGGGGAGCTGGATGATGGTGACGCGCCCCCGTGATGGCGATCGCGGAATGCAGTCTAGAGTGATCGTCGATGGTTGATCGGCAGGGCGCCTCAGGAGATCTGGGGATTCGGGTATTTGGGCGCAGATTACAGATCTAGATCCAGACAAGCCAGCCCGTGTACTATATAGCCGTGTACTTGGAGGAGCTGATGCGGGAGATACGCGTACATTGCGACTCGCGCGACTCATTTGGTGCCCGCTATCCGCTCGCGCTCCGTGCTTCCGAGTCCACTGGGCATGGGGGCCATTCGTAGCGCGCTACCCTCTCTTGGACGCATGCACGCGTTTGGCGATTTGGCGTCGATCCCCGATCCCCGAGGTCCTGGCGATCAGACAAATCTCGCGATCGCAGACATGATCAACGCGTTACTCCGCCATTCTGGAAAATGCTGATCCGTTAATCGGATACCCGTGCCCCTGCTGATCCGTCGATCCGTTGATGCTGATCCAGCCGGCCACCTTCTTGTCGATCATCGAAACCTCTCAAGATCTCAAGATCCTGAGGTTCACGTGGGGGCGGCCATCTCCGACGCGCCCCGCGCCCCCCATGACCGCATGGGCAGACGACAAAAGCCAAAAGGTCAAGAGATTTCGACAACTTTCCATCACACACACCACCATGACCGCTCCCGACTCGTCCCCGACGTCCCCGACCGCGCGACTCCACGCCTTGGCGGAGACGCTCGCCACCCTTCCTGACGCAGACACGGCCCTCGCCAAGCTGTCAGCATACGAGCGGACCGAGCTCCAGCGCGCTATCACGACGATCGAGCTCCTCCTCCCCTCCAGTTCGCCGACGGGCACGATCCGCACGCTCCGCCCCGGGGATATTGGCTGGGTTCTCCAGGTTCACGGGGAGTACTATGCCGCCGAGTATGGGCTGGACGCGGGGTTTGAGGGGGCCGTCGCGCAGACGATTGCGGGGTGTGGGCGGATGACGGCGCGGGAGAGGGGGTGGATCGCCGAGGTGGGCGCGCTCCGTGTCGGCTCGATATTCCTCCTTTCTGGCCCGGATGAGGAGACCGCGCTCCTGAGGATGTTCTTGCTCATGCCCTGCGCGCGGGGCCTCGGGCTCGGATCACGGCTCATCGATGCGTGTCTCGCCTTTGCGCGGGAACAGGGGTACAAGCGCATAAAGCTCCTCACGCACAATGACCTCACTGTCGCTCGTGGGATCTACTCCCGCCGCGGATTTCGGTGCGTCGAGGTCAAGGAGGAGGCCATTTTCGGTACAGTGGTCACGAGCGAGACGTGGGTGCTCGAGCTTTAGATGTGAGTCGGGGGTGGGGCCGCACTGACACCAGCTACATCCTGCATTATGTATCGTACAACCATCACTGAGTTATCTGTCTCATTATCGAAATGTAGTCCGCGCAAGGGGCGGCTCGCAGCTCGTTCCCAGCGTGCTCGCGACGCTGGTGCCGAGCGAGAACGTGGATGGGTCACCAGACCCGGGCGACGCAGCCGCAGTGATACTCCATGCCTGGTGGTGGAGGCTTCCAATATGCGAGATAGGCCGCGCGTTGCGCACCGGCAGACCAGAGGGCGGTGTCGGACACTGGCGCTTTCCGCTCGCATCATAGGCGGTAATTGGGCGCTTGCGAACTGACGGCGCTGCGGGCCCGCGCTCCTCGTGGGCGAAGCTTCGCCTGCGGTTCTCGTCGAGAGGCCACGCATGGGGCGGGGCTTGCCTTGGGGGCTGTGAGAAGCGGCGGGTATGTAATGCCGTCGGAGAACGGAGGTGGACGACCTTGGGTTGATCAAGACTCTTCGGATTTCCAGACACATTGGGGTCGTCAACGGCGAGGCTCATCACGCCTGAGAAGAGGCCAGGAACAGTCGCGCCGAAGGGCACCGCGGGCATCTCGTCAATGGCGACGCGCACGCCCGCCGAGAAGAGCACCATCTGGAGCACGGCGGTCGCGCTGCGCTGGAACGTGTCGAGCTCCTCGCTCCCCAAACGCCCTTTAAAACGGGCCACGACGCCCTGCTGCGCCGCGCGGAGTACCTGGATATTAAACTTGTGCACCACCACATCGATCGTGTGTGGCAGCTTGTCGGGAAGCACGCCGTTGCCGAGGAGCGTGGCGACCTGGCCAATGACGTTGACACTCATCTTGATGCCCGCGGCGGGGAGGGGCGCGAAGGGGATACCGTACGCTGCGGCGGTGAGGACTGCGCCGACTGCGCGGAGCCCAGCCTTGAGAATCTGCGCGGCGGGGCGGCACGAGCGGTCGTGGACGTATGCCGCCAGCGCGCCATATACGATCCCGGCGCGGACGGCGAACAGCTCCACATCCGTGCATTGCAGGGGGACAAACTCGAAGAGGACCTGGAGACGCGCCTGGATGCTGGCTGGGCGCGGGTCGAACCACCCGCCGAGATCTGTGCGCGCCATGCACGCCACCAAGAGGTCGCCGGCGGCGGCGACGCGCTCGTCGTCGAGCGTGTAGCTCCTGTGCCGGTGGAGATGGAGGAGGAGTGCACGGAGAAGGCGCTGGGTCTGTACTGTGCCGATGAGGGCGCCGAGGCGGGCGCGCCGCACATCCCCTGCGATCGTGGACGGCGCGAACGCGAAGACTGTATGCGCTGCGCTGTCGCCGCGGAGATGGAGGACGAGGAAGAGCGCCGTGATGGCACATACCTTTGAGAACGGGAGAGAGCGGAGCGCGGCGGCGCGCTGCGCGAGCCCGAACGTTGACTGGCTGCTGTGCCGTAGTGGTGCTGGGGCCGGGACTGGGATCCGGGGGCCGGGGCCGTTCAGCAATGCACTCCCGTCCGAGGTCTGCGGCGCCGCGCCAAACAGATCAGTGCTCCCCGTCTCGGCCGTCGCAGCCGTTCCTCCTGTCCCATGTGTCATTTGGTACCCTTCCTGGGCGATTACGCCGAGCTCGGACAAAGTGTAGTCTACCTGCGGTCAGCGCACCCCGTTGGGGCACTCACCTCCATGCGCTCCTCGCGCTCCCACCGCCCGCCGACGTTCTTCCACGTAGCCTTCGATGGTGCCGGCGACTCCAGCGTCTCGACGTACTCGTACTGATACTCATACTCGTTCGCTGTCGTCTCTACGATCGTCCCCTCGGACCCGGTGTGGTTCTCTGTGAGCTCACTCGGCGCGCTCCTCGGCTTGCGCGGCGGCATCCACCCGGCGACACGCACCTCATTGACGAGGAGGTACGCCTGCACGAAGCGCTGAAACCACGCCTGCGCAACGGCCGACGGGGGGATATCACGCAGATTCACGTTAATGCTCTCTGGTACGCGGTGCCGGCGATGACAGTGGTGCGTGTGGTGACATTTGTGGCGGTGGCGCTGGACGAGCTTCTCGGCTCCGGTCTCGGAAACAGCCATGTGCACGGTACCAGATACCTCGAGGTCGAGGACGACCCACCCCTCGCTGTCCTGTCTCCCGTCGTGGTCGTGGTCATGGTCATGGGCAAAAAAGGCGACGAGCGCGGCCCACTCGTCTTCGCCGAGCGCAAGGGCCGTGCGTGAAACTGGCGGGGCGCCACCGATGCGCACGGTCCGCCCGCGGGAATCAGATAGCCAGTGCGTGCCGCTCTTTGTTGTCATTGGAGTCAGATGGGGGAGACGATTGTGCGGATCGTGGCGCTTTAAGTTGAGGATTGGAAGATGCGGCGCTGAGGGTCGTGAGCTCCGCTGTGAATTGCTTACGGTGCGTGAGGTGTTCAGTAGCTTAGTAGCTTGTTCAGTGCAATGTTTGGTCGTGTAGTGACTGGGGAAAGATAGGGGCCAAGCTTCAACGTCGGGAGCTGGCCGTCACGGCCTCGCAAAGTGATGGACATGAGCGCCGCCATCGGATGTGCGTGAGCCTCGTTTAGCCTCGCCCCAAGGCATGCACAATGGTGAAGCTGACATGCGCCATGTATAGCGATCGGCATCCAGTCCGACCAAACTCTCTCTACACTAGCCAGCAACATCCGACAGACCGACGTCACGGTCGTGGGGTAACGCTCGAGCGGCAGAGTGGGCTGGGGAGTGACGCGAGTGATTTCTCAGGGCAGCTTGGACGAGACGCGTTTGGGATTCAGGTGCGATGAAGCGGCGGACCTGGCAGAACGACAGCAACGATAACGGTTACAGGCAAGACCCAGGATGCATGACGTCGAAGCGAGCGTGTTAATCACCCATGGGCGGAGTTTGTTCTCGTGGTGTAACGTCGTGTTGGGTGTAACCCCGGTGGAAGGGTGAATATACGATGACGAGATGGGCACTTGTGATGGTCGCGGAATGCTGGAACCGCATGCGGTGTGAGATGGCGCGATGTATCTCGCTTCTCGTGATTTCTGTTTTCTGCCCCACGAGATAAGGTCGCGCGCGTGGGATTAGGGTGCTCAGCGCCGAGAAGTGGACGCTTGGCGGAAAAAAAAAAAAAAAAAAAGAAATCACGCGCGTCTTCATTCTTCATTCAAAACCCCCGCGTCCGGCAATCCAGCGCTCCCGCACCTGCGTCTTGCTGGACAAAGGCTGGTACGCGGGAAGATGGACATGTGAGCGGTGCTGTTGCCCAGTTGACTCCCCAGTGTCACTGATAGCATCACCTGATGACCTCTGTTTCTGTTACACTCTCTACAACTCTATCTGCACGCTCTATAGCCTCGCAAGCGCCTCCTTCCCTGCGCTCCCAGCCCTCTCCACAGCATCACATTTGGCCCTTACGAACCCATCCACATACTCGACGCCCTCGTGCACGATATCCCACAGCGGCGAGCCGGGGCCGATCCAAATATCGAACGCGTGGCCCTTGCCCTGCGCGTAGCGGATGGCAACGGGGCGCCCGACCTCCTTGAGGCGCGCGACGAGCCGCGCCGAATGGTGGTGCGGCACGCCCCCGTCCACCGTGCCGTACATGTGGAAGCTGGGCGGGTACGTCTTTGCGCTCACTGTCGCCCGCGATCCAGGTACTCCGAGGAGGTGCAGCGGACAAAGAGAGGTCACTTCCGCCATGAACTCCTCCTGCGTCGCAAACTTTTCCCGACGGTAGATTGTCGGCAGAGTGAGGCACTCGCGCAGCGCCATGTTCGCGAGATCGTTCTGGCGCGCCGTCCAGAGCATCTCCTCGGGAGTGTAGTCTGGTTCTGTACCCCTTTCTCCGGTATGTGTTGCCGCTGACGGCCCCCACACGGGGTCGAGGTATGCGCGGGGGAGGCGGGCCATACCCAAGGGGGGCGGGATTTCCGAGAGATACGGACTTGCAATCACTGCGTTGCGCGGGTCGCGTTCCGCGATGACTGCGTGCAGCGCCTCGGGGGAGAACTTGCCTGAGAGGGGGTACGCGCTCGGCGGGGTGGGGTGGTAGGCTGTCATGTCGGTGACGCAGCAGCTCTGGATGATGGCGGTGGGGAGGGGGGAGAAGAGGTGGCCGCCGAGGAGGGCGAGGATGCCGCCCGCACTGTCCCCGCCGAGGACGTATGTGTCTACATCGACGAGCGGCCCGGCGGCAGAGTAGTTGAGCTGCGCGGCGAGGTCCGCGAGGATGCTCGGGAGCTGGGCGCGGCAGAACGCCAGCGCATCCGCGTTATCCTCCAGAATGTCCCGGAGAGAAGCATGCGGCGCGAGGCGGTATGAGGCCGACACGACGTGATAGCCCCGCGAGAGGAAGGACGGCAGGACCCACGGATACGGCGCGACGTGGTGTCCTAGGCTGCGTGTCAGTGGTCATGGTCAGTTATTGCTGTGACTCACAAGAAGCCGCCTCCGTGGAACCAGAGGACCCACGGCGCGCCGCCGGTGAACCCCCGCCTGCTCGCGGGGACCGGGGGACCAGCGTACCCGAATGCCGGGAAGACGGAGAGCTTGACGTCGACGCCGTGCGCGACCTTGTACGTCGCCTCCGCGTGCGGCGGCAGGTCGGCGTACCGGTGCTTCCGCTTCGTGCTCACTGGTAGGGTGCGGGCGCGCGGCGAGGCCATTGGAGTGAGGAGGTGCGGAGGTGAGGTGGGAGGTGCTGGACGTTTAGGAGGTTATAGTGTCGTGGGCCGCTTACTGCGCGGTGTTGTGGGCCGGTGTTCGGGGACCGGACATGTCCGATCGCATTGGAGCGCAACCGGCAACAACCAGACGCGACAACCCTTTGGCCCAGTGTTGACCATACTGTATGTTGATGGTGTGTTCGCGTTGCAGTCGCGTCTGTGCTCATGCTTCACGGTACCACGGTCACCATGCTCAACAGGTCAAGACCATCGAGCTCTTATGACGCTGTGCGTGCTGGCCGGGGCCTCGGCCGGCCATCTGCACAATGCTCTGGTGAAGTATGGGGCCCCATCCCGGTGCTCCACGGCCGTTATCATTACCGTCCATCAAGTGCATCTTGATCGCGATCAATGTAGCCGTGCCCCGTGATCGCGAGCTCGGCAGCCCGGAAGCGTGTCAGCATGGTGAGCAGCACCGTCCGCAAGCCTCTAAGCTATTCCAATCATGCAATCACCCTTATTCCAATAGCGCCCTCATGTGATGAACGTGTGCAGAGGGAGGCGTGAATAAACCCCCCGATCTCAGTTTGTGATCTTGTGACGTTTGAAGTGGCGGCGTCGTCCGCAAGCCCAACAGCTCACTAAGAGCACAAACTAGCACTGCAGAACGTCATGGAAGATTATGACCGTCGCTTGGAGGGGAGTCACATGCGTAGGGGGATGTTTACTGCCTGCCTGCGCAGGCTTCCAGCACCCGCGCATTCATAATGCCCACCCGTGCCGGCGTGTCTTGCAACCACCAACTCGACTTGAACAAACCACTACCACTATCAACTAGCGCCTCATCCCATCCAGCATGAACATGAACCTCGACACCGTGAGTGAATCCCGCTGACAATCCTGATGGCAGGCACCTCTCGACCCGATGGCGATGCCGCTCGACATGGGCCAGCGCCGCATGATGCCCATGGCGATGGAGAGCATGGAGGTGGACATTGAGGAGCGCGGCCCCGAGAAGCGCGACCGGCGCGCGTCCGTCGAAGAGGTCAAGGACCCCCAGGAGCGCTTCACGCACAATGTCGGCGGCGCCGACGAGATTACCGACTCGGCCGCGTGGGTCAACTTGAACTAAGAACGAAGCAGATGAATTCCACAAAGGCGGTGAGTACGGCGCGCGCGACGCCGCTCACAGCAAGTCCTTGTACGATGTGTATGCAGAAGTGTATCTCCGTATCTTGCCATTGCCAGTTGCAGGTTGCTGTCCTCCTGTTGTTGGTGGTGTGAAGCCTGTGCAAAGTGCAGCGGCGTTGTCCGATTAGGTTCTTGTTCGCCACTCTGCTCTTGGTCTCGCCACTCCACCACTCCACTGTCAGCCTTCCGTTGCTCCATTCCTCACCTGGCATGTATAGTATCTCATCTCACGCCCGTTCCAGAAGGTGGTCAGTTGACTTTGGAACCGGGTCATGGTCACATGTGGGGCCGGTGAGAGATAGAGATATAAGATCGAAGCACCAGCTTGCACGAGCTTGCACACCCATCTCCGGACAAGAACACCCAGCAAACAGAGAACACCACACGCACAAAGCACATACTCTACACAATGTCCTCGCCACCAACAATCTCCGCATTCGAGTTTTCCGTGCACCGCCGCGACTCGCAGGACCACCACCACGCTGTATGTCTCCCTCAAATCCGAACTCACACGCAGCAACCGGACCCGCCGCCCAGCATCTCGCAGGTCTCCGAGTCGATGACGCAGAAGGAGGACGAGCGGCACAAGTACGACGACTACGACGACTATGTGCCCGTCAACGTGACTGACGGCGATGGTGAGTGTGCGGTGTTCCCTGGGGATCGTGCTAAGGCAGACCTCACTTGGGCGTTCGAGTGCAAGTAGCACAACCCCGCAAAAGCAGTTCAACGTCGGGATTCAGGAGTTCGCGAGCGCACGGTTCAAAGTTCAGAAGTTCAGAAGTTCAGAAGGCGGAAACGGCAGACAGCACAAGGCAAACTGAGCCATCGAGGTCGAGATAGCATGAGAATCAATCACAATGTCCATAGCACGATGCAGCGAGTGTGAGCGACTGGGTAGCGTGGGAGCGACCTTGTCCGCGAGTCGGACAATTGGTCGGCTCGCCACTCACTCTATCACACGATGGGAGGTCAGCAGATCAGAAGCCCGCGAATGACATCATGGAGCGAGGAATGGAGGACGGCAAGCGCCGTTCCAGTGATGCGGAGGGCCGGTCTGTCGCCCAGAACAGATAAGCATAAAGTTGTGAGTTGAGCATGGATGGGCAGGATGAGATAATGACCGCAGAGGATGAGTCGCGCCTGCAAGGGAGCGATTCTGCGGGTTTGTGCTTTTCAGTCTTGGGGGCTGTGTGGCCTCGATGCCAGAGGCGAGATGGTATACCCTCTGCATCAAACTAGTGTACCCAGAGACCAAATAAGAGCCCAAGCCAGACCGGCGGATTAGAGGTCCTTGATGGGGATGTCGTTGCCGGTGACCTGCGTGTAAGCCACATTCAACGAGACTGTCACCGAGGGATGGGAGGGCAGGCAACGTGTGAACGCCCACCCATTGTAGCGAGCCCCCCCACCCATTTCTCGCCCAGTCCACAACCGGTACCCACCTTCTTGAACGCGGTGCGCACGCCGTCCGAGATCTTCTCGACCGTGTTCTCGTTCTGCGCGTGGCCCGCCTGGCGGAGAAGCTGGTCGACGCCCTTGTCTCCCCAATCAGCCTCTGTTGTATGCTCCAATTCAAAACTCACCAAGCGCGTCCATCTGCTTGATGCCGGCCTGCTGGAGACCCTGCTGCTGCTGGCCGAGCTGCTGCGCGCCGGCCTGCGCCTGCTGGTCAAACTGCTGCGCCGGCTGGCCCGACTGCTGCTGCTGGCTGAACTGCTGGCCGCCCTGGCCGCCGAGGAGACCGCCGAGCGCGCCGAGGCCGCCCTGCTGCTGCTGGCCCGACTGGCCCTGGCCCTGGCTCGCCATCGCCTGCTTGAGGAAGTCCATTGTGAGTTGGTGGTGGGTGTGGGCGTGGTGGAATGGAAGGTGGTGAGAAGAGAAGTATGAAGAGTGGATCACGTAGTTTGTTCCTGTTCTGTGATCGCCGGATCGTCGCTTTCTGGCGCGTCGCCGATCACCACCACCACACTTTCCATGCTGTAACGCGCCGTGTCTGCGTGTGTGCGCGTCTGCGTGTTCTGGTTGGCTCGCTGGCGGCCAAGCCACGAAAGGGAACGCGGCAGGGCAAATGAAAGGGAGCACGCAGACATTCCTGTGCGCAGTCGGACACTTTATCAGGTCGGGGAATAGCGTGGAACGGACGGGGAGTAAGTGGGGATGTGGGCACGGCATTCTCTCGCGATCGCATCTCCAAATGCAGGATGCAGATGTTTGGTTCCATACAATTTTGTTGTTCATATTCAGAAGTACAGCAAGTGAGTTCTACTGGCGGTTATATACGTATCGAGACATGACTATGGGAGGGAGACGGGGGGATGGGTGCGAGGGCCGGAGAGTGCCGGTAATTTCGCGGTGATAATTTTGGTTGTTGTGTACAAGGGGATAAAAAAGACGTTGCGAGGATGGATGTAGGATGTAGAAAGGACAGTCTAAATACAGTACTATGCGGGCCCTGATGTCGCCCTGACACCTGTGTGAGGCTGCGTGCCAACGTGAATGTCAAAGCTGGTTTCACCGTTGCCCACTGAACATGTCCGTCATGCGCTCACCCGGCGCCGGAGTCCGATGCGCGTCCCAGGCTCGCCAGTGTCGCCGTTTGTGTCCTGTCCGTGCCCGTCAACGAGCTCCTCGACCTGGCGGAGCAAGTCGTCCTGCTACGTCAGTAACCGGTCTACTCACACACTCACAAGACGGTAAGGCTTGATCACAGCAGCATCAAAGTCGGCCATGCCCTCGCGGATCTGCGCCTGGCGCGCGTTCCCGGCTGTGAGTCAGCTATGCCCTATGCTACGCCCGAAGCACTTATCTCAACACTCACTCAGCGCAATGATCACCGAACGCCGCAGGCGTCCGTCACCTTCCTCGCTTCTGATCTTCCTCGCGGCAGTGTATCCGTCCATGACGGGCATCTCGAGGTCCATGAGCACGCAGTCAAAGGCATCCCCCTCGGCTGCGTCGTGTGCCATAGCCGCCTCGATCTTGGCCACCGCCTCGAGGCCGTTGCTCGCCGACTCGGCAGCGATGCCCACGTGCTTGAGCTGTCGGAGTAGCACGGTGCGGTTGATGAGGTTGTCCTCGACGACCAGGAGGCGGAGCTTGCGCGCGCGCTGCGGCGACGCGGGAGACTTTTCGTGCACGCGCCGGGCGAGCGGCACGGGCGGTGAAGAGCATGATCCTGCACGGAGCGGTTTATTCGTCTTTGGTACCGGAAGTGTCGTGCGGATGAAAAAGCGGAACTGCGAGCCCTTGCCATACTCGCTCGCCACCTCGATCTGGCCGCCCATGCGCTCCGCGAGCTTGCGGCACACGAAGAGACCGAGACCGCTGCCGCCAAACACCGTGTGCGTCATGGGAGACGCCTGCGCGAAGCGCTGGAACAGCCGCTCAAGTTCGGCGGGTGTGAGCCCCGGGCCCGTGTCGCTCACGGACATGTACACGTACACTGCCCGGCCGGGGTACAGCTGATGGTCGGGGCTGCCGGGTGGCGAGACGAGGCACGTGCCGCTCGCCGGGGGCTGCAGGCTTGCGTCGACATTCAACTCGATGCGCCGCTCCCGCGAGTTGGCCGTGAAGCGGATGGCGTTGGAGAGGAGGTTGGTGACGCTGCGGTCAGGGAGAGGAGCTTGCGGTATACTCACATCTGGGATAGCCGCACGGGGTCAGTCATGACGGTGGTGATGCCGAGGCGGTCGAATGAGTCGGAAATGTTGAGCTGGAGGTTGATGCGGTTCATGCGCGCCTCGTTCTGGAAGATGGAGAGCACCTTGCGCGCGACGGTCGGGATGGAGGTCTCGACGTCAAACATGTCTGCTGTCAGCTTGGGCGTACACAGAACCAGCTACCCACGCAAGAGGTCGAGCTGCATCTTGCCGAGCGAAAGCACGTCGTTGCTAATACGCTCTTGAGCGAGTCCACACTGATAGATGCTATCGAGGGCCTCGAGGTCGTCCGCGAGGGAGACGAGCAGCTGGCGCGTGGGCTGGAACGAACCCGGGGTCGCAGGCTCATCGGTCTGGCGCGCCTCGACCGGCAGACGGGACTCCATAGCGAGGAGTACCGCCTCTCGCGCGTCGACGGCGTGCTGGAGCTGCTCGCGGAGCACGAGCAGATTGCTGCGTACCATCGAGGAGCACTGCAGGATGCTGCTGATGGGGTTCCGAATCTCGTGTGAGGTAATGTCGATAAGCAGCTCCTGCTGCTGCCGCGCCTCCTCGGCCTCGGCGCGGCGTTTCTCCGCTTCGGCGATGCGCTGAGCCTGCAGCTCCTCGTTCAGCCGGCGCTCGGTAATGTCGATCTGGATGTCAATTATGAACTACGAGTAATAACGCACCGCACTCCCAATAAAGCCGCCCTTGCCAGGAGCGGCGTTGTCTACTCGCGCGAGCTTGAACGACGCTGCTGTCAGCATTGAGCACTGCTACACTTTACTCACTCCATCGTCCGTTTTTCCAGCGGACCTGCATATTGACGACGCACTCGTCCGACTCGACGAAACTCTTCCACGCGGTGAGCAGCTCCTCCTTGCCATCATCATGGACGTAGTCGGGGGCAATCAGCGGCTCGCCAACGGGGACGCCGCCCATCTTGCGCCACGCCAAATTTGCGTAAATCAGAGTACCGGCGTCGTCGCACCGGAGGATACCAGCCGGCGAGTGGTCCGAGAGCAGGCGGAGTTCCTGCGTGCGCTCTTCGAAGAGCTGCTCGAGGGTACGCCGCTCCTTGCCCATTTGGAGTCTGCGTCAACGGTATCGTATGGTGTGGCTTACTGCATGTTGGTTCGCACGATGAGCTCGCGGGCGTTGAACGGCTTCGAGATGTAGTCGTCCGCGCGGAGCATGCTGTTGGTCCGCACGTCGTCCGCCGCCGCGAGGAGGATCACGGGCACGAGGCGCTGCTCGCGCGAGCCGGCGCGCAGTGCGTCCAGCAGCTCCATGCCGCTCATCTGGGGTGAGAAACTGTACTTGGGCCGGAACTTACACCAGGGAGCATGACGTCTGAGATGATCACGTCAGGTGGCTGAAAGTCATACTGCCACAGCGCCTCAAGGCCGTTGTTGACCACCACGACTTTACAGTACGGCTCGAAGATTGTGCGCATGTAACGCTGCGCATCGGGCATGTCTGTTCGTCAGCTTTGCAGCCCATCCCGCTAAGCGTACCCTCCACGATCATAACCACGTCCTGGGGAGTAAAGTGCAGCATGCTACCGTCGATGCCGCGCGAACGCTTCATTTCCTGGCTGGAAACGCTCATAGCCACGCTAGCCGCGCTCGCTGACTCGGCATCCTCCCGCTCCGTATGCCACATGGACACCTCCTCGAGCATCTCGCGCCCAAACTGCGCGCCGACAGCACCCTCGTTCGGCTTGGGGTGAGCCGGTGCGAGCAAGTCCGGTGGAAGATGTGCACATCCAAGTCTGGAGTCAGCACGGCCCTCGTTCACACTGCAGGACTCACGGGATGCGCACGCGGAACACTGTGCCGTGCGAGCCGTCGCCGCTCTCGCGCGCCGTCTTGCTCTCAATTTCAAACTCTCCGTCGTGCAGCTGTACGAGCTTCTTGGCAAATGTGAGTGAGATGCCGGATGACCCGGCATTCGCGAGCGTCTGCGCGCTGGACGCGCTGCGCGGGAAGACGCCCTGATTCAGCTCTTCGACGTTGGACGACGAGATGCCGACGCCCGAGTCGGCAACCGTCAGCACCGCCTGTTTGTGCGTGTAACCGAGGGACACCCTGACGAATCTGGAATTAGAACGACATGCGTGCGAGTGATACTCACCCGTGCGTCGTGTATTTGAGGGCATTCTCGACGAGGCAGAAGAGAATCTTCTCCCACCGCTCGCGGTCGACATACACATTACGCGGCGTCTCGTCGCAGTGAATCGTGTACCGCAGCGACGTGCGGGCCGCGACCTTGCGGAACTGCCCGGCAACGTCGCGGGTGACGATGCCGAGGTTGACCTTTGTGAAGGAGCCGCGGAGCCGGCCGGCCTCGAGATTCGAAATGTCCACGAGCATGGACACGAGGCGCGAGAGGCGGGATCTGGAGTGAGCATTAGCTGGATTTAACGACGTACACATTGCGCCTGGCCATGACGAGGCTCTCGCGCGGGCGGCCGGCGGGAAGGTCGATGATAACGTCGTCGAGCGGGCCGGCAATGATCGTGAGCGGGCCGAGGAGCTCGTGGGAGACGTTGGAGAAGAGGAGGCTCTTGGCGCGGTCGAGGGTCGTGAGGTCGCCGAGGCGGCGCTGGTCGGCGTCGTACGAGCGCACGGCGGAGAGGTACGACGCAATGTTGAAGCGCAGGTCCTCGATGAATACCTTGTACGCTGCGTCGTACTCGAGCCGTGCGCTCAGGCCGAGAACGAGCACCGCGCTCGGCAGGCCCGCCTCCGAGTTGAGCGTCAGCGGTATGACGACCGCTTCGTCTGGAAGCTCGTCCCATACGCGGATATCATAGTCGTCAATGAGGTCCTTGCAGTTAACAACGACGCTCTGTCGCGACGCGAGAACTTCGGCAAATTGCCACCCGGGATCATTGCTTCCACTCGTAGATTCCACTGTGGACGAGTGGCTCGGCACAGGTGACCCCGCGCCGTGAGGATATGCTTCTCCATGAGGCGGCGGCGGAGATAGCGGGTCGTCTTCATTCACCGTTTGCGGCTCGAAATGCACCGCAACGAGCTCTGGTGCACTCGGATGCTCAGTGGGCACACCGACGGTTCCCGCAAGGCGCATGCGGACGACACGGGATTCCTCGCAGGCACGTGACGGACCCAGCTCGTCAACAAAGTACATCATCGCGAACGGTGTGTCCTTCGGATGCGCGTGGAGTGCCTCGAGGATGCCGCGCTCAAACTCGTGCAGCGTGCGGCTCGTCGCTGGCGTCAGTGCCGTCCTACCGGCCTACCTCGTACTCACAGGTCCGTCCGCCGAGGTCACGGATGACGCTTACACGCCGGTCGGCCAGCACCTTTGGCGTCGTGTCGCGCGTCGCGTGCCAGATACCCCCATAGTGCCCCTTTTCGTTCTTGATAGGCGCCCAGAGCAACGAGCGGTACGACTCTCGCATGTGGCCTTGCGGGTCGCGGCGGAGGTAGAATTCGTCGTCCTTGTAGATAGAGCTGCCATTCAGTAATGCCGTGAGTAGCTGCCCGCCAAGTGACGACTGGAGGATCTTCATGCCCTCTGCACCGTGCACGCCGAACAGTTGTGGGTGATTCGGCGTGAACTGGGAATACGCCTGGTTGTACAGGAACGTGAGCTCTCGGCCCCAGAACACGGCGGTTCCGAGGGGAAATACGCTCATCATGGAAACAATGCTGCGCAGCGACACTGGCCACTTATCCAGCGGACCGAGTGGCGTGCGCGACCAGTCCTTGATCTGCAGCAGGCTCGCGACGCTCAGCGGGTCCTTTGTCGCCTTGGACATGCTCCCGGCCGGTGCGGCCTTGATGCTCCCGTCGCCGGCAATGAAAATCGGCTGGCCGGGGTGAAACTCGCCCCCAATCGTCGTCGTAGTTGCGTTGTCGTCTGACAATAATTGCGCCGGCAGCAGGCTGGTGCTAATTTCGCCGTGCACATGCTCGTCTTCGCTCTCCCGCGATGCGTGCGGGGCTATCGACTCCGCCGTCGGTCTCGGCATGGCGGGCAACGACGGGCGGTGCGGCTTCTCCGCCGCCACTACCACGGGATACGTGCGCCGCCGCTCCACGACCCCCCGGCTGTAGAGTACGTGCTTCTCGACCTCGGACAGCGCCCCAGGCCCCTCATCTGTCGTAGTCACGGACGTATCGGACATGGTTGACGGCAGGCTGCGCCGCAAGCGCGACCCGCGCCGCATGCACTTTGTAAACGTGATTACTGCGACATGGCCAAGTTCGGCTGGGAGGAGGGAACACACGAGCTCGGCGCGGTGTCGGCCGCTGGGGAACGCGAATTCGAGGGTGATGCTGTGCGGCGAGTCGGGTAGTGACCTGCTCCGAGCGCATCCTGGCGAGAGAGACTTGGTACGCCGTCCCTTCCGTTCACGAGTCCATTCGCTGCTGGCCTGTACCGGCGTCGAGTGTGGTCGGACGGGCGCGCCGACGCTCGCCGCCCACCGCCGCACGCCTTCCCGGGTAGACAGGTCGACATCTGGCGAATGTCCCAGCCGCTCATCGTCGTTCGAGTCGCACCTGCACGAGTCCCATGGGGATGACGCGAGCTCCGCAGTCGGGGTATGGCTTGGACTGCTGAGCTTGCCGCGGAGGTACAGCCAATCGAGGAGGGCGCGGGCATCGGGAGCTGAAAGGCAGTCGCGGAGGCGGCGACCGCGCGCCGCACGCCGCCAGTGGTGGTTGGCCCATAGCGGTGCGAGGTCCCACAGCGGCGTGGGCGGCGGAGAGGGCGGCGTGGGGACGGGAACGGGATGTGGGAGGGGCGGCGAGGCGCGCCCGTCACACGGGGTGTCGGGTGACGTTGTGCGCGTGAGAGGGGCCAACGTCGGGGTCTGTGGTGGCGAGTGCGGGGGGATGGGGAGCGCGACAACGGGAAGCGGATAGGCCTATTGTTAGCTCGCTCGCTGGGGGACGCACCTCGAGGAAGTGTGCCGCGGACACGGTGGGGAGGCCGGAGGCGATCATGGCGGGCTCGGTCGTATGTCCATTGAGCTTCGAATGGTAGAGTTTGTGGTTAGTTACAGGATGAAGATGAGGTGATGAGATGAGCAGCTGCGACGGCTGCTGCATGTGACCTATGTGCGGCGCAGTGTACGCGAACGGACGTCGAGTATCATGTGCGGCGTGCGGAGCAGTGTTCGTTAATTTCGGTCACCGAAGTATAAGTGAGTGGGTGAGTGGGTCTGAAGGTGAAGAGATGCAAGCGGCGTCCAAGATCTCGCAGGCGTCTCCCGTCGGGCAGCGATAAGACAAGGCGCCACCACAGGCCTGGACACTGCTGCTGGCAAGTGTTGATCATCTAGGTACTGTACGTAGCGAGCGCAGCCCGTCGGTCGCAATACTGTGCCGCTCTGCTCTCAGGCAAAACCTGCGCAGGAGTAATGGCACCATGATAATAATGCGGTGGCGTCGATGGCGCCTGCGGGTGTGCATGGCGCACGTCACCGGGAAAGCTTAACGAAAGGCACACAGGGGGTGGTCAGCAGGCAGATTTCTCTGATAATGACACTCCGTTGAATGTGCGAGAGGCAAAGTTCCGCTGTGTATCGATGAGGTAGGTAGTGAGCCGACAAAAAGAAATGGATCAGTCGGGAGGCCGTCATAGAGGTAGCGGCCAAGCGGTATCGGGCAATCAGCGTTGCACCTCGGTTGTGTTGCTTGCAATATCCCTCGATCAGGATCGTAAATGACCCTTCTACGTCGCCCTGCTCTCCATTCAAGGTGACTCGGCGGTAGATCCCTCGGCGACGCCGCAGCGCCGCAGACGTCGGTGCTCGCCGTCAATGCATCCCGGTCTCGGAGCATCAAGAGCTGTCCGAGTGATCGGGTGCCCACGACCAGTCGACTCCAACTCGCACTCAGCACGCTCTCGCCGCATTCCGCCCATCGTCACAGCTTGGACCTGATCTCGCTGTGGTAATGACCGCATTGATTCCAGCAGATAGATCCAACCGCGTCCGTAGGCGTGGAATGCCATCGAATATGTGTACAGACGGGCCGGAGGATGGGCCTGGGAACGTAATGGGCAGCGAGCTTTCGGAATGTAAAGTGTTAAACAGTCGGCGTACCGATGGGGGGTGTGACGATCCCTACCGCCCGAGCAGAGGCACAGAAGAGCACCACATCACAGGGAGTACAGAGGACGGGGCATAGATCCCAGCCAGCGCGACCTTAGGCGGTACGCGCGAGATACTCCACATCGACCTGGGCCGTGAACGCAATTATCGGCGGCTCAAACGCGCCCTTTTCGAGAGGCAGCTCGTTGGGACCCCTGCTCTTGAACCGGAGCAGCGGAGACGTGACCGCGAGGGAGGGCGCCGCAGCCTCGGCGGTATCCGACACGGCAGCAGGTTCGAGGGTGCATCCTGCTGCTGCATGCGAGTGAGGCTTGGGTGACGAGCCCGGCGTGTCGTTCGGTATCCCCGTGTGCGCGATCGCCGAGGCCGCGAGGTCCCATCCGCGCTCGTACGCTTCGGCTATGGCGCCGCTGCGCGCGGCGCGCCGCACGCGCCGTGCCGTGTGTGCCGTCAGCCGCCAGGTGATGCTCTCGATGGTGACGTCTGGCAATGCCCTCTGGGGCGTTTAGTAATCCAAATATCTGCGGACCCCAGCACTCAACTCACCGCGAGCTGGCACACAAACTCTACAAAAACGACGAAATCGCGGAAAGTGACGCTCATCGCGAGCGCTGCAGTCGTCTTCTTGCCGCTCTTGACGGGCTTGGATGGAGCGAGGAACGAGCTGCCAGTTTTGGAGACGACCGAGCTGGCGGGGCTGCTCGTGACCCGCGCGCTGGTGATGGTGTATCCTGCCACGGGCGAGTCGGGGGTCGGGTGCGCGACGTGTATCTTCCCCTTCTGGAGTTGAGTGGGCGGGACTCCGGGAGCGAGGGCCTGCATGATTCCGAGAACCGTGTCGAGCGTGCGCTGCTGCCATCCCCCCGCGTCGTCTTCTATGTCTGCGGAGTAGGAGAAGCTCAGGTCTGCGAGCTCCGCCCCTGCGGATTCTGTGAACGCGCCGCCTACGCGAACGCGTGTCTCGTGCGGTGTCATTGTGGTCCTTGGAGTAGATGAGAGATGGAGGAGCGCGAGGAGTTGCGGGTTGTGTCTTGGCGTCGTGGATGGGGGCCTAGCGCCAGAGTGGTCGGTGCGGCTGGTGCGCACAAACAAACGGCGCACAAACAAACCACACTCCAGAGACACCATTGTCTCGCAAGACTTGCCAGCTGGACGCGTTCCAAGACAGACTGGGAATGCAGCTCGATTTATGCATACACTGGCATCGTGTAGGCTGCAATGGGCAAGCATAGTCAGCGCTGCTTATCCTAGCGGGAATGCGACCCGACGGCGGGGACGCAGCCCCGAGATCCAAGACAGTCCATTCCGCTTCATCCACAGCCGAGAAATGCATTCCAATGCCATTGATGTAGTGCTCTATCTCTCTAAACAGCCTCTACAACCTGCTCTTCTCGAGCTGACCCGCACCCTCCATGGCCACCGGCGCGGCCACGGCGGCATCCACGAACGCGACGCACGGCGCAATGAACCGCGTCCACTTGGAGTTTGACTCGTCCTAGAATGTCAGTCTCTAACCTCACAAACTAATGCAGTAAACTCACAAAGATGTCCAAGTCAAAGTTATGCGGCTGGCCCTCCGCGTATCTCTCCTCGACCCGCACGCCATACTGCTTCAACACGGCCGCGAGCCGCTGCGAGTGATAGCACGGGACGACGGTATCCCCCGTGCCGTGGATGAAGAATATGGGCGGATACCTGAGCCTCTCCCCGACTCTTCTCGCCTCCTCGCCGCGCTTCTTGGCGACCTCCACAGCCGAAATCTCATGCAGCGCGGCAAACCACTCCTCATCACTCCCAAACGCCTCTCTCCGCCCGCCCGTCCGGATCATCAACCTCGCGGCGTACTCGAATATCATCGCGTCGCCCCACAGATGACCCCGCTTCGGCGCCCACTCGGCAGGCATACCCCAATACGCCCGCAACATCTCGGTACTCATCACCGGCGGCAGTTCGTGCCGAAACGCGCCGGCAATCGCCGCGCAGCGCGGATCGCGGCTCATCAAGAACGCGTACAGCTCGGCCGGGGTGTACTCGCCCGAAATCGAGAGGGACGCCATGGCTGGGACAGCGCCCTCAAGCGGGAGGGCCGGCGCGAGCCGTGCCCCTCCCGCGGGGGCCGGACCCGGGGGACGAATAGAGCGCGATGGCGGCGAGTCGTAGTTTGGGTCCGCGGCGCGGCGCTTAAACTCGGTATTCACGTCGCTCACGAAGCTGAGGACGGCAGGGTGGATTGGTGCGTGTTTCTCCCCCACAATGTCAGCGAGCGCGATGCGGGCTTTGGCAATCGTTCGGTCGTCTTCCTCTGTGTCGCCGATGCGCGCGACCGGTTCAAAGGGGTGGCCGGGAGGAGGGTGGAAGTAGTCGTCCTCGGGGTGCGTGAACGGATACATGCACGCGAGGGCTTTCGGGGCCGGGGAGAAGGTGTGTCCTGCGAGCGTGACGATCAGGCCGCCCATGCTGTCCCCCGCGACGACGAACGAGTCCACATCGACCTCTCCCCCAGACTGCGCGATAACGTCTGGGAGGTGCGCGCGACACCACGCAAACGCATCATTGCCGTCCTCGAGGACATCCCACAGCGAGACGTGCGGGAGGAAACGGTATGCCGCCGACACGACGTGGTACTCCCGGAAGGCAGGGAGGACCCACGGATTGGGATGGTAGTGTTTGCCAAAGCTGCAATATCAGCATTTTTCTTCTTTCCACTCTCGCGCGCTTCTTTCGACGCACGTAAAGCCGCCGCCGTGGAACCAGATGACCCACGGCCGCTTCCCGGCGACCTTTGAGGGCCAGACGCGCAGCGGCACGTCGACGCCGTGCGCGGTCTTGAAGACGTGGTCCGTGAACGGCGTGGGACAGGTGGGGAACTTGCGTTTCGGCTTTGGCGGCATGGGGGATACAGAGTTGGGCTGGTGCTGTTGAGAGATGAGAATTACAACATCATCGTGCTCAAGAAATCTACACCCAGATATCGCATCGCGCACCTGGTATCGCCCGTTCGTGTCGTTGCTCTCGGCTCGGCGGATAAAGTTCCACTTTTAACCGGACCTGGTGGTTGGCCAACGCCGAAATCCGCACCACGGCGGACGCGACGCGGTTGAAGCGCCACGCGACTGATCTTGGGATTGATGAGTTGGAGTGGATTGCACCGTATCTGCTCTCGCGACATACACCGTTATGACACTTCCTTCGCCGCTTGCTGCCGTCTTTGGCGTGTGAGAGTGGTCGAAAGGCTGTTACGGTTGACCTGCCTCCCCGGCTTTATCGACTTCAACTATCCGCTCTCCACCGTTTCGAGTTTCTCATCCACTCCAATCACCGTTTCCCGATGTGCGGTTCGCGATGAGCAACATAAATACCATAAGTTATGAGCAAAGAAAGAAAAGGGCATGGTCCAATGTCTGGACAAGATACGAAGAGCGTGCAAGGAGGAGTATAGGAAAAGAGGGGTGCGCTTCCGGGCGCGGTCTACGTTATGCGCCTCAAAGGTGCATGGCGGCGGGGGCGATTAGAGAAGAACGGCGGCACCAGCAGCAAGGACAGCAAGGAGGCCGGCGGCGTTGGTGCGGGGTGCGCCGCCATCCAGCCTGCCGGTCGGGGCGGTAATGTTCGAGACGGCGGACATGTTGGCGGACGAGGTGCTGCTGGGCGACAGGGTGCCGTTCTGGCTGCCAGTGATGGCCGGCGCAGGGGCCGCGGTCGAGTTGAGGATGTGGGTCGCCTTGTCGACGCCGGACGGGTAGATCACGGTGGTGGGCTCGGGGAATTTACCAGTAAAGGTGGCGGGGAATGTGGCCTCGATGCACTCCTGCGCGAGCTGCTGCTGCGCGCCGTTGAGCACGTCAATGTTAAACTGCGTCATGCCGTTGGGCGGGCCGTTGATGAGGGTGCAGTTGATGCACACCTGCAGGTCGGTGAGGATTGTGCGCTGTTGTCAGCATGAGCACATGAGACGCGTCGCGCAACATGGCAACATCACAGGGTCAGACCGCCACTCCCATTTCTCGTCGTCGCTCTCGGACCCCGCATTTGCTCGTCCGCCAGTCACGCCGCCACGAGAGAAGGGATGCACGCTTCAATCGAGCCCCGCGGATACGAGGCCTGCGCCATCCCGGTCCATGTCACCAGAATGCTCCGGGATACGACACTCGTTACACACCACCCGCGCCGCCTCCCAGGTGGCCAGATGGTCCCGACCCGACCGGAAAATCTTCAAGGCTCCAGGACATTCCTAGCCAAGTTTCTCGAGTCCCGTGAGACTGTAGGCTGCTCTTGGCACAGTTCATGTTTCCTAAGGCCGGCGCTCCGGACCCTTGCACCTCGGGTGGTGGACTCCTCTACCAATATTCCACTGCCTCACTACCCCGCTCCCCCCCGCCTCGTCTGTTGACTCACGTTGCACGCGCCGCCGCACACCGCAGCGCTAGGCGAGCCGGGGCAAGTGCCGAAGATGTCCTTGTAGGTCGTGCAGGGGGCGTCGCAGACAGACGGGATGGTGTCGAGCGGGAAGGCATCGCGCTTACCGAACGAGACGGCAACTTCGTGTTAGTGCTGCAGAGGCAGAAAGATTTGCGGGGTGCTGGGGTATGAGAAGTCTAGGACTGCGAAGACATTGTCTGCAGTGCAACTTGCAGCACAGCACCCGACGTGAAGCGTTCAGGACCATGAAGAGCCCCCCAGCGTAAGAGTGCGCTTACACATCCGCGCATGACTCACAGGCAGTAGTGGCAGCAGTACCGACGAGAAGGAGGTTCGCAAACAGCATGGTAGAGGGCGTGGGGAGTGGGGTAGAAACAAAGAGCGACGAGGAGTTGGAGATAAGGAGCGAAACAGATGTATACGAGACGAGACTGGATGGGAGAAAGAAAAGACGAGAAAACTGCATCCTGTAGCATTCCTGTGGCTCGAGCTCAGCGACATGAAGACCCTCAGTCTCGAATAAACCTGCGCTAGAAGCACCATTTCTTGCGCTCCGCGTTGCCGTCGATATCTTTTCTTTGTATTGGATGTACCCTGCAGAGGCGCGAGGCGCGTCGCGTCCCGAAGCCCTAGCTCTGGCAGCGGGGGCGTTGCATTCCTGGCTTCTTCCTGGCGAAGAGCCCGTTGACCCTGCCTTTGCGCTACTTGCTCGTGACTCTTCTTGGCTCGCTCAATGGCGTTGCCGCGGCAAATGGGACGTCAAAGGTTCGGACACGGAGGTGAAAAGGGAGTCAAAGGCAGCTTATTGAAGTGATATGAATAGCCCATAATCACCACAATAGCACCCTACCCGTTCACCCCATGCCGCAGCGCGGTTTGCTTAGTCCGTAGCGAGGAGTACACAGTGCGCAGATGCATCGCCGTCGACGTCGCCGTCGCAGCACGCACTGCGGACCTACGTCTCGCATCGATGTAGCTGCGCAACGAAACCTGTATGTACGCGCTGAACGGCCCTGTCGTCGTTGCACGGACCCGCCTGCCCACCCGGCCAGCGCGGACGCGCTTGACGCACCAAACCCCGCCCGACCCCTCGTCTCCACACAGAGAGGATGGGCGAGGTATACGCGCGATGGACGCAATATACTCGCTGACAACAAGCACCCGGCACCAGGCATCGTCAAACTGAGGTCTGAGACTGATGCTGGTTGCTGGCGCACGTACCACCTGCTGTGGGTAGGGACCTCTCAGAGCTCGACCACTTGTTCCCACTCTCCTCATCTCCACAATCTGGCGTACAGCAAGCATATCTGTGGCCATATCGAACCTTGCGAATGCACAAAGTATCATGGACACAATGGCATGAAGCGACGAGTTCCTCCGCCGGGTGTCGGACATTTCCGGTCGCCACCCGTTGACCTCTGTTGCCATTGCGTCACAGGCAGCCATAAGCAAGAGGACTGGACCGAAGCCAACAACGCCTCGAACAAACGCTTCTCACACACCACACCCACAGCTCGCAAGCTCACACCATCGCCCACTCCCACTCCCACTCCAGCTCGGAGCTCACCATGACCGCCCTCCTTGTAATCGACATGCAGGAGTGGTTCGCCGTCCCCGCGGCTCCCATCCTGCGCAACACGAACACGCTCATCTCTGCGATCCACTCCCTCCCCTCCGGCCTGGCAGTATACACTCAGCACGGGCACACGCCCGCGCAGATCGCGGGCGAGGAGGTGTCCCAGCTCGTGCGGGTCTGGGGGCCGAATGGCTCGATTCATCGTTTCTCGCCGCAATGGGAGCTGCTGAAGCGTCTCGAGGCGCCGGCAGAGGGGGATATCAGAGTGACAGATAAAGACACGTACGACGCGTTTATCCACACCAACCTGGAGGAGAGGCTGCGCGAGCGGGACGTCGAGAGGGTGATTGTGTGTGGCGTGCTCACCAACTTTTGCTGTACGTCCCCAAACCCATTTGCGATTCTCTCTGACGCAAGGCGAGACGACCGCGCGCTCGGCGTTCAATCGCGGCTTCGAGACGGTCCTCGTGTCCGACGCGTGTGGGGCGAGCGACGCGACGCTGCATGCGGGCACGCTGCGTGCGATTCGTGCAGGGTTTGGCGAAGTGCTCACCACTGCCGAGGTGTTGGAGAGGCTGTAAATGCATACATACAGGAGTGTTACGGTCATACACAGGGAGTAAAGTTCGGAGGGGAGGGGAAATGCTCGGAGTCGGTGATTATGGTCGGCTGCAGAGTCAGAGTGGATCTCGCGATTGAACCGTATCTGTGCACATGTGCCTCTCATCTCGAACTCACCGGCGCGGAAAGCTCCACAGCCGAGGGGTTGCCGGGGCTCGAGCGCGCACCGCCACCTCGAAGCACGAAGCATGCACCGTGATGCGCATTGGCCGGGTAGCCGAGCGGTCGTCCGAGCGGTGAGCGGTGCGAGCTGATGGGGGGGTGATAGTTTGATAGTCCGTCTGCGATCTGTTGCAAGGCAACTGGTCGGGTGTGCTGTGCTGTGTGCCGGTGGTAGGCGAAGGGCGGTGGTGGGGCCAATGGAGTGGTGACGGTGTCTCAGTGTGTGGTGCCGTGCGTCGGGCGTCGGGTGGTGTCTGGTGGCCACGGCGACTGAAAGGACGAGAAAGGATCACAACGACAGATGCCGTGAATGGGGCTTGTCGAGGTATCGCGCAAGTCAGCCGCTCACCACTCGCCATGCGCGCTCTTCTCCGTCTCGGCGCTCTTCTCGCCAAGCGGTATGGGCGGCGTGCGCGTGCGCTGCGGGCGCGCAATGCTGACTTCGGTCCCACACGAGCTTGGCGGCTGGATAAAGATGGTCGGCGGGCGGGTCCTGATGATCGGGTTCGCGGGGCTCGTTGTCGGAGCCGGTTTCGGTGGCGCGAGGAAGCCGCTGGCGGAGCGGACCATGACTTTGGGGCTCATGGGCCCGCTGAGGGGAGGCAGGTCGTCGTCGTACGGGTTGCCGATGGAGGACTTTGAGGACGCACAGCCCATGGTGGATAGAGAGGATGAGAGTGCGGAAAGGGCTAGCTGCTAGCTGGATAGTGTGCAGCGGCCGTGCATTGGAGAGAGGCCGTTGATGGAGGGATGGCAATGGCGCATTGGTGGGCTCCAAGCACAAAGTCTTAAGGAGTGTGACAATGTTCCATTTCCTTGTCTCCTTGTCTCTCATCGTCTCTTTGTCCTCCGCACCTCTGTCTCGCCCTCTCATCACATGCCGCCCCGCCTCTTTCGGCATCCCCTTTCGGCACCCCTGCGCCGCCTCCTGCGCAAGGTTCTGGGATCACCTTATTGCCCGTATGCATCCCCCCTCCGAGCTAATCACAGATTTACAGCAGGGAGCGGCAAGGGGCGGCAGTGGAGGTGCGGAGACGCGGAGGCGCGGAGGCGAGCCCGATGCCGAGATCCACATGGGCACCCTCGGTGTGCCTGTTCCCGCTGTTCGAGCAGTTCGTCTCGCAGCTCGCAACCAATCTGCGTGGGCCCATTCATTGCCTCCCATCGGTCCCATCCGGATGGTGATGGCGCATTCCGACGCCGTCGACAGCGCCAGGCAATTGAAATCAAGAGTGCTCGAGTTCCGTAGATTCCGTATATCACGGCCCCGGCTGATCCGGGTTTCCCGATTCCTCCACATTCCAGTGCACGTTGAGCAGCTCACCACATGCACCACAACCATTGCGCAACGCAAACGAGTGGACCGAGTATATCACCGCCGCCCGCCACCACTTCTCACACTCCTCGCCAGTATCTCTCTCTATACCGAGATCCAATCCGCCCTTCACGCCAGCGACTCGGCATTGCCCACCAGCCACACTAGTATACTGGCGACGCAGCCAAACTATATATACATACGGGCGAGTCGCCCTTTGGATAATACTGAGGAGACTACAGGCTGTGGACTACACCTGAAACTACTGAACTACTTGATGTACGACTCATGCCCAGACTCCAACTTGGCCACTTGGCTTGGGACTGGATAGATATCCTTGGGCGCGGAAACGATATCCTCCGAGTGCTGGTGTGCCTTCTCATGCCCAAGCTCCGAGCTTGCCTCGCTATCCGAACCCGGCGTCTCCTTCTCCTCCTCTCTCCGGCGTCCGTTGATTTTGAAATCCACAAACCGCGCAACCGCAAGAGCCACGCCAACAGCAAGCACGGCGATACCAATAGCGAATGCACGGCGGTACCGCGGCTTGTCGTCCGAGCGGAAGATCTGCGCGCCGTAGATGCCTGCAGTATTGGCGCCCATGATCCCAAGCGCCATGGCGAGCGCGCGCTCCTCCGAGTCGTTGGCGGTCAGACTCAACCACGCAAGGTTCAGTGGGTGGCTGAACGTGCCGAAGGTCTGCGTCCAGATGACTCCAAAGTAGCGCAGGCCCTGCGAGCCCTGCTCGGTGAAGATCCGGTTGAAGACGTAGCCTAGGAGGTGGCACGAGAGGCCGGCAATGACCGTCTCCCCGCGGCAGTTGTACCGGTCCGAGACGTAGCTGAAGACAAAGGAAACAGGGACCTGGAGCCAGAAACCAACGGACGCGAGAGCATTCGACTTGAGGGCCGGGTATCCCATCGACGCCACGAGCGAGGGGGAGTAGGTGTCGAATCCGCGCTGCGGGCCGTTGTTACACAGCGTAATCAACACATGGAGCCAGATACGCCAGTTTTTAAACGTGCGCGCGAACGCGCCGACGTCGATATGGCTCTTCTTCTTGCCCTTGAGCGGGTCGTCCATCAACACTCGGCCGCGGAGGATCTCGAGCTCGCGCGGCGTAAACCATCCCTTGTACCACGGCAAAAAGGCGGTGCGCGGGTCGTCGTACGAGTTGGGAAGAAAGAAGCCAAATACGAACCCACCAAGAATGGTAAACAGGCCCATGAGGGTGAAGAGCCAGAACCATCCTGGCTGGCCGCCGACGCCGCGCATGTGCAGAATACCGTACGCGAGGAGCTTGGAGCTCGCCTGGCCGATCTGGTTGCCAAAGTAGAAGAACATGACGCGCTTGGCGGTTTCCGCCCGCGTGTACCATGTCGAAAGGGTCCAGAGGCCCCCGGGGATGAAGCCCGACTCGGTGAGTCCGAGGATAAATCGCGTCGCGATGAATGGGCCGTATCGCCGCTGGAAGGACTGGAAGGTGGACACGAGGCCAAACAGGAAAAGCTGCAGCGTGAGCCACCGCCCCGGGCCGACGCGGTACAGGATCATGTTGGAGGGCACCTCGAAAAGCACGATGCCGAGGGAGAGCATCTGCTGCCCGACGTTGAACTGGTTCTGCGTGATGCCCACATCCTGGAGGAAGCGGTCCGTCAGCGCGTTTGAGATGTTGCCGCGGTCGAGTTCTGGGGTCAGTGATGTTGGGGCGGTTCACGTACGGAGACAGAAGAAGCCGAGCGTCAGGATCGGCATGATGATGAGGTCCAGCCTGCGGTCAGTACGCCACTCCTCTCTGATACTCACTTGCGCTTAGCGGCGCGTTCCTCCTCGTCGCTCCATGTGCGCTTGAGAGTAATCGCCTCCTCGTCCGCCCGCGGTGGGGGGAAGTACTCTGCCTGGGACTTTTCGAAACTCATCGTGGCAGTGGGGTGGGTGGTGGGCGTTCGGGATGGGAGAACACCTCGCTCGTCAGCAGTTATATTCGTATTCATCCCGCCCAACATCCTCGCCTCGCCGAGACGTCCGCCCCGCGCATGGTCAGTCATGGCGACAACGGCACTTGCGATGGCGACGAACACCACCATTGCGACATTTGACATTCACTGCCAAGACGGCCACACTGCCCAGCCAGTGCCGGGCTCCCGGGCTGGTTTACAACAGTCGCATCTTTGAGTTCTGAGGGATGAGATGACCGCCACCAATGGCCGCCACACCCAATCGTTGGGCCAGGCCGCCTCGTTCTGGCTTGGCATCGCTTGGCGAGGTGGTTTCCATTAAGCCCATTACACAATCGGAACTGAGGGATTAGGTGCACGGTCTAATAAGCCATTACCTTTCTTTGGCTTGGCATTTCGACAAGTGTCGCATCTCTGTCGTCTTCGATTGTTTTGGTTTTTGGACATGTTCTCTTGCATCTTGCTGTTTCCCATTGCGTGCTCTGTCCGAGTCTGATATATCTGCGATTGCGGAGCATTTTGCACAACCCTCTTACATGATTATCACTGACGATCCATACTGTGTAACCTTGTACACTTTGCCAGAGTCGGATCCGACATCGGTTCTTGGAATGTACCATCTGGTCTGGGCTTGGCTTAACAGCTGCCGAATATCCGGGAGTCCACTCCGAGTCAGCTCGCCGCGTACCTCTCTTAGCTACATCGACTGGGCCCTTATGCGTCGGCGAGGAGCAAGAGCTACAGAAAGTAGTGTAAGGCAAGGATTGAGGCGCGAGGCGGGATGGCGCTGCCACCGCGCTCTGACCAGGCGCTAATGCGTCCCGGACACCGGCAATAATGTGCATACTGGCGCCTTGATCGTATGTCTATAAACATTGAGACTTCCCCAACTTTGCAATATATTCCTTTCGTTAGGGACAGGAGTAAGATCAATTCCTTGGTTTGAAATGTTAGTTGCGGTTGACAGTTGTGCGATGTGAGAGTGACACCGCTCGTCACGTTTGTCATTCGGCGCACTTCATGGCCTCATGTAGCCTTACTTAATCATCCAAATTAGTGAGCTGGCAGCTCCATCAATAGCTGTCAGTATGAAGCGTAGGGCAGCGCACTACACGTCGCTACACATGTCCATTTCTACCTCTTTCATATCTTTCTGGCCCTCCGTGTTTTGTGTTTACTTCTCTGGATTCTGGAACAATTTCGCGCCAAGGACCTCATTCAAGCCCGGGCCTGTCGTCAGCCGCGTCCCTTACTACCCCCCAACTCACTGCTTCTCAAGCGACAAGGCCACAGGGTATCGGTTCTCCCACCCCTCCGCGTTCTGCAGCCAGATCTCGCTCTTCGGGGCCGGCAGCGTGCCGGGCGGGAAAATCCCAGCGTGGATGTAACGGTTCTCCGCGAAGCGCGCAACGATGTCAAAGAGGGGTCTGGAGTCAGCTTTTCTGGGCCATGCGCTTCCAGTAGGCAACATACGATCCACATGTAGGACAAAAGTGGCGCTCCACCTCGCCGCCCGTGCCCTGTACGGTGTACGTCTTGGTCTCGCCGTCGACCACAAAGTTCTCTGCCTTGGGGTAGAGGAAGTAGCCCGCGAGATTGCCCGTGTTCCGGCGGCAGTCGTTGCAGTCTGCTGTCAGTGTTGTCAGGATTGGGGGCGTACGGCAGACGTGCAGGCCTGAGGTGCGGGCGGCGGCTGCGTCCGGGACGGTGATTGTGATGTTGCGGCAGAGGCAGGTGCCGGTGAGAGACATTGTGGATGAGGTGAGTGAGATGGTGAGGCCGTTTGAGGTCAGGGTGAGAAGTGAGTACTTGAGGACTTCGTGTCTTGTCTGTCTGAGATCGTTCTCCGTCGAGTTTTATATCGCTTCCCAGTGATCATAGCCTATCGCGTTTCTAAACAGCTGTACGTTCAGCCGTCTGCATCGCTCAACAACTCGACGAGTTCTGCTGTGAACATGAGCAAACAACCTGGACGTGGAAGCACGAGTCAGTCAAAGAGCTTTGGTGACAGTCTTGGTCAGCATCCGGCATGATCAGTCGGCAACTCGTAGGGCCAATCGTGAGTGACAATTGGCGACGGCTACCTTCGGCCAAGGACATGGTACAGCAGTCGACGTGGCACTGACAGTGGAAGTGGACTATCTATTCCCAGTGGACTATCTCGGGTACTATCGTATCTCTGTGTTAAGCATGTGGGAAGTGGCTGGGTCCCAAATCGGAGTGGTGTTGCGTTGTTTGGATCTCGTACCCGGACGATGACTTCAGACGATAACTTCGGAACCCCCTCTGGTCAGTTGATCAGCTTCCGGGCTTCCGAGCCGACGCTTCCATCTGAGACCGAGTACGACGAGGCCGAGCTTCCACGTCCGCACTGCGTGCCACGTCACGAGTAGTGAGCTAGACACTGGAATCCAGTCGCTACTGAGATGTTAGTCGTCAATACATAGCTCACAGGTTGGATGGTGAGGTGCACGGGGTACAGTACAGTGTTCGTGCAAAGGGGAGACCAGTTTTAGGTGCGAAGTGCGTCTCGGGGGGTTCTCATCAATTCGTCCCCACACAATCTATCCATCCAACACACCCACCGCCTCCGAGTCACCCAACACATACACAGCCTCACCTAATTTCTGTGGCGTGCGTCACGTTTCATACCCACCCTGCCGCGCCAGACGCGAGACAGTGCGGCCCGCCGACGGACAACGTACTTTGATGCTCGTCTTCTATTCTTCTGGCCGTGGATGATCCGTCCCGTGCCCTTAATCAACAGAGGGAGAAGAAGCTCGTCTAGTTCCTGGGCTTCGATTGCGGATTCTTGGCAGTTGGAGGAAGCTGTATCCCCAATGAGAGCAACATAGACATGTCAATTTGGGTGTTGGATGGCGAGAACTAAGCGTGTGATGGCGAGGACGATGGTGTCGATGTCAAGCGGCGTCTCCGAAAAATGACCCAACGACTCCAACCTTGTCGGAGCCGGAGAACGCCGATCCCAGGGATCGACCCCTATGATCCGCAGCAGTTGATGCGGCGATCAGGGGCAGTCCGTAGGCGGCGAGTACCGGTTTCATCTCCGGTCGTAACTCCGGCTAGCGGAACACAGCTTCTGCGCCCCGCGGGGCCTGTGCGTACACAGCAGGTGACTGGACTCGAGTGGATCGCCCCCGCTTGGCTGCTCGGCTCCGCGGAGATGAGTCAACTCTGACTTCGACTTACCCCACCCAGCGTAGATTCAGAGATCCACAGATCCAGAGATCTCGTTCACCTCCACTTTTTTTTCTTCTTGATATATTCGACGCGACGCGTCTCGATTCATCTCTTCATTCCTTCAGCATCTCTTCGACTTTCTATACCCATACCCATACACTCCCATTAATGACGGGGGCGAACGGGTCGGCTGACGCGACTTTCGCGAACGGGACCGCGAAGATGTCGGACGAGAAACTCGTCAACGGCGAGCGGGGGGAAGGCGACATCGAGGAGACCAGCCCAAGCAGCGTCGAGGAGGATGTGTCGCCAGGACCCAGCGAGCTCAGTGAGAAGCAGCCCTTGATACCCCCGACCCCCACCCCTCCTCCCGCATCCAAGCGCTCGCGGCCACAGCAGCCGCGCTTCGCGACACTCACCCTCCCGCCAAAGTACGACCACCTGTCGTTGGTCACGCGCCTCTGGCTTCAGTCGCGCATTCCCGATCCGAGCGAGAAGCTTAGAGCGATTGAGAAGGCCAAGCCGACGTCGCGTGTCGGCTCTTCTGACGACGTCAAGGCCACCGCCGACGAGCCGCTCTTCCGCCTTGGTGGGCGCCGCCGCCCACTCACCATGGCGAATATCTGGATCTGGCTCGACCTTACCCGTGTGCTCGCGCCGTACCTCCGTGTCGCGCTGCGCCATGCCCACCCTCTCCGTCTTGCGATCTACTTGATCAAGATGGTGATGGACACTCTTCAGCCGACTATTAAGTGAGTGTTGAGCTTGTGTTGAAAGTGGCAATGTCGCTGATGGAAGGCTGTACGCTCAGTCGCAGCTGTACGACGTTGTGGAAGAGGCTCTGCGTGGCAAGCCGGCGTCCTGGTCCACCGCTCTGCGGCTCGGCTCCACTGGCCTCATCTTCCGCGTCACTGACGAGCTGATGAGCTCGTTCTTTACAAAGAACTATGACGCTTTGCATGTGAGTAGCACTACCATCCTGCCGCTCACACCAGAACTGGGTCGAGTTTGCGCTCGAAAAGGCATACCTCACGATGCAGCTCGACGCGCCACTGCACTCGACAGACGATATCTCCCCCGTGCAGGTTTACGAGGCCGGCGTGTTTGCCGGCATGGAGACGGCAATCAACTACAGCGACGGGCCGTGGGGCCTTGTGAACGGCATGGGAAGCGCATTCGCAAAGTCGGTCGACATTACGGCCAAGGTTGCGATGCTCGTGCAGGCGCTCGGCGGCATTGAACAGTTGAAGAAGATCCACGAGGGGCGCAAGGGGACACGCACGGGCGTGCTGCTCTTCCTCGCATTTGCGCCGACCATCCTCCAGCAGTTCCGCGAGCGCGCGTATCAAATGGTCTACGACGCTCGCAAGGACGAGCCGGATGGGCCGGACTATGAGCACCTGCTTGATGGCGCCACGGATATGGCGAAGTCCCACCAGTACAAGCAAGAGGTGATCCTCTTCGGCCTACGCGACTGGGTGCTGAAGCGGTGGGAGGAAGCGCGTGCCCTCGCACGCCGGTCCGACGAGGAGAACCCTGATGCGAGCTGGTGGATAGGCCCGCTGTTTGGCTCCGCGGAGGACGTACTGCGCACGGTCTTCTACGTCCTGCTGGCGACCAAAACGATCAACACGGGTCTAACCCTCGGTTCCATCCACCTGTACCAGAGCACCACATCGGGTATGATCTGGAGCGTACGCAGTCTTAAGCGCAGCATCGACCAGGCGTTCCAGTCCGTCTTCTATGCCGGCGCATTCGTGTCTGCCCTGGAACCGGTGATCCGCGGGCCAATGATCGACTACGACACTGTCCGTGTTGCTGGCGGGATGCGTATTGAGGCGCGGAATCTGTCGTTCACCTACATTGACGCCCCGGAACCGACGCTCTCGGGTGTCAACCTGGTTGTCGAGCGGGGCGAGACGCTCGCGATTGTGGGATACAACGGCGGTGGCAAGACGACACTTGTCAAGGTGCTCATGGGCCTGTTCCCGCCGGACGAGAACGGGGGCCAGCTGCTCTTCAACGGTCGCCCGGAGGCCGACTACGACATGGCGACGGTGCACCGGCGGCAGTCTGTGCTCTTCCAGGATTTTGCAAAGTACAACTTCTCCCTCAAGGACAATGTCGCGATTGGCGATGTGGCGCGCGGCGACGACCTGGAGGCGATCAACGCTGCGATCGACGCGGGCGGTGCGCAGGCCGTCCGCGAGAAGGTTGGCCTCGGAGGTACTCTTGACCCGTACGGCGAGCCCAGGTCGTTCAAGAGCCGCGCGGTGAACTGGTACGACGCCGAGTACACCGACGATGAATCGGACGACGACGAGGATGAGAGCGAGAGTGAGAGTGAGAGGGAGGAGGAGAAGGCGGAGAAGGAGGACAAGAAGGAGGCGGCCGAGGCGGCCGAGGAGAAGCGAGAGGACGAGCAGGCAGAGAAGGCGGAGGAGAAGGTGGAGGAGAAGACCGAGGGCGGCGAAGGCGCGTCGACACCCACCTCGACGTCCAGCGCACCAAATGCCACCGGTGCGTCGACTCCCAAGAAGGCGAAGAAGAAGAAGAACCGACAGGAGTGTACGGCTCTCTCCGGCGGACAGTGGCAGCGTGTTGGTCTTGCGCGCGCGTTCATGCGCGCCGGCGAGGCCGATCTCGTCATTTTCGATGAGCCGAGTGCAGCGCTCGACCCGCGCGCCGAGGCCGAGCTCTTTGCGAACATCCACGGCCTGTCCCGCGCGGCGGGCTCGACGACAATCTACATTTCGCACCGGTTCAACACTGTGCGCAAGGCGGACAAGATTGCGCTCGTGGACGGCGGACACATTGCCGAATACGGGACGCACGCGGAGCTCATGGCGCTCAAGGGGCAGTATTACGACTTGTTCACGACGCAGGCAGAGGGATATCTGGGATAAGCCAATTGGACGTTGTACTGTATGCATAGGGTAATTGCTGTGTATACGTAGGAATCTGGAGTGTCTTGAGATATGGACTACGTATCTTATCTCATTGCACCCCCATGTCTCATCTCGATCATTCCCATCCGCAGCACGACACGCACCATACTTCCTCATATATACAGATCGTACAGAGCTGCCAGTCGGACACTTGCACGCTTGGACACACCTCCGACACCTCGCGCCCGGACGTCTGTCGATCGCGTGCATTCCACGCCCGCCGCCCAAAGCCGGCGGTACCGCCGTACCGCCGCTGACGCCGCCAAACCTTGTCGGGAATCCTCCGAGGCACAACGCCAGGGGAAGCAACGATTGGGTTTCGGTAACGCATATCCCCAACTGTGCTGATCTCGGACCGCGGACCAGCGGAGGGGGAACGGCGTAGGGTGGGGAGCGGACTCGGAGCGGCCGTCAGGACGAACTCAGGGCTGGTCAGGAGTGGGGAGGAGGTTACAGGTATCAGAGCGGCAACGTGGCAACGGTCCCGCGTTTCCACCTGCTAGCATATAAAACGCAGCGCACCGAGCACCGAGCACCGAGCACCGAGCACCCAGTACACCCAGTACCAGCACCCAGCGGCCCTCCCGCTGTTCCTCGCGTCCCGTGCCCTGGGCCTGCGGGACCGAGTTACGGCACGGATGTGCGTTTTGGAGCGCAGATGCAGGTGTAGTGGTATTGTGCTGTCAAACATCTTTCTAATGAATCAAATGCGTCAATGGGTGGAATTGTGCCTCGACACGTTGCCTCACTAGAGGCTGGATCTTCTGGAATTCTGGAACACTTTTTCGCATTACAGGGCGTTTGTAAATAAACGTCGGTTGGTTTCTATGCTTCCATGCTTCTCACCCACATTCCACGATCCACGAAAATTAGCTCGACACGCTACAGACCGTGAATGCATGGCGAGCTGGCGAGCGCTAGGGAGAGGAAAAAGGTCAATTGAGCGAGGAGGAGTGTAAATGGGGATAGCGCGTAGAGTGGGGGGAGTGGGAATGGGAATGGGGGGCTCGAATGGGCAAGGGGGAGTAGAGTGGGAATGCAGCGGCTCGAGCTACCATCTCTTGCCAGCTTGCCCAGGGGCCAGGGGCACGGCAGGACGGGACAGCGGTACAGCGCGGCTCTCACACTCTATTTTTTTTTGCTCCAGTCCCTTATAACGCGGCATGGCCAGACTGACACTCGACACTCGACACTGGGAGGGGGGAACGGGAGCGGGAAAGAGGAGCAAGGAAACAACGTGCAGAGAGAGCTGCGGAAACTGGGTCGGTTGCCGGGTACGATAGGCATATGGGGAGGCGCCACACCCAAACCTATGGGTGTTTGTAGTATTATGGAGAGTGAGCGACGGTTTCGGGGCTGGCGAGAACAGAGTTCTGGTGCTGCCGGGATATGGGATGCATAGAAGGGGACTGCGGCGGGAGTGGCTCCGACACACAGAGTCCAGCAGAGATACAACGCGCCGGCGACGGCATCGACTATCGATGGGAAGGGGGACCGGATTTCTGTCATGTTAGCCTCGGCGAGATCTCCATTCCAACTCCCCCTCATTCCTATTCCGTTCCGTGTCCGCTTGTCGCGATCGCCCGGTCGTTCTTTGGCTGTACGCACGTCCTTTCCAACTCCATCCCCTCCTCCTTCTTTTTTCTTGTTCCTCTCCATCACCTGTCTCCCCCATCCCGCTTCCCGCTGCGGTCGTAATCGAAGCATCCCCGCCTCCGACATCTCCGTCCGCGTCACGTCCACTCTCTTTCTCATCGACTCTCACTCCAACCTCCCTTTAACCTCCCTCTCTCACTCTCACGATGCGGTGGACGTCGCCCCCCGGCCGGGTCCTCCAGCTCCTGGCCATGGTCCTCCTCGCCGTCTCTCTCCTGCACCTCGCTGGCCAGATCTCAAGCCCCTCCCCACCGCCGGGGTGGGGCGCGCCGCTACGCAGCGGCGGGATCCTCCCCGCGCGGGGTGTCGACCGCGACCTCGCAATCGCCCAGCTTACCCGCGTCGAGCCCCCGCGGTCCCCTCCAGAAGCCCAGCACGAGTGGAAGTACAACACCGTTCTGGGCGGGTTCAAGTGGCATACCGAGAGCATGCTTCGCTCCCTTACGGCCTGTGCGGTCCGCGGGGACTGCCACCCGAACGCCTACAAGGTGAGTCCGAGAAGTGGGGGCCACGGCAAGACGGGGTGTCACCTTCTGCGAGCGTTCATACAGGGCTTGCGAAGCTGTTCGATCGCGGTGTCCGAGCTCAAGGGTGTCACCGACACGGACGCTCACACCGACACGGATGCTCGCACCGTGACGCTCTAGGCCTTGCGGAGCTGGAGGGGTCCTGCGGTGACCACACCAGCACACCGGACAACCCCTTTCCGTCCACACACTGGAAAAGCTGACACCAGATTGCCATCTTCGCGACGATGCACTGCCACATGGCGCTCTACGACGGATACACGGGCGGCGAGGGCGTGTGGTGAGTGCCAACGGGTGGCAGACTATCCGGGTGCCACGCCTTCTGCCCCAACTCATGGGCTCCTTTCCCACCATTCCCCATACTAATGGCAGGTGCAAAGGCATGATGGACTCGCTTCGGCGGCAGGGCTACACGGTCATTCTTGCGCGCCGCGATTGGGAGTACATTTACCACCTTTACCGCCAGATCCCGGACCTGATCAAGGTTATTGTCGCAGACCCCAAGGGCGAACACGATATTATGTACACGGACTATATCAAGAAAAAGAACCGCCCTGATGGTATCCCCGCGTGGAAGGTGAGTAATCCGCAAGCGGGGGAAACGGCAGGCAGTGGAGCACAATGGTCGATAATGTGTAATGCAACGCGCCAGGCGCAAGCAGCACATGAGGCGACAACGTCTCTGCAACGCGCTTAAAGGATGGACTCTGGAGCCATGGTGCGGGTGTCCGCGTGTTCGGACATCCTTTGGTATGAGGTTCGCAGGGGATCAGACGCCACCGGACAAGCAACTTTGTTGTGGCGCCCGATTAACCCTCCAACACAAATGACTGGCGGAAGAACACCGGCGACCCTGGACGCCCCGACGGCAGGCAGTGGTGCCGGCGTGCGACCGCCCTGTGGAGCATCGCACAGCGCTCTGTTCGTGTCTCACAGCCCTGTTGTGACTCATAGCTTGCTGTTTTGGCGCGTTACAGCTCTGCCTCGCTACTACCCCCTTCCCTGGACACTCCTGACCGCAGTTCTTTTTCTTCTACTACTTCCCGAACTCGTTCACCACGATCGTCGGAAATCGGTGGACGATTGTCGCGGAACCAACCTTCAACGGCGAGCCAGCCACCTACCTCGGATACGGGATGGAGCCGGAGGCAATGAACGGTGCTGTGCCATTCGAGAAGCGCCCCCACCGCGTGTACCTCATGGCCAAGTACTCGTGGTTCTTCAACCCGCCAATGGAGTACAAGGCGTGGGAGCACGACTTCTACCAGAGGGTGACGGACGAGCTGCGGCAACGCTGGCCGGATTTCGAAATTGTCGGCGCCATCACCGAGGGCCGTTTCCCGAAGCAGGTCGAGGAGGAGGGCGAATATCTCATCCCCGAGGGTATCCACAACTACGGCAAGCTGAACGCAACCGAGTTTGACGATAAGGTCTCCAACTCGCGCCTGCTGCTCGGTATCGGCCGCCCAGGCCTCAGCCCATCCCCGTACCGCGCGCTCGCCCGTGGCGTGCCCTTCCTCAATGTCGACATGGGCCACAACATGTTCCAGCACAACTCGCTTGCAACCCTGGGAGAGCCGTGAGTGGGGAGAAATGAGTGGGGCTGACGAAAGATACGTCTACAATGTCAAGACGGGCAACTATACGGGCTTTGCGGAGGCGATTGCGAAGGCTATGGAGACACCAATTAAACCGTGAGTCGAGGAAGCGGGGCTGGGTCTGGGTCTGGACTGCAGACGCACGGGAGCCCTGAAAAGCGGCGGCCCCAGGTGTTCTATTTCACTGTTCTATACCGCCTGCCCCACATCCCACCACGACCCTTATTACTGACACCTCAGATGGATCGCCCCGTGGATGGAGATGAAGGCGTTTGACAAGCGCATGCGGGACTTTATCGAGCGCGACTGGCGGTCCGAGGCGGCCGAAATCCTCGAGCAGCGAATTGCAGGCAACGAGACGCAGCTCCAGTTCCCCAACAGCCGGGAGGCCGGCAAGCTGGACATCTTCGAGCTCTAGTGGCCCAGCAGCTAGCGGAGAGTGGCAACAGCCACGGCGACGTGAAGCCGCCACTTGCAATTGTGCGCTTTCATTGTCTCAATCTCTGGTTCTGTTCCTAGGTGGAGCGACCTCCCACTTGATTTCTGTGCCGTGGCTTGGCGTGGCTTGCGTTTGTCGCAAAGTCGCCGCCGGTGGCGCCCGCGCGCGCCCTGTAGATTAGATATAAATACCCCCCCCCCCCCCACTCGGATCCCTACATTGTGAACTTGGCATGGATAGACAGCTGGTACTCGCGATAGTGCGGAGACAGCACGCGAAGCGAGCGCACTCAGGACATAATTTTGATGGAACACTGCATTTCTATGACGAGGTCTGAGCTCTACACCCTCTCACTCGCGTGCTGCACGCGCTCGATATCCACCATGGGCAAATCGCTCGCGCCAAAGTTGGCCGGGGGCCGTTTGTTCCTGCCTTTGCGGTGCGCCTCGGTCGGCACAAACGTGTACATGAACCCATTGAGTGCGCTCGCGGTGATGGCCGCGCTCCAGTGCACCCACGCCGAGGAGAGGTTGCCATTGGCCGCCATGAGCCCAAAGCATCGTGCGGGATTAAGAGCTGGCGTGAGTATTAGACTTGTGGACTTGTGGACTTGTGGTCCATAATCTCCACGTCCACTTACAAACACCATTCCACCCGGGGCGAACGTTTCCCGTGCCGAACCCCGCGAGGGCGACCACCGCGCCGACGAGGACGGGCCCCACCGCGGGGCCGTAGATGCGTGCCTGGCGGGGGTCGAGGCCGACGCCGTACGCGAGAAACACGACGACGAGGTACGTGCCGAGTTCGAGGACAAACGCGTCGCGTTTCGGGATGAGCGCAAAGTCGATGGAGCACCCTCCGACAATGTGCTAAAGCGTCAGCAAACAACACTACAGAATAGCAGTGTTTATTTTCTTACTTGGGGGAAATAGAACTTTGACCCGCCGAGACCAAGCTTGAGCCACCACGCGCCGGCGACGGCACCGAGTATCTGCCCGCCAACGTAGAAGAGCATGCGGGGGAGGGTACACAGGCCCGCGAAATACGTCGAGAGCGTGATGAACGGGTTGAGGTGCCCGCCGCTCGCGGGCGCCGCGGCGTACAGGAACAGCGTGATCGTTGCCCAGGTCGTGAGTGTCTGCGCACACGTTACTGCCAGCGGGGAGGAAGTGGACATGTGTTTCCCCAGCGAGTTGGCGAGCGTCCCGCTAAGGAAGACTTGGCAACCAGTACCTAGGCATTAACACTTAGCTCGCTCCGCGCGGCGCCAGCACTTACCCACACACTCAATGACCGCTGCTTTCCAGTATATCGGCTGGATGAACCCGGGGAGATCGATCGAGTCGCGGATGTTGGTGAGGCGCGTCGCGTCCGGCGTCGCCTTGTCCGCGTACTTGCAGAACGCGAGGTTGCCGCCGATGCGCCCTGCGAAGGGGAGGGCGTGTCCTCCGAGCGAGTCGTAGGAGCTTACGCTGGCATCGTCGGATGGCGGGGCTTTGGCGCTGGGGCTCGGGCTGGGGTCGTGGTTGTGTGTGTGGTTGGGCGGGGGGCGGAACATTGTGAGCTTGCAGTTTGAGTGTTCTCGAGATGCGGGTGTGGATGGGATGTGGAACGTCAGCCACCTGCCTTTATCTGTTCTTGCGGATTTGTCAGTTTTGCATGTGCATGTTCTGACTGTCGCTAGGATACTGCTTTGCGGCATGACATGGCACTACGGCAACCTTGTGGAGCTGAAAGGGAGCACAAAGTCTAGAATCTTTAGAAAGGTAAAAGTTGGTGGGAAGAACCAGCAAAGAAAAAGCAGTCCAGAATGGGATGTCTGACCAAGACAAAAATCACGTGCAAGCGGGACTGGTACGCGGTACGGCACCACTCTCCACTTTGGCAGCAAGCCCCGCAAGCCGCAAGCGAGCACTTGAGCACCCCTGTGCCGCAACATTACAACACCAGGGTCGAGACATGTGATTGATGCATGGCTGGAGCCTTGCTGGGAAGCTGAGGAGCTTGGAACAAGCTCAACGTTGGACAAAACAGAGTTTGACAACTGCCACGCGCGGAGCAGAGTCGTGCCGCAATCTATCCAGATTCAGCAATCTCTGCATCCACCCCTCGGCGGCACATCTCACTCCGCACTCTGCTCTCCGCTCACTGCTCGCCTGCACACCATCATAGATCGTAGAGCGGACACGGCGCGGAGCATGTCGGCGGCATCTCGGAGTCGGTGCTGCCGGATTCTAGCAGTTCGGAGGTCAAAAGACTTGTACAAGGTCAGATACCAGAATCCAGAATCCGGAGCGGACCCCATCCATCACGACCCATCACACATTTCATCCCCAGCCATCTCATCATCCCCATCGCGACTCTGACTCCACCCGTGGACGGCGACGTACACTGACAACTGAGACCCTGACATCCCGACCTCGGGTGGACGCCAGCAGTCCGGCAGATTAGCAGTGGGGCCTGCGTCGACGAACACTCCCCACCCCCCACTCCCACTCCCACTCCCTCGTCTTGCGATTGATCTGGCGCCCTTCGGCTCTGGCGAGCGCGCCGCGGCCCTCCACGATCCACGGGACTGACACTGATTTCCGGCGCCCACGGCGCTGCTGGCCGCGGCCTCGCCTCGGTCAGCGCCGCCCTCCGGCGCCCTCCGCTGCTCCCGCCTCCGACGCCGGCGCGGCGATCGAGATGAAAGCGCTTATTGCGGATCTGCCTGGAGATGATCGAAAAACGGAGAAAAGAGACAAAGAAAAAAACTGTTCATGCCCCACCGAGACTGGTGCCCTGGTTGGTGGGTGCGCTCGGTGGAGTCGGCGGTCGGCGGTCGGTGCTCGGCCCTCGGCACGGTAGTCGGCGGTCGAAGTGGAGACACCCATTCCCGCGATGCTGGATCACTAACGTATTCACGGGCACGCACCTGCAGTTTGCAGTAGTATTGGTGACGTTCGCAGGCACTCCACGGCGGGCATATGTCGTCGCGCTACGCGTGCCCTCTCAACCCCCGAAAGAGAAGGAGCAGAGAGCAGGTGCAATTTTCTCCATCCCCAGGCCCCCAGCAAGCATCTTTGACAGTATGCACCTGCATCTCAACCGAGCGTTCCACACCTCCGTGGGATTCCTCGGGTCTTGCTGGTCACGGCCATGGGGATTGGAGGATGGAAGCGGGGGGCGACGATGGCCGCGCAAAAGCAGAGAGAACAGGCGCTCGAGATGCTTCTAGACATGCATCCATCTCCTTGGCAGACTTCAACTTCTGCGACTCTTTATCTTGTTCAGCTCGCTTCGCGGAGCTTCAAGAACCCGAGGTCGAGGCTCTTCCACACCCCCTCCCCCCCCACAAACCACGGTATGAACGCCCTCGACGATTCCCTCCCGCCCATTGTGGCCGCCGTCCCTATCGCCTCCTCGACTCATCCTCATGCCCAACCCGCCGACGTCCCAGCACCGACACCAGCAGCGCTCCCTGCGCCAGTCCCCAAGCTCCCCCATCTCACGACCCCCGCACGGCCACTTTCCGCGCGGCCACCTTCCACACGGCCATCTTCCGCGCGGCCACCTTCCCCGCCGCCAGCCTATCCCCCATGTGGCTCCAACTTCCTGCGCCATCTCCGCACGCACGGCCGCGCAACATCCACTTCGTACCCGTTCCCCTCCTCCCCGCCCCGCTGCCCCACACCGCTCACACCGCCGCTCTCGTCATCCCCGCGCTCGTCACATTCCGACGAGCGGCTGTGGGGCCACGACCGCGGCGGTTCTTGGCGGACATCTCCCCCTGAACGGCGGTGCGAGTGCCCCACTCTCACCTTTTCCGGACCGAGTCACCGCCGCAGCGCAAGTCTGAGCGGGGGCGACCACTCAGCAGCGCGCAGCGAGCGCTCGCAAGTCCCGGACCTCGAAAGTTTCCAGCAGTTTCAGCCGCATCAGCACCACCCGCAATGTCCGCGCTTCCGCCGGCGCCAGTCGAACGCGAGCTCTGTTTCCATCACAGAGTCCCTCCCCGCCGGCCGCCTCGATCTGTCCGGCTCGACCTCTCTGGCCCGCCGCCGCTCCAATGCCTCACCGGAAAGCCACCCGCATTTCCGGCGCACATCCACGCCGACGCTCTGCCGCCGCCCCATCCTTCCGCACGAGCCGCGCACAGGCGACCGCGACGATCGCCTCACTACAGGCCACATGTGGGCTCCGCCGCTGTTCCCCCCGCCAGCGGCGTTTACCCAGCCAGTCCCGCCGCGTACCCCATCTCCGCGCCTGGACCACTCGGAGCCACAGGCACCTGCCCCGGTCCCGGCGCCTGAGCCCCAGCTCAAGAGTCCCATCGCGATACCGTACCATCACGCCGAGTGGAATGAGGCAGTCTTCGGCTCATCACTGCCTGCAAAACCCCCGCAGTACGTGCATGGGTACGACTATCCGCCCCACGTCCCAGGGTACGAATACCCGCCCCGGCTGCGGCGGCGTGCGAGCGTCACCCGCCGCTCGCGGACCAATCTCTCGGGACAGCTCACGAACCTCGCCGAAGAGTGCGCAAGGGGGTGGCACGAGTTTGCGCTCGCGTACTCCCAAGGCTCGTTTGATCCGCTACATACCCCGCTATTCCCCGGCTCGCCGCGGCATGACACGACAATGCCGATGAAGGAGGGTCAGCACCACAAGGTCCAAATGTTCACCACTGAGCGGCACCACTCTGAGCGCCACCCGTCCCTCCACCGGCCTACTTCTGCGCCCCACTCGCCTGTGGTATCCACGCGGCAGCGCCAGCTCCACGACGACGACGACGACGAGCACCACACCCACGGCCACCCCCAGGGACATGCTCCGTTGCATCCGCACGACGTCTGTCCACACAGCCTCATGAACCACCCGCCAGAGTCGGACTATTACGACCGTCCGCCCCACAAGCCGGAAACTGCGTCTGTGGTACAGTCTGTGGCACAGCCCGGGGATTATAGCAAATACAAAAACATTCGGCACCCAGATGAGATTCGCGCCTTTTACGAGACGCACGGATTCCTTCCGGCCCCGATGCCGCCAAACGAGGCCGAGCGCCTCAAGGCGCTGTACAGCTTCAATATCCTCCAGACGGGCAGCGATCTCAACTTTGACCGCATCGTGCACATGACCAAGCTCGTGTTCAACTCGCGCCTTGCGTTTTTGTCGCTGCTCGACAGCGAGGCGCACTGGTACAAGTCGTACTCGGGCCTCGGGTATTCTGTGAACGACATGCGGCGGTCTGTAGGGTTCTGTGCGCACGTCGTGCTGTTGAACAGCGACGAACCGTTCGTGGTACTGGATACGACCAAGGACTGGAGGTTCAAGAACAGCCCCGTCGTGAAGAACTACCCGCGCATGAGATTCTACGCGGGTGCCCCGCTCCGCACTGCTGATGGGTACAATCTCGGGACATTGGCCGTGGCCGATGACCGGCCCCGCTCCGAGTTCTCCCCGCGCTCGCGTCTCATTCTTAAAGAGTTTGCCGCGATTGTCATGCGCGAGCTCGAGCTCTGGCGCGACCGGCTGCAGCTGCGCGTCCGTGACCGCGTACAGCAGTCAATGGAGAACTTTACCCGCGAATGCCTTGAGATCAGGGACGAGGACCTCGTCGGCAAGACACACATGGACATGCACCTCAACCACGTGTATCGCCGCGCGGCCGAGCTCATTATGACAACCCTCGATCTCGACGGGTGTACAATCTTGGATATCGGGCAGTTTGAGCGCGTCGAGCTGCGCGCGCCGGACGACTCTACATTCGTGACCTACCAGGCGAATCCGTACTCGTCGCACGCGGGCGCATCTATGCAAGCGACAGAGTGCGCAAGCTTGAGCGGCGACATCCCTCCCGCCTCGTTCCCCATCCTAGCGACCACCTCTCCTCAAGAACTGCGGGCACGCTCCCTCGAACCCTACCAGTACGAGCACGTCTCCCATTTCCTCACCGAGCATCGCGACGGGCGTATCTTCAACGTGCCCCCGCCGTGGCTCCGCTGGGTGTTCCCCAAGAGTATCAAGTACGCGATGGTGGTGCCCATCATGGGCATCGACCAGCAGCCATTCGCGATGATCACGGCACACACGCACGATAAGGGCAAGCAGTTCCTCGAGGGCTTTGAACTGCAGTTCCTCCGCGCTATCGGTGCGATCATCCTCTCGGCCGTGCTCCGCCGCAAGACTGTCCTCGCCGACCGGTCCAAGAATGTCATCATCTCGTCGGTAAGCCACGAGCTGCGTACCCCTCTGCACGGGATGCTGGCCGCCGGCGAGCTTCTCTCAGATACGCCGCTGGATACCGCCCAGGAGGCGTTCCTCGCGACGCTCCGCACATGCGGCCTTCAGCTCATCGAGACGGTGAACCACGTTCTCGATTTTGCAAAGCTCAGCATTGAAGGCAAGGACCACACGACGCGCCAGATACAATTCCGTCGCGTCGACCTCGCCGAGCTCATTCACTCCACTCTTGAAGGGTGCTGGCTTGGCCAGCGCGCGCGCCAGATGCAGATGATGGACTGCGATAGCGACCTCGGGTGCTTCTACTCGCCAGAACACAAGGAACTCTTGCCGGCCGAGCAGCGGCTCAACATCCAGCAAAACCTCTCCAACGTCGAGTCTGTGCTGGACGTCGGGTTCCGCCCAAAGGGCTGGAACGTCATTTGCGAAACGGGCGGTCTGCGGCGCATCATCATGAACTTGTACAACAACTCGCTCAAGTACACGAAAGAGGGATATGTGCAGATTGCGCTGCGCGAACTGCCGCACCCGCCGGGGGAGCGGCGTATTCCGGTCGAGATCCGCGTCATCGACACGGGCAAGGGCATTGGACAGGAGTTCCTCAAGAACCAGATGTTCCAGCCGTTTGCCCAGGAGAATCCGCTGCAGCCCGGAACCGGGCTTGGACTCGCCATCGTGGGGAATATCGTCACTTCCGACGCGATGCGCGGCAACCTCAATGTCTACTCTGCCGAAGACGTGGGTACCGAGATCCGTATTCAGTTTGAGGTGGAGACGGTCGATGAGGACGAGGACGGCGCGCCGCTTCCTGGCCTCAACTCGACCTTCGGCACGGGATACAAGCTCGCGTTTGTAAACTACACGCCATCGCACCGCGGGTTGCACCTCCAGGCCGAGGTGCTGGGCAACTACGCGCGGTGCCACGGTTTCAGCGTGACGGACAACCTGGCCGAGGCGGACATTATCATCGTAAACGAAGCCGAGGGCGTCACGCAGGACATTCGCGAATCATATGGCGAGCGCCCCATGCTGCTTGTCATCTCGTTCAAGATCCAGGACATGAAGACACTCGAGGCCATGGGCCGCACAAAGGCGTACACTGGTATTCTGTACAAGCCCTTGGGCATCGCACCTTTCGTGCGCGCCCTCGAGGCGGCAGTCGCATGGACAAGGGACCCACACAACCCCGAGCTTCTCGGCGCGCTCGCGTACCTGCGCAAATTCGATGACCGCCGGGAAAGCATGAGCATGAACTCCGGCAGCGACCCGTTCGGCAGAGTGAAAGATGCGTCAAGAATGCTCCTCGCTCACCGGCCTCGCACGCCTCTCGGCAGCCTGTCGACCCCCAGCTCGTCCCCCTCCTCCTCGGCCAGCCGCCACCCTCCGAGCCTGACCATCGAGTCGCCCTCGCCCGCGTCCTCGGTCCCCTCTGCGTCGTGCCCGCCCCACCATCCGCGCGGCATGCGCATCCGCCCGCTCCCCTCCCGCGCATTCAGCGCCCCCCTCGCCCCCGGATCAGGCATCATGCACCCCGCTGGCCGGGTCACCGCCACCACCGCCACTTCGACGGCACCAACGACGCCAATAACATGCATTCAATCTCCCGACATCCCGCGCCCGTCGAGCAGCGCGGCATCGAGCGTCGGCTCAAACGTGACTGGCTTCTCGACCGTGTCGATTGCGGACGGCGGAGTCATGCTCGCCTCGTGCCAGCCACAACACCATACCCCGCTCGGCGGCGAGCTCCGCCACTGCCGCCCGCCGCGCATAATGGTCGTCGAGGATAACCCCATTAACCGCCGCGTGCTGATTGCGCTGCTCAAGAAGCGCCAGTTTGAGTACACCGAGGCGGTGAACGGTGCCGTTGGCGTGGAGCTGTTCCGGTCCTCGCCGCCAAACTACTGGGAGTGAGTAGATGATAGAAGATCCCAGACTTTATCCCGTATTTGTTTGCTAACCCCAGTGCAATCCTCATGGACATTACGATGCCGGTGATGGACGGCCTGGAAGCCACGCGGGCGGTGCGGCGAATCGAGTCGGCACGCCGCGCGCTGTGCCCGAACCAGACGAGCGATATACCGCCGCCGTCGCCGCTCGGTCCGCCCTTCGACCCGAGCTGCCCCTCAAACGTCCTCCTCCCCCCGATGCCGGTGCTCGACAACCACACCAAGATCTTTGCTCTGACAGGCCTCGCAACAGTAGACGATAAGCGCAAGGCGTTTGCGTCCGGCGTAGATGGATAGTGGGTGCGATAACTTAGTGCATTACTGACAATAGCCTCGTCAAACCCGTTTCCCTTGGCACCCTCGATCTCCTGTTCAAGAGTGCGTTCCCGCCCATGTCCTTGCTCACTCCAGAAATCGGTTTCTAGCCTGTACTTTTTCTTCGGTCTCACTCGTGTGTACAACTAGGCTCGCCGTGGTATTTGTACGGTCAAGTGATATCTGTACGGTCAAGTGGTATCTGTACGGTCAAGTGGTATCTGTACGGTCGATGGGAGTGTACCCGATGCATTGATTATAACTGATAGTGATGATGTCTACCACTTGTGCGTAGCCCCATGTCTTCCCTCCACCCTCATCCCCGGCTCGACAGCTGGTCCCTCTTATGAACAGTCGGGTGCGGTCATCAACTACCCTCCTCGCGCCAGCGTTGCCGGCGTCTATTGGATCGGGTGGTCCTGCGCGTAGGCGTCTCGGCTTCCCCCTCAGCGCATGGCGTATTCCCGGACGTCGGCCCTGATTCCTGTGCGAGCGGCTCCGCTGGCAGAGGGGTCGCACCAGCTTCAGCACGGGCATCACTCCCCGACCCACGCCCACGCATTGGGCGCACCGGCACCTCGCCCGCATGAGCGGCACCTTGCCGGTCGGCCATGGCGTGCCGTTGCCGCTCGGCCTTCTTCCACTGTCGCGGGCTACGGGGCTTTGAGGGCACAAATGTCGGGTGTTCGACGTATCCCAGCGCCCGCGCCTCTATCGTGAGCGCGCGGCGTGCACTCGGCCTACCCCGGGCTGGCACGACGACGGCGGAACTCTGCTCGTACGGCTCCAAAGGGTGGCTCCAGCAAATTTCCCACCACATGTACTCCTCTGGATCCCACGCAGCGTATTCATCGTACGCTCCGTCGCTCTCGGGTGTTTTGGGGGCAGATGCGTACACTACCGGCGCAGAGGAGGGTGGTATCCCGCTTTTCAACGAGTGTGCGTAGCTCAGCGGCTGGCCGACGACGAGGAATCCGTCCTCTGCCGCGTAGGTGCGTGTTCCCTCGGCGTCTTCCTTGTCGATGTGCACGAACTCAAACTCGAACTCGGACTCGGTCATGAAGTCTGCCATGTCGGTGGCGTCGGAGACTGTCATGGCTTGGTGGCGGTTAGGATGAAGCTCGGAGCTTGCAGAAGTCTGCACTTAAGTATGTCGAGTGTTTGCACCTGGCCGTCCTCAAGGTCATGTCGAGTCAGTTCCGACTCGGTCAAGAGGGATAACTCATGACGTGGTGTTGTGAGCATCCATGATTCTGAGAGCTGTTGTAGAAGTTGTTCGGCTCCGATGCACGACGACTCGATCCAGCTCGATCACGGAAACTGTGCAATGTGTGGCGGTGAGATTATGAGACTATGAGATCTTTCGTACCTTTCGGCGGTGACATCTGAAACTCTCCGATCTGTGATATCTTCATCTCGAGATCTTGCAAGACCTTTGCGATTCACCTCTGACGAACGAGTACTTATACCGCCTTGCACTCTCTTCCCCCAAATCTAACATTACTCTCACTGACCATGGGCGACATCGATACAGCTTCTAACAGGCCACTCCTCCTCCTCCCCGAAGACCATTTACGATGGCCGTTCAGCCAGCCGCCGTTCTTCCCGCCTGCGGTAGTTGGTTGGAAGCATTCTCCGCTCGCACTCCGCGAGCGCGCGATGCTCTGGTTTATCAATGAGGTGACGGACCACCCAGAGTGGCGGACAGCGGTCACTGACGAAACGGCCGTCGCGGCGTGGCGCGAGGCAATGGTACATCCTGACCCAATGCGTGAGCCCGAACTGAAGGCTTCACAGCCCGGGGCAACGTCTAATCATCTCGTGAAATCCCCTCTCGCATTCACATCGCTCCCGCCTGACCTTGCCGCGACGGGCTTCACGTCCGCCATGTTCGACGCGTGCATCGCCGAGCTGCGCGCTAAGGCCGCCGCGTGCGAGGCGCAGGGAAACGACGCTGTGCGCGTCTTCGATGTCGACGCAGCCGTGTACAAACAGACTCTTCCAGAAGCCTTCACTGAAAAGGCCCGCGTCGCACTCGGGCCGCTCGAGAGGGAAGCCCGCGAAGGAGGCGACTACCGCGCCGACCACGGCAAGGTGCTCCTCTCTCTAGTGCATCCCGCCCTCTTCCCGCTCGTGTACGGGCGCACAACCGCTGTCGCCGCCGACATGCTCACGCGCGACAACTGCCTCCTCGCCATGGGGAAGGGCACTGTGATCGGCCAGCTCGCTGTCGGTGACCCCCGCAGCCGCAAGGAATACAGGACCATCGCGAGCGTCCAGCACTCGTGGCTGCCTACTGACGTCGAGGTCATTGATGGCAAGTGCCGCCTCGTAAGCTACGTCAACAACCTGCATCCAAAACGCCATGCGGCGGTGTATGACCTGATTGAGGAAGTGATCGAGGCCGCGCTGCCCTCGTTTGTCGCCGTCATCCAGGCAGTGAAGAACACCCGTCTCGGGTCCCAACTGGAGGGCACGCGCCGCATCCCCTGGCTGAAGCCGTTCAATCTCTGGTCCTGCCTCTCGCCTGAAACATGCAGAGGCAACTGCAACGTGCAGCGTCACGTATCACGCAAGGGCGTGCCATCCAGTTGTGAGCCTGTACTGTATGGCCACGACAAGGACTTGGAAGTCTTCCGCCGAAACCATCCCGTCGCACAGCCAGAGCCACGAGATCCCGTACCTGCCGCCCCGCTACAGGACATACGTGAGGGCCTCGCGGCGGTCGGCCTGAGCGACCCAGCGGTTGATCGGTTACAGGTTATTGTTACGATCAACAACCATTACCTAACCCCCGATAACCCCTCCTACGCCGGTGGACGGTGGCACCGGGAGGGCATGCGCAATGAACACATTGTCGCCAGTGCCATCTACTACTACGACATTGAGAATATCACGCCCTCGCGCCTCTCGTTCCGCGCAGCTCAAGGCGAGCGGGAACCGGATGCGGACAATCTCGGCCGCTACTCGTTAAACGGCGTGGAAATTATGGAGCAGAATCGGGGGGAGAGGACTCATGCCCGGGACAGGATATATGGGAAAAGGTCGTCGCATGTCCCGCTGGGTAGCACCCTTTCGGTCACTGGCCGCCTGGTCGTGTTCCCCAACGTCCTCGACCACAAAGTGGAGCCCTTTGAGCTCGCGGACAAGACCCGCCCAGGACACCGCAAGGCAATTGGCATCTTTCTGGTGGATCCCGCACTCCGCATTCCGAGCACGTCCCGCGTGCCTCCGCAACAGCTGCACTGGGCCGGAGAGGGTAGTATCTTCCGCGCTGTCAGCGAGAAGCTCCCGCCGGAGATTGCTCTACAGGTGCACGAGGAGCTCGCCTGTCCGTACGACCTCACGGTGGCAGGCCGTATTCGAGCGGAGATGCTGCGTGAGCGTAAGCGGGTCAGAGAGCAGATCCCAGATAAAGACATTGAGATAAGCGAAGAAGAAGAGGTGAGTAGGATACATGGTCGGGTGCTGACCAGTCCAGAGCGACGACGATATGTCCTAGACACGGAGGGAGACATGGCTGACGGGCTCGGCCAACTTACGCGCTCAAGCATCGGTGACGGTCATCGGTCGGAATGCCGGCCCGATGCCGATCCCATGAGGCGCGGACATATGCAGCACCTCCGTGGCACATGGCGACCGGCTCCAGTCATTGCCGGAAACCGTGAGTGACCATATGGGCTTGGCTTCGGCGATGGCGACGACGTACAGGCAGGTGCCGAGCAAGCCAAGCGTGAAACCTAGTGTGGAGGCCTGCGAGGGGTCTCGCACTCCGGCACACCGTGGACAGTACTGTAATTAGTGTTGTTAGTCTGGTCTGGCGTGGACGCATGAATGGAAACCTCGGATGATCGAACTAGTCGAGGTTATGGGAATCCATGCCGGTGCCGACGCTGCCGGCAGCGCTATCGGTCTTTGCACTGTGCTCGGCACGTACCTGTTTGATTGAGCACGGTCAAGACTTGTGATCCCCTCTCCTGCACACAGTTGCGCACAGTCCTGTGCCGTGGCGCCGTCTTTCCTGACTATTCCTGCCATTCCGGACGGACCGGGGGGTTCAGAAGCCAAGCGCGTCGCCTAGTGCGGGGGCCGGCCGGGGTCCCAGTCCAGCGTGGTCGAGCGTGGTGCTAGTGCTCGCGGGCACTCGTGCGTGGGCCCCTCATGGTGCCGAGCATCGTCCTGCAATCCTGCGGGATCGCGGGAGTTGGCACCGGTATCAGCAGCATTTGCCGCACTGTACAGTATGCATGTGCTGCATTTGTTTACCCGGGTGGTCACTGATCAGGAGCAAGGGGACCCTTGTCGGTATTCTAACCCCTGGGCTGGGGTGAGCACATGGGAATGAATGGCGCGTGGACGTCATCGTTCAACGGTCGGTTGCCGCTGTCCGGAGGAGGTGAGTAAATGTCCGCCAGCGTGCAATGTGAACGCCATCTGGGCAGCTGGCGCCATTGTCAACATACACAATAGTGGGTACATGCATCGTGTCGCCGTCTGCATCCTCTCCTCCGTCGCATCCGCATCTCGTTTTGTTTATAACCCCCAGACAGGCGGAATTGAGCAGCATTCTCCCCGCACACGACCCAACCACACACCACTCCAACCCTCTCATCCACCCCCACATCGACACAATGGCTGCGCCCGCGAACAAGACCTTCGCCGACATGAGCGGCCGCTGGGGCCTCGTACGTGTCGCTCGCCGCCCGTTGCCTCGCTCCGTGGTCTCCGCTGTGTCACTTGGCGGAGACGCGATGCTGGGCAAACTCGCGTGATCGACGCTGACCTCGCAGAACAAGTCCATCTCGGACCCCACCGAGCCCATCCTCGCGCTCCAGGGTCTGGGATGGGTCACCCGCAAGGCCATCGGCGCCGCCGGCCTTACTCTCCACATGAAGCAGTACAAGGAGAAGGACACTACTGGTGAGTGAATGACCTAGGGGAGGGCGATATCCGGAGTGAAGCGCGGTCGGTGATGCATCCCCGAAGTTAGCCGGAAATGGTTACCGGCGATGGTCGGAGTGTTGGCGGAAGCAAGCACAGATGCGGTGCGATGTCAAAGGAGTGGCGAGGCAAACCTCTTTGGAGTTGGCCGTAGAATGGCAACTTCCGTCGATCTGGACCTGTGGGGCAGACTTTTCCCGCCTTACAATTGCAGTATCGTCCCATTGTGATAAGCTCTGGATCTGATGGTGAAGGACCAGCGGAGCAGGCGTCCATCTTGACACTGTTCAACTGCATAAACGCTTTGCGCAGCGTGTGGATTGTTGTGGCCTTCCATTTGGTTGTCGACCAACCGGCGCACGGCCCATGCGGAGCAGCACAGACTGTGACGCTTGAGATCCTCCCAGACATCAGAAAGCACAGACGCTGACCGGAAGGCAGGCAGCCAGACGCGTCGTGGGCACCCGCCCCGCCGGCAGAAGCCGAGTCGACCGTCATCCACTTTGACCAGGTGATCACTGGCGGCCTCAAGGGCACCGCCGAGACGCGTTACATGAACGGGCTGCTGCACGAGCACAGCGACTGGGTGTTCGGCACTGTGGAGACACAGAACCTGTTCCGGCCGTACGCCGAGATCGTCGCGCTTCCCGACGAGCACCTCTCGGGCAAGAGCAAGAAGTCGTCGCCGTGGCTTGACGAGGGCATCCAGCTGTGCACCGAGGCGCGCTCCGCCTCCGGCGGCTGGGTCGCCAAGCAGGTCTGGGGATTCCAGAACGTCACTGTTGGTGGCAAGCCCGAGCGCCGCTTCTGCCGCAACGTCGTCGTCACCAAGGGCAAGGACCGCGTCGAGGCCCGCCTTGTCATGGACTACATTGGTGAGGACGCCTAAATCCGGGATGGAGGTTTCAGAAGGGATCCTTGTGCGTGAGCATGGTGGGATATCGTAGGCCATCGTCATTTCCAGATATGCAGGGTATTGTGTACAGTACAACTCGTGTGGAAGTTGTGCAGACCCGAGGAGGGTCCTGCGCTGGGCAACGTCGGACGTGCCCGTGACCTAGCAGCCAAGATGGATCTCGGTATCGAGTGGCCCAGGTGTTTTGCTCTCCGCCTGCCGCCGCCCGCGCAGATGCCAGAGTTCCCACTCTTCGTCGTACGCTCCCGAGTGGACAGGCGCTTTGTGTGCTTCAAAGGAAATTTTAGTATTCGGCATCTTCTGATATGCTGAGAAATACCAAGATTCGCGGGGTCACTCTGAAAAGGGAGTGGGCGGTGGAGCCGATGCGCGACTGATTTCTATTAGACACCAGTGCTGGTTTGGCTCCTCGCGCATTTGAGGAGCAGATTTGTGGAATGATCAACGACAATGTTGCCTCCAACCACGGCTCACCTACTCATGCAGCTCAGATGACCAAACTCAGGCTACAGTACCTCTTGATCCCGAGGCTCCAAGAATATCTGTTCCATACAAGTTTAAGGCGGTTGCATTCTCTATGTTCATGATTGACACAATCAGCGTGATCATCTTGACCAACGCCGCACTCGCCCAAATCTCCATGACCTCACGTCTCTCGTCTTTCTCATCTGTATTCGTCTAATATGATCTAACTGGTTGCCTGTTTTCAGGCCGTCGTCTTCCAATACTTACACACCCGTCTTCACTTACTCTGGCTCACGACGCAGCGACGCATGAGCGCTGCGCGGCGACGGCGGCCCCGTGTGGAGATACGAATCCCGCAACGAGCGGGGGTGCGGGAGGCGTACGTCCGGGTCGACGATCACGATTTGGTGGTGGGGCTGGGCGGGGCGGTGCTCGAGGGCCGGGTCGAGATCGCAGCCGAGGTACCCCTAGTGGCGATGGTGGAGCTGGAGGGTGAGGGCCTGTTGTTTACCGGCTGGATTTCGCTGCTCCCCACGGTCCTGCTGCTCTCGGCGCCTTCGGAGCGAGGAGGAACACCTGCACGAGCGTGGTGCAGCTGGCTGTAGCTGGTGGGGAACCATGGGCCGAGATTTGCTCTCTCGGCTGGGGGACGCGTGATGGGATGCTGGGAGACGAAAGCAGTGCCACGCTCCCACATGCGTTGCCGATTGGTAGCCCCGGGGTGGGTGATGGGAGGTTGAGGGAGAGAGGAGTTGCCACGATCACGAGCGTGTTGCTGTTGGATAGCTCCGCTGGGCCTCCATGGGCCGGAATATGTTCCCTGGGTTGGAGGACGCGTGATGGGATGCTGAGGAACAGAAGGGGGAGTGGGACCGGGGCGATGAGGGAGAGTGGGCTCGGGGCGCTGGGGGAGACTAGGTTCGGGACGCTGAGGGAGACTGGACTCGGGACGTTGAGGGAGACTAGACTTGGGGCGCTGAGGGAGACTAGACTCGGGGTGACCAGGGAGAGTGGGATTAGGGCCGCTAGGTGCGGTGGGAGGAGGGACCACAGGACGTTCACGGTGATCGGCCTCGTACCGGTGGCGCTTGTGGTGGCGATTGGAGACAGAGGTCGCCTGGCTATCGGGGGGAGGGGCCTGGCGATGCGTGGAGGGCATCGCGGATGAGGCGGAAGGCTGATGGGAGGGGTCATCGTTGTTGTGGACGGGGTTCGAGCCCCTGTTGATGTGGCTCGGTGCTCCTTGACCACTGGTTCCTGATCTGTTGGAATTGCGGGGGGCGTTCGAGTAATGATCATCATTGACGGTAGCGTGTCCGCGGCGTCGACGGTCTTCCTCAGAGGGCCGAGGGCCACTGATAAACTCGTAGTTTGTGGAAGGCGCGGGGTTATGCGTCCGGTACGCAGGCGCGCCATGATTGCCGCTACCGCTGCTTTGATTCCTGGGCCTGCCGGGACTGGGGCTGGGCGCGGTCGCCCGCGCTCCGCGAGTGTTGGCTACCATCTGCTCGCCCCCTTCACGAGGACCCACAGCGGGGGGTATACTGTTGGACAAATCGAGCAACGCCTTGGCGGCTTCGTACCGCTTGATTTCCTCCCAGCACGGCAGCGGAATGCGCCGTAAGTCTCTCTTGGTGAGAAAGCGGTTGCGGCAATCATTGCAGACCTCTTCTCCCTCAAGCTGCACGAATAAGTCGGGGCGCATTTCCAACTTGACCTGAGGTGTTAGGAAGAGATTAACAGAACGAGAGTGGCGTCGATAAAGGACGCTCAAGTGCTCGCCACTCACCATGAGACCGACCAGCTCCTTTTCTTCAGGCATAAATGTGTCGATGAAAGTCTCCTGGGCTGGAGTGAAGCGCACAGCGTCCAGAGCACGTTTGGCGTCGTCACTGAAATTCCAGGGGTGCTCCATCGTCGGGGGCTGGTGGCCTGAGCTGCGGTTGGCGATAGGCGTTGAGCTGTTCGGTTCCATGGCAGATGTTGAACTGTCAGCTGGCAGTTACCGGCTGTTCTTGGGCTCGCTGCTGACTGAGATTTGTGTTGTGGGGCATGATGAACCGCCGCAGATGTCCACTTAAATACACAAACCACAAGCTGACATTGGTCACAACAAACCGCTACCCACAACAATCTGTCTCCACAATCCACTCGACGCTCGCCGACAGTGACCAAGTGCGAAGCGGGCGCGAAGGAAGGGGGGTCAATGTTTTTGAGTTGCCGCGAATGGGGAGCTGAGGAACCGTGGTTAGTAACCATCAATCCATCAAGACCCTCCATCTCAACCCCATCGGGGCGCGAGCAAGTCACCATAACAGCTCGTAAACCGATGTCACATGGGCTCTGGGGTACATAGCCAGAGAACGCGCACCGCGATGCTGTCCGTGCAAAGCACAAGGGTCAGATGGTAATCGCCTGCGCAAAGGTGCCATCAGTCTCGAGCGGTCAGTACCACCCCCTGATGTCCGGTCTGCACCTCCTCCTGAGTGGTGCGACCCGTCATCTTGTGCCTAAAGTCAGTGTCGCTGTTGGAGGGTGGGGACCTCCTCAAAGTCAATCAGAAGAGAGAACCGTCGGACCTGCAGACCGGAAGTGCAATGCTGGCTGTTCTACGTCGTTGTTTTGTTGTCTGTGATGCACGCTTTTGCCGCGCATGCCGAGAAACGTGACCGCGGGACACGCGGCGCGTGCAGTGTGGTCCCCACGTGTCCGGCCAGCTGAGAGACGTGCGAATCGCGCGAGTCTCAGGAGGCCAACTTACAAGCTCACAACCTGTTCCAACCTAGCATCTAGCCCGTGATGAAATATGGACACGAGAGAACCCGAATTCATGAGCGACAACATCGGTGATCGAGGAATTTATATTGCTGACGCGCTGACAAGAACTGACAAGAGTTGATGAGAGCTGACAGAAGACCATGAACAGAGGGGATCGAGGGCAAGAGGACACACAAACTATGCGGTCCAGTGTCCTGCTCCAGGTACTCTACGTAAGAATCGTAGACTGTCGCACCGTCGTAGAAGTCAACACACAAACATGACTCAACAACAAACATTGTCCCGAGCAATTCGTCACTCAAAGCCGAACCGAGATTGATCTCGAACTCGAACTCGGATTCATTACTACACCCGTCATTCCTATTGTCATCATGTTCTGCAACCCTCCGTGGCCTAGCTTCGGTACCACCGAACTCGCTCAAGTGCGAATACGGAGACACGGTCACTTTCCAACACTGGGCCAATGCATCTGTGCGCGCTGATAACGAGGACACTGACCTGGAGCTCTATGTAGTCGATCTTGCCATCGCCATTTGGAATAAGGTTGATGACCGGTGAGTCTTCGAAGCTGTAGGTGGATCGGGTTCTGTGCCCGTTGTTGCCATCCTTCTGACGGCAGCAACCAGTATGTGCGTAAGATGGGTGCCTCCGGATTCCGCCGGAATACCACAAAATGGCAAGAGGGCATGAATGGTCTGGTTGAGACCGTCGTTGATACCAAGAGTGCAGCATCCTTCCACCAGCGTCATCGCTAACAACAGGCCTGCAATTAAATCGAGTCTCCCTTCCCCAATGAACAGCTCCCGTCCACATTCACCATTCCCGCTGTGCATGAGTTCATTCTTGGGGCCGTCGCCCCCTCTTGAGCATCGGACATCATCGGTCCCCCCCCATCAACCAAAAATTCCTTGATCGATACATCCCCGACCCTGCATCCCTTCCTCCCGGTCCGTTTGTCTTGGGTGATCCGGACGGGGACTCCCCTGATGCTCCGAGGCTGGTGTGGCTTGACTCCTTCTACAACGATGTCGCCCCGCCCGATGACATGTCTGCGGCGAGCAGAGACACCTTTGATCCCTCGATCCTAGTGCGAATGTGTTTCCGACGGAGAAGCCGCAGTAATATAGAGCCTGGACCCAACCAATGCCCAACCGCTCGCATGCAACGCCCTCCTGTCTGCTTGAACCACTTAGCCACAGGTGGTTTACCCGCACCCGAGCAGCCGCCGGTGCGCAAGGCCGAGATGGCGCGCCACCTACAATCGTACGAGGTACGAGGACACTGAAAGGAGGAAGGAACAAGCAAACCGTGCGTCTGTGCGGGATGTCGAATTACTGCGGCAATGCTTGAAGGGGATGTACACAGCCGCCGGCCCGTCTCGGCATCTCAGCGGGCTAGAACATTGTCGCCACTTCCCCTGTCTACTCCCCCCGCGCCACCACACTGGCGATCCGTGCTACAGTAACCTCCTGTACGCCTCAGTGCCTGTCTCGATCTTTCGCTGAAGTTGAAAGGGGCTATAGCGGTGAGGAAGCCGATTGTCTTTGGTCTCGTTATCAGTCACGAGACCTGCAGCTCTCTCTTCTGATAGAATTTCACAGATGTCTTATTGGAGGAAGAAACTACAGCGAATGTCAGAAGAGCACCGGCTGGGACAGCTGGATGATGTGTATTGGTAAGTGACAAGTTCCGGTCAAGTGAGGAATGTTCTTAACCTGACATCTGTTAGCGATCCTGCAAACGCCCTCTCGGCACAGGTCACAATGTCCGCTCCCACCCTTCACATCTGCTCTACGCACAAGCCCACTTGAGAAGCCCCATGATTCCAACCCACGTCTCTCTCGAGTCCACCAGTCAACCGGTCGCTGTGGTGCCGATGGTGAAGCAATGACCGTGTGCCAGTGAGGGGGTCTGAGCGTGAGCCACGCTTCAGGATCACAAGAGGCTTGTGCATATTTATGGTGAACATGGTGTTGGTGAATGATTCTTATTTGCTAAAGACCCGGTACATGGAGGTTCAGGCGTTGAGCGACTCACAGCTTCATCATAATCTCTCCACCTGCTACAGTTGGAGGTAGCCTGCCGACAGAGAAGTATTGAGCGCACGGCCCACTGGGATGGGACTCAGCTTCACGTACTAAAGGACCTTGGCGACCAGCCTCGCAAACTCATTCCTTCCTCACATTGTGTCAAGCACAGGTTCCGACAGCTCCTGATATTGCTTTGAACAACATCCCATCCACGATCGCTGCCATGTCTGCCGGCATAGCGGCGACGCCGAACGTGACGTCCGTGAACGTCACAATCGGCAACTCAACGACCCTCCAAGCGCTCTTGCAAAACCCTCCAGCTGAACCCCTTCCATTAGCAGCTATCATCGTCAGCGTCGCCACCGTGTTTGTCACAGTCATTATTCAGAAACAGTCTGCGCGCCGATGGTCAATGTTTTCCGCTGGAGCCCGAGTAGGTTTCGGGCGGTCGCGCTGCTGGTAATGATAAGCTAATGGTTTTTGGCACGCATGATGGCAGACCGGTTTGGTTACGGCTATGGCCAAGCACACAAACCTCACATGCAAAAGTGGTACCGCAGGCTGTGGTTTAAGTTCTATCGTCGTTGGATGTATGAGCAACCTGTCCGGTCGACCCAAGAATACAACATCAGATGCAAAGACAACCTCAATCTCGACCATCTGATCGTCGCCACTCCTCCACCTTCAATTAGGGACAAGCTATCGCATGACTTCCGAAAGCTCTGGCAAGCGTGTCAAACTAACTTTTGGAGAAGGCACATCAAGCCCAATTCCGAGTCTCGCATGCCTGTCTCTCCTAAATCGCAAATGCTTGAGAAACAAATCCCCCTGGAGATGATCGGTCCTCTAGATCTCCGGCCACCCTCTGTCTCAGAAACGGAACGAGAGCTGGACAGGGTGCGCTCTAATCAGTCGAAGCGACAGCCGGGCAGGAAGATACCTTCATCTCCAAAACGTAAGTTTTTTATGTGATGGGGGGCCGCAGCTTATGCCAACGAAGCTCCCAGTAAAGCTGATATAGCTTGGCAGCCGGATAGAGATTTGGTTGAAGAGCTCTTAGAAGCATTCTCATTGGCGAAGGACGAACTGAGGCGCTACTGCGACGGTGCCCTACCCGTCATGTGGGATCTCGATCAGCCTGAGAACGAGCGATTGTACACCGAAATCGCTTCCACTGTGGCGCATCACATGTTCCACAAACGTCGATACCCGAAAGACGAAGTGCAGGTTCCAGTGACATATAGAGCTACCTTCAAACCGACCGATGACTTCTTTCAGTGGACGACATCTTCGCGTCTCATGGAGCTTTTACGCGACTTGAAGAAGCACGGTTATGGCTTGGCTGATGATGGCACCAAAACGATCAATCCGGTCGTTCAGGCCTTGTGGTCCTCGCAAGGCTCCCAGCTGCCCAAAAACATGTTGACTTTCTTTCAAGAGGGATATGCGCGCTTCCAATTTTGGGAACCTCCAATCTCAGAGTCTGTGTACCTTGCTCGACTGGCGCAAAGCACACACTTGCACTACGCAGAGTTACTTCGGAGCCCCAATTTGAGAAATCTTCGCGACACTCTCCCTGCCCTGCTGTGTCTTACTCTGCACGCGATTCTGCTTACACCTGATAAGTGTCCCCATCCCTCACTCGCCGGGTCTGCAGACAGCGGGTCGAAGTGGCAATGGCAGTTTGACCTGCCGACCACTACCGATCCGCCCCGTAAACTACCCCTGAGGCGCTGGGGCAAGTGGTATAAGTTCAAAAACCCTGCGTGCTCTCTCATGCTTGATGGTTCTGTCGAAGTTCCGTTTTCACATCGCGGAGGTGCGAAGCCTGAACGACTTTACGTTGACCTGGCGGCGATCTCCAAAGGCGAGGGACAGTTTGTGTAAGTAATTTGACGGTAGTCCTTTGGGCGTTCCAGTATTTCCTGATATTCCTTATTATCCATGCTCACTGACGACAGGGGCAATGAAATTCGCAACACCGGAATCCTGGGTTTGATGCTCGGTGAACCACAGCTCAAGGTCCCCCAATGGCCTGAAAATCTCGACGAGGTTTTGATAAAGATCGCTAATCCCCCTACGAATAGCGCCACATGCGGCCACAGGTCCGAGACAGCACTTCGTCAGACGTTGGTTTTGGCCGCTGTTCCGGACACTATGCACTGCTCGGCCTACACACTCGCTCAACTGATTTCCGTTGCGGCTCGCTTTCGTCGTTTGGAGTATTACCCGGTGAGACAGTCAATGGGGCACTGGCTGCCTGAAGTTTCCTTCGAATACGAGGATATCTCCAACAGCACTATCATGGATTCTGGGGTCACGTACGGCATCCGCATCGACTTCAAGGCCTACTGGAAAGCATTATCTGAAACTCCCACAAAGTGGTACCAAACACCCGACAAGAAAACTCTTGTGGCTGTCTCCGCCTGGGGAACAACACGCATGTCGCAAGACGCTGGCTCACTTTTGCTAGAGTTTGCGGCGCCTCGAAGTACGAGTTTGGACCATGAGTTGTTCGGCAGGTCTGGGTTTCTCCCCGTCGAAGGTACGCCAAACATCGAAGTGAAAGAGGGCATGTTGGGTCGAGAGAATCCGTGGATTTTCTCGAGATCGGATTATCCGAAGGAAAGGTCTGACGAGTGGTCGTCATCACTCCTAGCATTGATCTGGAAAGGAAGGGTGCGCCATTTCTTTGACCAAGAAGACTCCCATTTGGTATTACACATGCCTGCCCGACCCTTCGCAGATCTCAGGGAACACGTCGCCCAGCTCGTGACAGACTCAGGAATGCCGCGCGACAAAAAGTACCTCACAACTCCGATCGATTACACGTCCAGTGGGCGCAAGCTTTCTTACGATTGTGCGGCAATTGTTGATGAATGGATTAGTGGGTTTTCGGGTTCTCTGCCGATGTGACAAATGTATTCCTCGTTCTCAGTTAACCACCCCAGCCAAGTTTCAGGAGTCCGAGGAATACAAGAAGTATCCTCCGAAGGAGCGACATAAAAAGTTCTTCTTTCACTTCGAGCGGCTTCGCGCTAGTTGTCATCATGTCGATGATACCGAAGGCGGCATCTACAAACTCATCATGGCCGAGGCGCCGAAGACCTCTGAGACCGAATACGCGATTGAGAATATGAACAGTATCGACCGTTACGTCTGCTTTCTGAATGTCAGGCACACGCTACCCGGGGCACTCAAACCCTATGGCCGATGGGCTGCCATCGAAATGATCGCTAAGATAGGAGCGATCGCCCCTTATTTTCGGCTCCTACCCTTGGTGGCAGACACGATCCGACCGTGGGACTTCAAAACCGCATATCTGGTTTAACGATGGGTACGTGCCCATGATGCCTGCTTGTGATGGAGGCGTCGTTAACAGATAGGGTATTGCTCCTCTCCACATGATTGTATGTCCATAGGCAGACACAGTAATCATTAGTTCAACTTGCGCGACACGGTTCCGCGTGCGAGTCAATGTACTGTAAGTATAGGCCCGTAGCTTTTGTACCGTCTAACGTTTAGGTGGGTGTCGTCGTCTGCGATCACTTTATACGCCGTCACGATCATGACCACAACTGTTTATGTCGTCTTTTAACCCGTGTTATCGATGGCGGATGGTCAGATGTCGCCCAAAATTTGATACGATATGGATGCGCTCCTTCACTACGATTTGGATTGATTTTGATAAGTTCATTCGGTGTTGGACTTCGTGTGGAATGCATCCCTCAGCTCCAATGGGAGTCCCAATCCTACCATGCCCAGACCTCAGCTTCCTGCCGAGCTATATTCTGGCCATGTGGAATATGTACAGCATTGCCTTCAAAGGTTCAATCCGTTAGCCACGGCAGAGGTCCCGGATAGGTGGCCGTTGATGGCCTGTGCTACCTTTGGTGACTCGCCGACTCCTCAAGTTTCTGCGGTTGTCAGGCCCAGCAGGATCACTGACACCCAACTTGGGGTAGATGGCAGAGGTGACCACTTCACACTTGTCAGTAGGGTCACAGGTATAAACTTCAAAGTTACATTGGCCATGGTATGTCCGTCAGCGAGCAGCCTCTTCTCCATCGATGTTAGATATAGGCAGCAAACCAGAGGACGATCCTGATGTGTCACTGACGGTAAATTTCCCGGTCCGTCAGGAAGACCACACAGGTGAGCTCGGCCGACAAGGTGTGAAGATTCTGGCGGTCAGTTGGGCAATGGCTGTTATTCTCGCCATGACAGAGACAATTCTTCTGCGAGGGAAATCAAAATTTGCACACGACGCTTAAGAGGACAGTTGCAATCACTGATAAATCGCAACAAAATACTTCCCTTCTCCCCATGCCATCATTAACACAAGCCCTAGACATTCGTGCGTACCGTCGAGAGCCTAAACTGCTCCTCACCCACGTCCTCGCGATACTCGTCAAACGTGCGGAACGCGACCTGCTCCCTGATCTCCGCGGCGCGGCTCTCTTCCCAGCCGTCCCCGCCATATTGCTCGTAGTGCTCCTTGATCCAGCTGATAAATGTCGCGAGGATATCCTCCTCGAGCTCCTCCCGCGTGCGCACCTTGCCGTCCATGACGCCCACGAGTTCCTGTGGCATATCGTGCACGCCGACAATCACAAAGCGGTTCGTCGCGCCGACACGGAGCGAGTTTGCCACGTCCCACAGGAAGCCGTGCGGGCGGTGTTCCGTCCATTCTGGGTTTACTTCGGCTTTCGTATAGTACGCAGGCTTGAAGATGAGGACGATTTCGCGCAGCGCCTCGCGGAACGTCGGGAGGGAGACCCAGCAGTTTGGGAGGGTTGGACGGTCGACGTCATATTCGGCATGCACGATCAGGCGCTCGACAACCTTGGTGTCGTAGTAGCACAACGGCGCGGGCGTCGTCTTTTCCCACTCGTACGAGTCGGAAAACGTCGTGAACACCACCAGCGTCGGCGCAATGATCGGGCACGGAATGGTGCCGAACGTGTAGAACCGCACGACCTCGAGGTCCGTCAGCGCGTCCTTCGCCCGCGACATCCGCGTCAGGTTGGTAACTTGAGGGTGGATGTCCACAACCCGCGTAGTCGCAAACAGGGCCTCCCACCGCGCTCTCAGCGCGCTGCACTGCCCGCCTTCCTCGCCGCAGTAGTCGTGCGCATTGTCCGTCACGTGCCCATAGTCGCATATCCAGCCGGGGAGCGCGCCGTCGATAGCAGTCATGGCGATGCGGAACTGCCGTTGTCTGACCTTGGGCGGACCAGGGGGAAAGAAGGGCGCCAAACGCTTCCGCCTTGCGTTTCTGAGTGGCGGGTCGGCTTCGCGCAGGATGACATGTGTCGCGAGGAGGAGGTCGACGCGTTTCCGGAGAGCGTGCGACGCCGTACGGAGAGCGAGCAGCGAGCCGTGCGGCGCGTAGCTGAGAATCGCGTCGAAGATGTGCGGGTACGACTGGTGGTCAAGGATTGGTGCGGGTGCTGCGGTCTTGGTCTCAGCGCACTTGGTATTCTTTTTTACGTGCTAACCTTGATGGCCTTGCGCTTAGGAGCACGGGCTGATGGTGTCTTCTTTACTATCGACCACGCCGGTTTCGTCTTTGCCTTGGGTGCCGCCGCTGCTGGCGCGGGGGGCTTGCGTGCGCGGAGTGTCGGCGCCATGTCAGTTTAGTGTGGTGCTGAGATGTGTTGTAGGTGTGCATTTGCATGCATGGGGTCGAGCTGCGACCTGCTCTGTGCGATGTGGAGGAGTCCGAGTAGTTGCCGCCTGCTGGCCTGCTGGCCTGCTGGCGACTGTTTACAGGCGTCCAATAATCCATCGGGCCATCGACGCCACCGGGCACCGGTCTCCCGAACTCGCTTGGACCGCGCCCTGGGGGGTTCCTCTCATGGCACCTCACGCGGCAAAGAACAGGACTCGACGATCAAGTTCTCGAGGCCTTCAACGATGAGTTAGCGAAACAAAGTCTGATATCGCTGACAATCAGATATCAGGACAGGACGCGGTGCAAGCTGCAACATATGACCACAGAACGAATGAAGAATAGCAGAGAAAACGAAAAGGCAAGGAAACAGGGACAGAAAGCAAGGACAAAATCTGATACCATTCGACAGAGAACAAGCTCTTCGAAACGAGCGATCAAGGTACCCCCCCCCTGGCCCCTGGGGATCGAGGCCCATCCCCTGTACAAGGTCGCGAGGCGCGAGCGCGAGGCTGGTACAGATCGACGTGGCGTGGCGTAAACGCGATGCCCCCCTGCGCCCTTGCCCCTCCGGCATCAGTGTGCAGCTTCTAGTCAATCGTATGCTCCTGACGATCGGAGGGCCATGGGATACGGGTCGCTCAGGCGCTCGCGAGCGATCGGCGACGGTCAATGCGTGGGTGTACAAGGGGTAAGAATAAGGAATTATCGCTAGGGGAGCGGATCATTCCGGACTCGGGCGCAAAGATGATCAGCCAGCTGCGGAACCCTTCCTGCCGAGGTGTCGAATGCCCGTTGATCAAACCTTTGATCGCGGATCCGAGGATGGTTCACCCTGCCGATCCGATGTCGATCTTCTCCCACTAACTGCTATGTCGCTTCAAAATGAGGCGTAACGAGAATCGCGCGGGCGTATCAGAGCTTCAGAGCGCGGATATCGGGAGCGTGTAGCCGATCGCAATGGGCCTAGTCGCGCCGCAAGCCCCGACGCGAGCGGGCACAATATGCGCACAATCGACGTAGACGACGCGTTTCGCGGATGTGCGGATGTTCAGTACCCTCGCTACGCCAAACTATTTGTAGTGCAAGGCACAGCAAGCGCACAGCGCGCAGCTTGCAGCTTGTTGTCTGTCCAGATCCGAGCTTTGGATCTGGTAAAGGATCTCGGCGCTCGGAGGTCGGAGGTCGGCGGTCGCATTTCCGGTCTGTGCGCAGGCACGTGATCGCCGCAGGCAATCAAATCTGGCTTGTCGAGGCTCAAGCGGGCGCCGGCGCGCGCCGCGCCACAGCCCACCCTCACCAGATTCCCGTTCCCAGCGCTGCCAATGCCCCCAGAGACTGATAGGAGAGATTTACGTAATTTTTTCAGGAAAGTTGCCCTCTACGAAGACTACCTCTAAGAAGACTGCCCCCTGTTGTGGAGCATGGAGCTCGGAGCTCGTCGTTTGCTCATAGAGTTGGGTTCTGTGCGCCCTGAAGGACGGGCCCGGATCTAAATAGTTTTCGATATGGGCCATGGGTGACGCCTGTAATTAGGGGGGCGGGGGCTGGATGAGGGGTGGATTAGGATTAGGACATTATCATAATTGTATGGTTGCAGGTGTGACTAGCTAGGCGCTTGTCAGCCGTTGCGCCCCTGGCTGGCCAGGCTCTGCCCCTTGTAGTGGCTGGTTGGTGACTGCGGAGAAGCCAGGGGTATCAGGGAACAAAGGCGGGCGATCGATGACGTCGGGGTTTGGGGGTGACTGTGCTTACATGGCTCGGCGCCATCGGTGCACAGCGCAGACCCGGGTATCGGCCACGCTCTTCCCACTTGCTGTTTAACCCTAGAGTACGCGCTGCTGACCGTCGGCGGCTGGCCGCTGGTCCCTCCCCATCTCTCCTGCATCTCCTGATCTCCTGGAATAAGAAGGTCTTTAGCGCTGCAGATCCCAATTCTTCGTCGCGATTCTCGGACGCTCTGATCCCCTCAAGAGGCGTGCATCCTGCAATTCTTGGCCTTGGCGCAGTACTTGCGCGGGGTTGTCTCGGGCCGCATGCCTCAGTGTTGTCTCATGATCGCATCATTCGGGCCATCAATGTGGGTGTCCCGGTGCGCCGGTGCGCGGCGCACCATCCCGGCGATCCCGGCCCCCCATTTGAGTCATGGTGCGCAGTCACAGGCCGAGGCGTGGCGCCACCGTTCCTCGGGCCTTGGGCGCTTGGGCGGTCTTGGGCACTTCAGCTTGGCTCTTGGGCTCTTGGCCAATTGGCCACCCAGCCTACAAACCACAGGCCACAGGAGTGCGTCGGCGTTGGCGCAGCAGCACGCAGTCGCGCAGCGCGCAGCCAGCCAGCATGGCACCATGGCACCCGTGCACTCGCGCACTCACAAACTGTGTGCCCACATGTGCCAAGAGTGTTCTGCATGTTCTGCATATTCTGTGTATTCCGCGGCGCACGTTGCATATCTTTTACTCCTGCTTAATTATTACGTGCAATCCGTGCTCGCTTTCATGTAAAAAGAGCAGAGCCGCAGAGCCTGACAGCTGAGAGGGAGAGAACAAGACAAAACACATTCGTCGTGGCACTGGCTCTGTACACCCGAAAAAAAAAAAAAAGATTGCAAGAGCAGGAGCAGTAGCCGCACACTGGCCCAAGAGCTGCGCGGCGCGCGGTGAGCTGCGAGCTGCGAACTGTCTGCGAGGCGTCGTCAGCAGCAAGTGCCCCCCGCCGAGGTGCCGAGTGGCCGATGCATCATCATTGCCCAGTCATCATCATCATAGTAGGCAACAAGCAGCTTTGGTAGCATCATCCCATCGCATCCATCGCATCCCTCCCTCCCTTCGCGTGCCGTTATTTTTTATTGCTTCTCTTCCTTCCGTTTTTCCCTTTTCCTGGGTAAACAGCTTAGACCTCTCCCCTCTCGACATCCGTCGTCCACTCGCTCTTCTTGTTTTCTCTCTCCTCATATCCCCCCACCGCGTCAGGCCTATATCTCGCATCGCCGCCGCCATCGCGCATCGCTTGCACATCGCCTGCACAATCAGTCTCACTCCCCACCCCCGCATTCCTCAGCACCCACAGTCACACCCCCACCGCCACGCAGCCCGCAGCCCGGAATCCACCTCCTCCCCTCCCCCGCCCGTGCCCGCACATACACCTGCTGCGCCTGTCTTGGAACTCACCGTCGCATAACGCACGCACGAACGCATAGCGCACAGCGACTCGACTCGGCCACCGGTGCTGCCTAGTGTGCGCAGCTTTTTTCTTTTTTGTGCTTTTTTAATTCCTCGTCGCTTTTTTTGTCACCACGATCACCACACACCGCCTGCACACGGACTCTGTGTCACTGCGCACAGCACACAAGCATACACAGCACACGGACAACCTGCTGCGCCGTACATTCCGAACCGACACCTTCGTTTTAATCAACAACAATTCGCTAGAAGCTGGCATCGTTGCCTTCATTCTCCGTCGCAGCGCACCAGCTCATATATACTAGACCAGTAGAGGAGCCCATTGATCGACACCTTTTGCCTCTCACTTTGTTGATCTTTCATTCAAACTCATTCACGACTATCGCCCACCCCCCATGTACACCGCCGTCACACTTGCTGCCGCGGTGCTCGCTGCCGCCGGCGCCGTTGCCGCCCCGCCACAAGCCGTCGAGCCGCGGGCAACCCTAGAGAAGCGCGGCTCGGTTGCCGTGCCGCTTAACCCTCCCCGTGCCCTCCCCCGCGATGCCAGCCAGTCGGACATTATCGAACACCTGCGCGAGATGTCGATCGGCACTCGTAAAAAGTATCTCAACCACCTCTCGCCCGAGGGCAAACGCCACCTCAAGCGCGACCTTGCCATCCGCGATGAGATGCTCCGCAAACGTGCCGCCGGCGATCTTGGTACCACAACCCTGGCTAACACTGGCATTGACTCTTCGTACTCCGCCGCGGTGGAAATTGGTACTCCCCCACAAAGTCTGCTGGTCGTCATGGACACGGGCTCCTCGGACCTGTGGGTGGTTGACACTTCCTGTTCCGTGTGCGCTCAGGAGGGGCTACCCCTCTTTGACGAGACCAAGTCGTCGACTGTTCGCAGGAGCAACATGCCCTTTGGCGTAAAGTACGGCTCTGGCGAAGTGTCGGGCTCGCTCGGCACCGACACGGTGTCCATGGCTGGGTTTACTATCAACAGACAGTACTTTGGCCTCGTCGACCAGGCGATTGGCACCCAGCCGGGCAGCAGCAAGACAACGGCCCTCCTGAACGCCCCTCTCTCCGGTATCATGGGTCTTGCCTTCACGGGCCTCGTGGCCGCGCCCGAGGTCGTGCCATGGTGGGAGCAATTGGCCCAATCGACATGGAAGGACCCCGAGTTTGGCGTCTTTATGAAGCGATACCGTGGCCAGGCTGATACCCGGGCATTTGAGCCCAATGGCGGCGAGATTGTCTTTGGCGGTCTCAACACTTCGATGTTCCAGGGCAAGATGAACTATGTCAATGTACCCGGCAGCAACGACTACTGGCGTATCCCCGTTGACGACATTTCTCTCGGCGGCAAGAGCCTCGGATACAACAACCCCTCGCCCAATGCCGCCATTGATACCGGCACCACGCTCATTGGCGCGCCCTCCTCTGTCGTTCGGGCCATCTACTCCAGCATCAGGGGCTCCCAGGAGCTGTCGCAGTATGGTATGGAAGGATACTACGCGTATCCCTGCGCCACCACTGTGGACTTTGCGATGACCTTTGGCGGCGTGTCGTACCCTGTCAATAACGACGACTTCAACTTTAACCAGCTGGACGACACTTACTGCATCGGTGCCGTCTTCGCCCTTGACACGGGCTCCAACTCCTTGGTCCAGTGGATCGTAGGCGCCACCTTTTTGAAGAATGTCTACTCGGCTTACCGCCTCAAGCCTGCTGCTGTCGGCTTTGCCAGCTTGGCAAACGGCGTCCAGGTTGCCGGCAACGACCTCACCCAGGGGGGCAACATCAACCCTCTCGGCAATGGCGGCAGCGGCCACATCCCGTCAGGCGTCACGATCGGCAACCCGCAGAACACCGGGTCCTCGAACCCCTTGGGTAACTCTGGCAGTGGCGCGTTCGGCCTTCGCGCGCCGACCGCTGCCGTCATTGTCGCCACCCTCCTTGCCGCCTTCCTCTAGGCCCATTTCCTCCCGACCCGCTGCAATTTTTCTTGCCCCATCTCGCATCTTCCCCTATTCCCCCCCGTGGCCTTCCCTCGCCCCGTCCATCGCCCACGCACCATCTAGCCATCAGTTTGCCATACAGATACAACTACAGCTACAGTTCATCCCCCCCGTGTCATCCTGGCCGCTCCACACGTCGTGGCAATGTAATACCTAATGCAAGTTAATGAAACCAAGGAGGAGGTGCGGCCAAGGGCCGGAAGGGTTGGAGTGAGGGGTTACATGTGGGGCAGTGAGTGGGTATGTGGGTGCACGTGTGTGGTGAATCATGAGGTGCATGGTGCATGATGCTCGCTGTTTGTGATGAAGACATGTGTTTTGGCTGAATTGGGTGGCGATTCGGGTGGCGAATGCGCGATTGTCGATTGTCTCGGGCACTCGAAATGCTTCCGCCCGCAATGACAATGATACCGATTTCGACGCGTCGACGCGCCTTCTTTCACCTCCACAACATCCACACCAATGCCAACACGACCATGACAGCCCTTCAACCACCTCCCTCTCTCCCTCCACTACCATTCACGCTCGACCTGACATGCCCCCTTCCCCTCCCGCCGCGGCGCACGAGCACCTGGTCCATGGATATTGCGTGAGCAAACAACTAATCCACCAACACAAAAAGCTGACAACAGCGGCCCAGGGCCGAGCACCGAGCCACCCGCAGCCTTCGTGAGGCGCCGATACCTCGAGACCCTCTATCTCGGCGAAGTGAGTGATATCGCAGTACAAACTCTAGAGCTGATATAGACCCTCTTCCCGATCTCCGGTTTCCTCTCGGACCTGTCCCGCGCCGGCGCCGACGTGTCCCCGCTCCTCCTCCCGCTCCAGGGTATTGAGGAAAGGCGGCGCGCGCTCCCCCCCGTCCTCTCGGCCGCGATGGGCGCCGTCGAGAGTTCCCGCGATATAACGCCAGAGGCGGTCGCTGCCGGACTCCCTCCCGACGAAGGGGCCATGCTCGCATTTGCGGTTGATGTGCGCCTGCGGTGCCGCGCCGTCGCGGAGGGCAAGGGCGTAAGCGTGCAGAGTATCAGTGAGGAGCTCGTGCGCCGCGAGTGAGTGGGAAGAAAGGTGGGGCTGACGACAGGGTCGTACTGCAGATTGCCATGCTGCTATTTTACCGTTCCCGGACGCCGACGAAGGACTCGAAGCCGGACAAGAAGGGGAAGCGCAAGCGTAACGCAAACTCAGTACTGGACGACACGGGCGCGGCGCTCGAGCATCTGGCCGACCGCATCGGTATCTGGCTCGCGGTCGGGGAGCTGAGCGCGACCCCCGACCCCTTCGCCGGCGCGGTACACCACCTCCTCGCCGTCCTCTCCCCTCTATTTCCACACGAGGGCGCCTTCCTCGCGTCCCTGCGCGCCAAGATTGTCGGCGAGGCAGTCCCCCTCCCCGAGCTCCGCGCCGCAAAGAAATCACGAAAACCAGCAGTCACCCAAAAGCTGGACGAGACCCACCCCGCCACAGTCCGAGCAGCGAGTATCCGCCGCTCCGCCTCGCGTACCGAGATACTCCCCCCGCCACGCGCGGTCGTCCGCGCCCCGAGCGGCAAGGACCTCTTCAAGGGCCGCGAGGTGCTCCTCCGCCGCTCGTCCTCGCTTCTCCGCAAGCCGCAGGGTGACGGCCCGGGATGGCTCGGCGCCAAGGCCGCGACCGCCAATCTGCGCCGGCACGAAAGCCAGTCGCGCCTCGAGAGCGCGAGCGCCGCCCTGGCCGAGACGCTTGTAGCGAGCACACCCGCCCGGCCGAGGTTTCGGCCCGCGACCTCGATGCGCGCGGCGCCGACGCCGATCCGCGAGGATGCCGAACCCCCCTCTTCTGGCAGAGCGTCTTCGTCTTCGCGGGCCTTTATCGCTGAGACACCGGTACGAAGGGAGAAGCGCGCGTTTGTCGCGGAAACCCCGCACCAGGCGCTGTTTCCGGAGCAAGTTGCCGAGACTCCACAGCTGCCACGTCGCGAGCGCCGGCGGAGCAGCTCTTACGCAGCGTACGAGAGTGAGGACGACCTGAGCCACCTCGCGGACTTGATGGTGCCGACCGACGACGAGGAGAGCGAAGACGACGGAGCAGTGCGCCCGTCGCTTGCCGAGCGGCTGGGGTACGTCCCCGAGACGCCGCGCAAACTGTAGAATATAGTTATGAAACTCTAGTGCATGATGTATGTGATGTCCAACCTTCCCAGCTTCAAGCTTCCAAACCTCCAGCCTCCGCGCTGGCCATCAGACCATCTCGTCCCCGCTCTCCTCGAGGGCAAACACCGATCCGGCAAGCTCGCGCTCGTCCACCTCGTCATCCCACACATCATGGCGCGCAACTTCGTACTCGTCCGCATCTCCCAGTGCAATCGCTCCGGCTCCGGCCCCGGCGCCCGCGGCCGCCGCGCCGAAAGCGTGCGTCCGCCCCTGGGCGTCGCGGTACGATGCGCCCTCGTGCGCCGAGAGCGGCTGGTACAGCGCGGAAATCTCGGCGCGCCGCCGTGCCCTCCGCCGCAGGAGGACGGCAATGTAGAGAAAGAGCGACGAGCCGAGGAGGTTGGCTGCGACGTCGCCGATCTGGAAGGATTTCCACTGAGAGTAAGGAGGAGTATTTTGTGCCAGGACTTACGGGGAGGAAGGACTGCACGATCTCGCTCACTACCCCGCCGACCAGGAAGCCGGACACGAGCGTGAATATGAGTGGGGCGCGGTTGATAAACCAGACGCGCCGGCCGGGACCCCTGCGTGTCAGTCATTAAGGAAATTACAGGAAGGGGATTGGGGAGGCAGCATGAAGTGCGAGCACCCCTCGTTCCATCACCATCGTCATCCTCGCCCTCGCCCTCCCTCGCCCTTCCTTGCCCGACCCCACGCCCCGCCCCGCCCCGCTCCCCCTTCCGCAGGACTCACTCCGGCACCTCGAGCACAAAGTACAGCAGAAACGTCGCGAATCCCAATCCACAGAAATGCAGCGCCTTGTCATTAATCGGCAGCTCGGGCAGTGGCGCAAACCCGAGGACGCCGAGGAAGATGAGCCATGCAGCCGTGAAGAAGACGATCAGCTGTGGGTGTGAGTATATAGTCTCCCCTCTCTCTCGCTTTCGCCTCCTCTTTGCTCCATCCCATCCCCTGCTTGCTCCCCACCTTCCCCTCCACTCCCTCGCTCCGACTTACCGGCCGGATACGTAACGGCACCCCGCGCACCGGATAGCTCTGGAGCACGGCGTCCTCTGCGCGCTCGAGGATCTGCTGGATCACGACCGTGGGACGGGGATATGATGACATTGTGAAATGGTGGTTCGGGGGAAAAGGTAGGCGATCGATGCCAGTCGTGGTTCTAGCGTTTTGCTTGCTTTTGCGGCTTGCGACTACGCTACAGGCACGGCGCGGGATGGAGCTCCGGCGCAGCGGGGCGAGGGCGGGACAGACACGGAGGTCGGAGGTCGGATGTGTGTGGTGGTGATGGTGGAATGGCGATCGATGCAACCTTTGCAACGGTTCGCAAAGCTTGGAATGGCACGAAATGCACCAAATGGACCAAATGGTGGTTGTGGCGTGGCGAGGGCGGTCACGAGTGGAGGGTGGAGGTGGGATGGTGACGTCGGCCTCGGGGGGCGCCGAGGCCGGACGCACGCAGTGCATTTCGAGCACTCTCGACAGTCTGCATGCTCGGTGCAATGTATATACAAGTACAAGTGTCTCCCCCATCGTAATCGTAATGCAACTCGTGCAACTCTAAAGCACACTCGCCCACGCCGCGCGGTCCCACTCGCGCTCGCGCAGCTCGCGCTCGCGGCGGCGCCGGCGCCACCGCCAGCGGCTGTTTACCACCGTTACGCTGGGCGAAAGTCGAGCTGGCTGACAATGAGCGGCCACACTGCGGTCAGTGTCTGCCGCTCGCTGGTGTTCCCGCGGCGCCCTGTTCTCCTTGGCCCGGGGCGTACTGTGACCATTGCGTCTCTTGGGCCGCTCCCCAGATTTGGGCTTGGCGGCCTGCCTGCCCCGGCCCTCGTCCTGCAAGTTCCCAGACTCCTGGAGCCGCGGAGACTCTTCAGACCGCCAGAACTCTTGAATCCCAGGAGACTCTGTGGACTGCCAGATCTTCTGGAGCAGCGGGGACTCACCGTCCTCGAAGCCAACATGCTTCCCGTCGCGGATCTGCTTCCAGATGTTCTGCATCGTGTCCGACTTCTTGATCTCGCCCCAGTGCTTGAGGAAGTACGCCACCTGGACCTGGGGGGTTAGTGATACATTTCCACAATCCCGTCAACACCCACCTTCCGAACCTCCTCAAACGTCGAGCTGAAGCGAGAGAACACCTCGGCGGGGATGTTCTGCGACGTGAGCTGCCCGTTGATGTGCTGGAACGCCCGCAGGCGCAGGGCTGGTAGGTCGAGCCGGTCTGCCAGGCGGTATACCGCTTTGGCAGAAACTGGGCGTGGACCGACGGCACGGGCAGTAGGGGGCACGTGGGATATCTGCGGGGAGGGACGGTCAAAGCCGCGTTCAGCCAGCCAGATGGCAATCCACTCCCGGCGTGTACGGGGCTCTGGCGCTGGCGGGAGGCTTCCGGAGCGTGTGCGACGGGACGCTGGACTGCCCCCCATAAACGACGACGCCAGAGGCGCAAAGTAAATGGTGTCGGTGTAGAGCTGTGGTCAGTAGAAGATCCAGTTTTCACCTACCCAGTAGAGGACGGCCCACCAGGTCGCCCAGGCTGCGTCCCGAACAATGATGCGCGTCTTTTTCGGCCCAGGAGGCGGTCCACTGGCAGCGGCAGCAGCTGCTGCTGCAGGCGGCGGAGAAATAACATCCACCTCCATGCCTTCAATCGAAGTGTCCTCGAGTTTAGGCGCCTCGGTGTCCTCCTTGGCGTCCATCCTCTCGTGGACAGCGGCTCCCTCTCCCTCGGTGGTGAACCCGGCTCCATCAGAGTCGTCCGAGTGTCCCTCGCCGTCGCTAACATTTGCACTCGCATCACCGCTCGTCGGGTGGGAAGTGTTGTCTGCCCTAATCGGGGACACAGCCTCCTCGGCCCCCGGTGCGCGCGGTGGCGAGGCTGACCCACCATCGTCTCGCAGCGGGTACAGAAAGTCTTCGAGCTCATCGTCCTGGTCCGAATCCGAGAGCGCCTCGTCGTCATAGTCAATGTCGTCCTCGTCCATCACGCCCTCCACCTCACGGAAGCCGCCGTGGAACATGGCCTCAAAGTACTCGCACCGGTTCAGAAGCCGCTTGTTCGCGTACACCTTGCGCGACGGCAGGCGCTCCCCGTCCAGTAGCCGCGCCTTGTGGGAGGACGGCACGATGACAAACTCAATGTCCGAGTAGACTGGTGTCAGTAGGTTAACTCGGCTCGCTACCTACGCGGATCATCAAACAACTCGCCAACGGAGGAGATAAGTTCACGGGGAACGACACGCTTGGGTCCGCCAGCGGCCCGTGTGCCGCCCCCGACGCCCACGCTTGCGCCCTCGCCGCCGGCCCATGACATCTGATTCGGCGTCCCGGGCTGTGCCGGCGTACGCGGCATAGTCAAACCGAGCCAGTAGCCCGCTGGCGGCTGCGGCTGGCACGAGATGGTGCACACAATCGTAAAGCTGTCGGACGCGACGACCGCCGGGTTGAGGAACAAGGCGTCGCGCTTGGCAAACTGCTGCCAGCCCCAGTTTCCCGTCTTGGCCGCAAAGGTGTGGTCGCTGGCGTCCTTGCTCGCGATGACCTGCATCTTGCCGGTGCGCTCCTCGGGGACCTTGACCTCGAAGCGGAAGAACCACGTGCCCTTCCGCACCCACTTGTTCCCGATCGCCAGTTCGCGTTCTTGCAGTGTGGGCTTGTGTGTTAACAACGGATGACCAAGGCTGGAAGCTTGAACGCAGCACTCACCATGCACGCAAGGTACAAACTGGCATGGTCGCCACCCTGTGCCCCCGAGTTGGGATACCACAGCACCTCCCAGAGATGGTCGGGGTCTCCGAAGATGGCCGACTTGATGCATTTCCTGTAGCATGTCAGCTCCGGGGCCAGCTTGAGCAGTGGAGCTCGCAAAGCTCGTGGGAAGCAAAAAGGCCGATGGGCGCGGGGGAGGATCTTGACCCGATCCAACCGGCAACACCGCTCACTCGACGGCAGAACCCACGCGCATCGGCCCATCCACACTCCGCCACCCCTGCTCTTGTCGGAGAGCATTGAGTCCCGAACACCGGGCTCGCCGCCGCAGAGGTCAACATGGGCCGCAACTCACGACTTGGCGTCGCCCTTAGAGCTCTCATACATGGCCCGGAGGCCGGTAAGTCGCCATTCTAGGCTGACTGTCGTCGTTTCCGCAAACTCGAGCGTCGACGGCACCGTGGCGGGCACGCCGGACGTGACTGGTGTGAGCGGTGACAGCGGCGACGGCGACACCCACCTTGTGAGTGTTCGCGCGTGTTGTGCGCGGATGGCGGGGGATTCGCCATGGCAGAAGAGTGAGTGGGTGAGAAGAGTGGAAGAGTGGAGAAGAGTGGGATGGTTGGATGGGAATGGTAAGAAGGGAGGCGTCGTCTACTTTTCTACATTCGAGACTTGTTGAGAGTGTGTGTGGCCGCTCAATGACCGGAAGTGGAAGGGAACGAGGGGAACAACAACAAAAATCATCATCCTACACACGTCGCCTGGCAACACAGACGCTCTACCAGCGTGCATCCGCTCGCCACCACGACGACTTCCCTCACTACCACCCTGCTGGATGTTGCTATGCATGCATGGGATATTAAGTGGAGCCTGTGTCTCTGTCGCTTTGATGCTTTGTTGTCTGGGAGACTGATCACCTTTGCTGCTGCTACTGAGCTGCTGCAGTCCTTTGGGAGGTCCGAGCGCGCGCCTCCCACCAGCCAGCCAGCGCTGGCTTTGTCCGTTGTCCGGAGATGGAATGACGACACCGATCACCGGATCACTTGGCCGGATATGATCTGCTTCCGTCCCGGGTATAGGCATAAAGTACGGTGAGGAAATACGGAGATACGCCTATCTCCGCACATTCGCCACCTCATCTCCCATCACGTGACATTGTTGTGAATCGCATTCCACAAGACACACATGCAAGCGACATCGACCACACCACCAGCAGCGACGAGCAGCAATTTTTTTCACTTACACCCAACAGTATCGCCACACCCATACCCATACCCATACCCAGCTCCGCGATGGAGCTCGTTTCCGACTCGGACACAGACGAGCCCGTCGCGATCGACCCTCCTCCGCGCCCGACGCGGTCGCGGTCCGGCAGCGCAAAGACCGTGAGAAGTGGCAAGAGTGGCACGCCGAGCGCGACGCGAGATCCTGTGGCGAAATCACAGCCCAAGTCGACAAGGCTCGTTTCTGCACATTCTTCGAGCTCGTCAAGCGACGGCATTACGATCCTCGATGCGCCGCCTGCGCCGAAGCGCGGCCGCCCGCGGAAGCCTACCCCGCCACCGGAAGAGGAGGACGAAGAGGTGATATTTGTGCGGGAGACGACTGTGCGCGGTCTCGCGGCGCGTTTTACGTACGCGAGTGGAAGTGCTGGGGAGACCTCCCGATCGAAGAGCAAGACTGCAAGTTTAGAGCCGTCTCGGACGCGTCCCACACCCTCAGCCTCCACTATATCATCGGCGTCTACCACCCCCTCATTCACGCTCTACCCCGACCGCGACCCGCTTCCTATTCCCGATTGGCTGGGAAAGCCCGCCGTCCTTCTCCAGCTGCAGACGTGCGTCGTGTGTCGCGCCAAAGAGTTTAAGCGGCAATCAGGCCCTGAACGATGGGTAGGTAACAGCCGTGTAGACTTAATACTGACTTTCAGCGGCACATCTCGACGTGCCTCCCGCCGCTATTCCGCCCGCCGAACCCGCCGCCAGATCTCAAAGCGCTCATCAGCGACGCCCTACAGCCCGCCCGCGACATGACCCTCCTTGCGCACCATACCGCGCGCGACGACGAGCGCAAGGCGGGAAAGGCAAAGCCGAAACTGAATGTCACGACAGTTACGGCTAACCATTCGAGAGAGGGGTGGGCAGACGAAGTTTCTAGCCGCGTGTCACGTCTCGTGGGTTCGTCGCCGCGTCGGAGGAGGTCGCTTTCGAGGTCTCGCTCCCGCTCTCGCTCTCCCCATAAGCGACGTTCTCTGAGTACGACGGCCTCGCCGCGGGGTACGGCCTCCCCAACTCCAAATCGTACCGACTCTCCACAACCAGATCCAAACCTCCTCTCAACGCAGCCACTAGGCGAGTCAAGTCTTGCATCAGAATACGCGCGGCCTCCACGAACACGCTCCCCCTCTCCTGAAATCCTCCTCCAAGCACCACCGCGTATCGGCCTGACGCAGAGCGTGCGCGCCGCCTTTGAGCGCGAGGAAGCCGCACTGACACAGCGGTCCGAGGCGGCACTGAGCCAGGCAGTGCGGCGACGACACATGATTCCCGACGAGCACGAGGACGGCGGCGGGTGCTTTGCCCCAAGTCAGAGCCAGAGCCAAAGCCAGAGTCAAAGTCGGATCCAGAGCCAGAGCCATCAGAGTCTGGCACAGAGCATAGCGCTCCCAGATACACAGACGTTTCGCGGCGGCCGGTTCACGATTATGCCACAGTCCCCGTCCTCATCGCCCTTTCCGGCCGGGGGAGCGCGCGGGCCAGGGCGCTTCCCACAGTCGACGGCCGAGCGGGGACGGGCGGCGCGCCGGCGCGCAATCGCCGTCGCCCTCGGTGGCTAGTGCCGGGTCTGAAGGCGACGCGTTTGATTCTCCTTCGAGCCCTGCGCATGTAGCGTCTGATGCGCTTGAGGCGCTGTCACTGCATGATCACTCCGACTGGGGAGACGACGCCGTCATGACTTGGGGGGAAGGTGACGATGACTGGGGTGCAGACGCGTGTCTCGAGTGGCATGGCGCAGACGATGTGCTGGATGCGAGCGGGGCGAACGAGACACTGGGCGAGGGGAATGACGTTGAGGAGATGCCGGATTACAGTTCCTGGAACACGACTGAGCTTCAGGTGAGTGCCCTGGCTGACTTCTTTGCGCTTGGAAGCCGTTCTGGTTACTGACTGCAGCGCCTGGTGGTTGGGTTCGGATACCGCGCGAGCCGGGATCGGGGCGCGCTGGTGGATATCGCCACTGCGTGTTGGGAGGCAGGGGCGCGGTCCTCTGGGAAGGGGGATGGGGACAAGTCGAAGGGCTGTGGGAAGGTCAAGAATTCCAAGACCCAGAATTCCAAGGACAAAGAGAAGGAGATATCGACCCGCCCCACGGCCCCACCCACGCCCGTCGAGCTCGACACGCAGTTCTACCGCATGATCAGGGGCGACATTGCGTTCTGGACGCGTATCCTGCGGTACGAGCCGATCGCCTTTGACGAGCTCGTCAGCCGTGCGCTCTTGGCCGGCATCAGCGGCGCGGGGTGGAAGGACGCATTGAAGCGATTCCTCGATGCCAGAGTGAGTGTGCCGAATGCGAGAGGGGTAGAGCTGACGGCAGGGCGTTGCGTACTATATTGCGGACCCGACGGGGCCGCGGCGGCGGCGTTAGTGTGTGTTGTTGTAGCGTTGTTGTATGTCATTCAGAGGGATACAGGTCTCGGTGGGTAGTGGACGGACAGCCGCATTACGGCCCCGAGGCTGGATGTAACCAACCGCCAGGACAATCGTTGAGCAGTCGCATAGTGAGGATATCGACAGTGGTCCAGACCGGCAAGGCATGATGATAATCACAACGACCGATCTCACCCTTCCGACAATCCACGATTGCGGTGATCGTAAATCCTCCGGCAAGCCTGATCGGTTGGATCAGTGCCTGGTTGCGTCATGCCAAAATTACCATGGAGGCGGCTCCGGGAGTCAGATGTCCCATCGGCAACCGGGCACTGCGCCTTGCAGTGCCGACTGCCGGACTGCTTGCTGGCTCAATGTTGCTGGTATCAAGGCTGGGGCTGACTAGGCGTTGCGGGCCAAGAGGGAGTGGCATAGGGTCGGGGCAGCAGTATTCCGCTATTGTCCTCCGTCATCTGGTCTGACCTGATGTGGCCGCGTGCGTGATCCTCCGGCGAACCCCAACAGATACAGTAGTAGTACTGATGTATCTGCAGATTCCCATGGAGCAACAGCAGAAGATGAAGACAAAGCTGGCTCAAAATAGGAGGAGGATAATAATCGTCCTTTGTCGTTGCTGAAGAACCTCTCGGGCCAAGCCGGACAGTCTCCAACCGCTCCACTCCTCTCCGTCCACTTTCCTCTATTGTTCCCTCCATCCCTGCACTCATCACAATAGATCGAATAACGACTGACACCATGCGTCCGCGATGGGCAGGGCGGCGGGGCAAACGTGGGGACATTGCCTGGGTTCCTGAGCTGAGATTCTGCCTGCATGCCAGACGTCTGACCTCCAACTGTTATTCACAGACTCAGCCGTTTCTACTCCCCCACTGTCCCTCTGCACGGACCGCGAGGGGAACTGCACTGCGTAGCTGCGTACAAAGCTGCAGGACATCCGGACGAGCACGGAATACCACAGAAGCAACTGGAAACGACAAGGATGCAGCGTATTCGGCCCCAGAGAACACCACGCATTCAGTACAGCTACTCAGCCCAGGACAATACAACCCCAGTGGGGGCCAGTTCCCGCCGGCGACAAAAGAGACGCGACAAACTGACACGGTGGCGCCGGCGCGGCGTCTCGGTTGGTGTCTCGGATGGGACGTGGATAGAGTATCAACTTAACGGGTGGACACGGGTGAGGGTTTGGAGGGCACGGAGCGTGTCGCGGAATGAAGGATAATGGCCATCATGGATTGGGAAAGTATCGGCTGTGGGAGACCCAACGCCACCTACATCTTGCATCTTGCACGCAGCCGACAAGCAACAGTCCGCACTCATGCCGCGCCTCCCGCTGATGCTATTGTGTAAAGTTGCTGGCATTGTGCGAGGACATTGCCGGTGCTCGTAGCTGGCCGTATGGCTGGGCAGTGCGATGCTCATCCTTTTATGATAATGAGGACGATGGCCGCGAGTTGCATTCTTCCCCCCCAAGTACACACACAGAGACAATAGCTTGAGATATTCAGACAGACAGCAACGAGCACGACAACCACGACGATCGCGCAGCCTCTCCCAACCTCTCTGACCCCCGACTCCCGACTCAGTCGGACCCCGATCCACAAATGTCCACACACATCGCGCACTCGCCCTGCGGCGGCCTCGACGACTCTGACCGCTCATTTAGCGAGTACCCGTGTGCCCTCGGCCTTGACCTCCTGAACGGAGACAATCGCGGGCCGCTCGACGCCCCGATACGCGACTCTTGCGACCCCGACTCAAGGTTCCACCCCGACCGTGAGGGACAAGAAAGCGATAACGAATGCAGTGGACAAGAGCCTGAAGAAGCAACTCCAGACAGCCACCAACCGCCGTCCCCACGTCCCAGCCTGCTCGTCCGCTCGACCCGGAAACGCAACCTCAACCGCCTCAGTCAGGAGATTACTTCTCCAATCCTGACAGCCTCGCCAGTCGGTTCCCCCTCGTCGTCATCACCACAGCTGCTCCCGCGCGCGCACTCACCGCGGCCCGCGTCGATCCGCTCCCATCGGTCTATAAAGTCGCACCACTCACTCTCCCATCCTCACTACTCCACTCACTTCGCGTCGCGGCCACACACGCGCTCTGCCTCGCGCGCGTCGTGTGCGTCTTCTCGCGCCTCCCGTCCCCGCTCACTCGCAGAGGAGATTGCCCACGTCGGCGAACACGTCCCAGAACCAGAACTCTCGTCTGACGAGCACGACGTCAGCTGGGCAGCCATCCTCGGTACCGGGCAGGACAGGCGCTCGAGCCGCTCCGGCGGGGCAAGCTTTGACCAACAACGCACGGCGTTCCCGCCCCCGCGCTCACACACGTCGTCCATCGCCTCCCACCCCAGCGTGGACGAGCGGCGGACACCGAGCTTGGACACCCACTCAGTCTTCAGCTCGCAACAGTCCTCGGCGCACTCCACACCCCCGCGCACCCCCGACCTGGCCCGCCCAAAGGTCGCGGCACCCCGCCTCTCGTTCTACCAGCACCTCACCACTTCCCCCTCGCAGTCCCCCACATCCGCGGACTTCTCCCCGCCAGACCGTATCTCCCCCAAACGGTCAACGATCAGCAGCCTCGCGTCGCTCCGCTCCTTCCGCGGCTTCCGCTCCTCGCGCAAGACACACGGCAAAGACGCCCCAGGCCTGTCCGATATCCTCGTGCCCTCTCAGTCAAACCTCCACATCTCCGTGTCCGACTTTCCCTCGCCCGTCCCCGAACTTCTGAACGAGCGCGACGACGAGAGCGCGACCTCGAACTCACCACTCAGCCCCCGACGCGTCCCCGTCCCCCCAATCACACCCACGCGCTCCTCGCGCCGCATCCTCCCCAAGATGCCGAAAGTGTTCAAGAAGGCGTCGCCAAAGATCATTACAACTATCAAGACGACAGAGGAACACTTCCCGAACGGCGACATTGTCGAGCGCACGACTGCCACCACCCGCCGTCGCTCTGTCGCCAGCCACGCCAGCTACAGCTCGCAGAGGTCCCAGAGGTCGCACCTCTCACACTCGTCGACACCCAGCTCATCAGCAACGTCCAGCAACCAGACGCACTTTGTCGAGAACCACCCAGTGCAGTATGTAGCCAACGTACCGTCTGCCGCACCCCCATCAGTCGCCCCGGCAATCAATGTCGCGCCACCCCGCGTCCGCAAGGAGATCAAGCCTATCATGATCGGTGAGCTCCGATAATGGAAAGTAGCTCATAACAGTCGACTACGCGACCCCGCCAGCAACACCAGGCTTGACGCCGTCGCGCGCAACCGCCCCCGGTCCGCCGGTGCACTCCAAGCCCCCCGCCGCTGCCCCTGCCGTAACCGTCACCCCAGAGCCGGTGGCTGCCCCTGCCCCTGCCCCGGTTGCGAAGATTCCACGCACAGACGGCATTGACCTCCAGACCGCGCTCGCACTGAATCCCGAACCGCCTGTTACTGCCCCCGAGCCGTCGTCGGCGCCGGCGGTGGCTACATCCTCTGTACCCGCCCCAGCGGCATCCTCGGCCGAGGCTCCTACGGCTCAAGCTACGGTTGTCAGTGTCGACGCTACCAAGGGAACTGTTGAAGTCAAGAGTGCGCCAGTCGAGGTTAAATCTGCGCCGGTGGCGGAATCGGCGCCGAAGGCCGCTTCCACTGCTGCTGCGCCGGAGTCTGCGCCCAAGGCCGCCGCAGTCTCTGCGTCGCAGGCAGCACCCAAGACTCCCTCTGTCACTATCACTACTGGCTCACCTCCCACCGAGGCACCAAAGGCCGCGGAACCCAAGGCCGTTGAGGCTGACGCCAAATCTGCCGAGAAGCCGGCGCCGCCGGCCACTACTATCAACATTGATCCTGTCAAGGGCAACGTTGAGGTGATACCCGCCGCTTCAGCGACTGCCACCACCTCTTCTAAGGCTGCTGCTGCTTCGTCGAAGACGACTGCTCCGGCGTCCCCAAAATCAGGCAAAGCTGCATCTCCGAAGCCTACCGAGGCTGAGCTCCCGCCCCGCGCCAAGTCTCCCACACCGTCGCTCCGCAGCGTGGATGCGCGGGTGAAGCGAACGTCTGCAGGTTCCGAGGTGATCGTCAGTTTCTCGTCGCAGCGTGGCGATACTGCAACTGGAGAGAAGAAGGTCGCGAACGCGAAGCCTTCCGAACCCAAGCCCAAAGCAAAAGAGACCGCAGCGGAGAAGCCTCGCCGGCCAGACCACGTAAAACACCACAGCGATGACTCGCCCCGCCATCGCACGCACGGCTCCGGGCGGAGCCACGCCTCCTCTGTGCATTCCAAGCACCACAGCGTGGAAGGGTCGCGCATCGGGCGCTCGCACTCGTACGACCATGCCGGACGCTCCGCATCGAAGTCTGGGCGCAGCTCACTCCGCGCTGAAAGTCTCGCGTCGCAGGCGCCGTCGACTGCCACGCGGAAACGGCGTATCCTCAACCCGATGAGCCACTACTCTTCTGACGGCGAGGGCTCGGATGGCGAGGTGGAAATCGCCTTTGCGGAGACGGAGGCCTCGCTGGATGTCAAGATTAAGGCCCGCGTGCCCGCCATGATACCCCGCGACGACGACAGCGACGAGAGCGAGCCCTCGATCATCCGCGAGGACCTCGCGACCCTCTCACGGGCTGATCTGCGCGCACGCATAGCCGCCGCCGAGCGCCTCATGAAGGAGTGAGTATCGAGGAATCTCCACCTTCCTCGCTGACAGCAGACACCCGCGCCTCCCCTCCGAGATCGACGACAGCCACATGCCGCACGTGCCGCACTTCCCGGCCCGCATGCACCCGAAGCAGTGGACGCCCTACATCCCAGCCCCTGTTGACCCGCGGATGCGCTACCCCGCCCCCGGTCTCATGCCCGGCCTTGGGTTTGCAGGACTCAACCGCCCGATGGGAGTGCCGATGATGCTTCCACGGCCGCAGCCGCCGGCCTGGCGGAGAAATTAGAGTAATGGACGTTAGGGCTGAAGCCGATATTTGAATATCTTCACGTTGTTTCTGTACTTTATTATGATGCACGCCCTTTTGGATAAGTGGAGTAGGTGAAGATGCTGATGTGGAAGATGATGTGGAAGATGATGTGGAGAGGTCGGGAGAGAGATCCTCAGACGGTATGCGAAACATCCAGAGCCCATTGGCAGCTCACTCGACCGAGACGAGACAGGACCGAAAGACACAACGTGGATAGTATATGCGAACAGTGGAAGACGCGACGCACCACGACACGACGAACAGATCGGGCCCGACACCAATCACTGACAAACGCCGGGCACACCATACGCCAGCGATATCCAGAGACCTCCAGAGGATACGATAATCGCTCATCGAGATAATCCCTCATCTCGTCAATCGGGGCCGACAATCACAGGATCACAGTGGTGCTGACAATCCCGCGAAACACGATACGCCAGCGCCATCAATATAGCTGAAGCGAGCTGGTCTCTCGTCGGGCCCGACGCGCGAGTGCTGACAATTACGCAGATGATGATAGGAGGATCGCGCAGACGTCGGCCGACCGACCCCGACCATCTGCGCCCTCGCGATGCGTCAGAGTTCAGAGTGGTGTTGCGGCGTCTGGAGAAAATGCTATTGTTGGCACTGCGAAACACACATGATCCGACACATGACGCGACGCGGGAGCAACACTGACAAATGCGCGTGACGGGATAGGCTCGAGATAACGGTGCATCCACGAGCTGTCGGCCGATGCAGCCCCCATTCGGGCCCGACAGCCCGATCTACACGGTGAGAGTGCTGTTGTAGAAGCGATTTTGACCACCTGAAGCTCGGTTGGCCTCGGTCGACCTCGGTTGACCTCGGTCGTCGATGACGTCCTGTGACGCGTGACAAATGGGTTGATGGCGATTGGTCGAGGCGCCGCAAGACGCTGCTCTCTGCATGTGTCGGCCGACGCATTTCTGCTCTGAAAAGCGAGCAAGTGGGCCGTGTCGGGCCCGATACGCTGGCCTGCAGAACGGGGATGTCGATCGCTGACTATTTGACGGGCCGGTATTGGCTGGCGATATGCCTGCCATAGGTGTCGTCTGTTCTGCGCTCGAAGTTGATCGGCCGAGGCCTCTTGGCACTGCGAGGACTGCGTATCATGCTGCCAGGTCCGATGCTGCCAAGTACGCTAGCTGTGCGCTATACTGACCCATGTGTGACGTTTCGCGGGCAAAGATCCCCGACGCGTCGACGCGTACGATTGAGACTACGCTACCAGAGTCGTGGGCATGTCGTACAGCCGGCGTGCCTGTGCCTCCGGAGGATTGAACGTGGAATGCAAAATGGCCTTTCCCGAAGTGATCTCGTTGCATCGTCGCTCGCAAACCATCGGCCGTCGTTCAACTTTCATCGACACGAGGCGACCGCCGCCGTCTGGCGTTCCCGGTGGGATGGCTAATATCTGCACGCCCATTCGCTCCTTCTTCGGAGAGCAAGCCCCCGACCGGATGCCCACCACCCTGGCACGGTATCTCGGCGTCTTGCGCTGCAATCTATCGGCCGAAGAGGGACAGTCTATGAAATGCGTGCAACCGGATACGTGGGAGTGCGGGGCCGATCGGGATGGATTCTCGGTGCTTGATCGCTCAATTCGGATCCTTTGAGTCTTGATAGCTCGTCGCGCGTCGGGTAACTAGGTAACTCTGGGACTCTACTTTAGAATCAGAAACTGGCTCCGACGCGGGCCGTAACCGCTCCGGACCGGCCGTGCCTGCGATGATAGCACTCGGACAACGCTATGATAGCGTCTTGGCGCCTTGGCTCTAGTACAGCGGCGTTGGCCGATCGACTGCGGGTTATCTGTTGTGCTGTCGTTGTCGGACGCGTTGTCCGAAAGACTGCTGAGGTCCTCGCGAGCGCGCGAGGTTGTAGGCCGTAGATCATATCGGCAGGAAAATCGGGCCGTAGATTGTAATACCGCCTTCTTCATTCGTGCACCCCGTCGGCCGACTTGATTAATGCACAAGCATTCCTCACCACCGCGAGGGAGCTGATTCGGATACGGACGCTTGGCGGATGGGGTGACGCGTCGCGGCCGAGGATGTTATCTCCCAGATGCAGTCTCTGACAGGTCAGTAAGGAGTTGGCGCTGGCGGTACAATCCATTCGGAGGTCTGACGCGTTCATCGTCCGTCGCCCGAGACTTGTCCACTCTTCATCGCCCAAGATATCTAGCCATGCCTTCTTAGCCATGCCTTCTTAGTCATTCCTTCCCATGTCCCTGTGTACATCGCTTCCAAAGTACAATCTCACATGACACGTTAGCCACAGCCTTGACAAAGATAGATCCCTTCTCAACCCTACAGCATTACCTCCACATCTTCTTCACTCCTCCGGGGCAAGCCGCACCAGCAGCGGCATCTGGTTCCCGTGCTCCTCCTCTCCACGGATAACGGGGCGCTGCACGATCGTGAGGCGGCGCACAACAGTGGGGTTAGAGGGAAGCACATCGAACTCAAAGGTGCGGAGGAGGGTGAAAAGCGCAATCTTGATCTCGGCCAGCGCGAGGCGGTACCCACTGGACATTAGCCACTTGCTGCTTGCTGCTTCCTGTCACGCATTTCCCTACTCACATGCAGTTCCGAGGACCCGCGAGGAACGTCAGTAGCGGGCCATACACTGAGCCCTGGACCGCCTCCTTCTGCGTGCCGTCCGCCCACCGGTCCGGGTTGAACACGCGCGCGTCGGGGCCCCAGAGCTCTTTGCTGCGGTGGATCGTGATGATAGCTGGATGTCAGTGAGGTCGAACTCCAGCAACTCACGGATATCGACCAGCGTGCCCTTGTTGATTGTCACCGAGTCCATGGTCGTGCCGTCGCGGCCCTTGATCGGGATGGAAAGCGGGATGGTCGTGTCCTGCGCCGTGGTGCGCACAGTAATCGCCACCGGGGGGTCGAGGCGGAGCGACTCGTGCACGACATTGTCGAGGTACGGAAGCTTGTAGAGCGTGTCGAGGGTGGGGCGTTCTTCGGGGACGGCGCGGAGTTCGGCCCGCAGGCGCGCCTGGATGTCCGGGTTCTGGGCAAGGCGCCAGAGCGTAAACGTCAGTGCGGTGGAGCTCGTCTCGTTTCCTGCAAGCATAAATGTCGTAATCTGCGCCATGACCTGCTCGTCGCTCAGGCGGTCCTCGGGCTTGATATCAGGCGACGAGTTGGCCTTCATGAGTAGCGAGAGCAGGTCCTTGCCGACTGTCCCAGCCTCCATGTCGCGCTTCTTGCGGTCTACGATCGTCGTGCCGATTTCCTGTGTCATGCGCAGACCCTCCGCCGTGAGCCGCTTTGCCTCCGTCGGCTGCCGTCAGTGGGGAAGTCTACGTCTGCTCACGATGAGGTTCAGCAGGGGGATGAAGCGCTGCGCTGCTGCGAGACGGTTCACGCGCTGGCCCTTTGAGAAGGTGCGGTGGTACGCGTCTGCTAGGTCGTTGTGAGGTTGTGTAAGAGCTGCGGTCAGAGGTGCGTGTGCTAGTCACTCACAGTCAAAGTGGTAGTCAAAGCCCGCGACGCCAATGACGTCGAGCGTCATCTCGGCGAGATACTTCTCGACGTCGACCTTTGCTGTGCCCTTGATCTTGTCCTTTGCGGCCGGGGGCGTCGGCGCGGCGCTCTCCGACTCGTCCTCTACGAAATCCAGCATCTTGTTCCGCAGCTGGTTGGCCTTTTCCCATATAAGCCCCTCGACGGCGCGGATTGCGGCCGGACCAAACGCGGGCGCGAGGACTCGGCGCTGGCGGCGGTGCGTCTCGTGCTGCACACTGAGGAGGCCTTCGCCAAGGAGAGACGCGAGGGTGCGAACCTGGTTATCGGGCTTGGGGAATGCGGTCGTATCGTTCAGCACGGTGCTCATCACCCGCGGATCAATAGAACACAGCTTGGTGTGGCCCAGCAGCCAGTCGTAGCGTACCGTCGGGCCGTACTTGTCTGTCCACTTTTCGTGCTCGTCGAGCGGCTCGGCATCCAGCATTTCCTTTACATTGCCCCAGAAGAGCGAGGTCGACGGCGGGCCGGGCACGTTCTTGAACAGCAGGGTTGCGCGGCGGTACGGATACAGGTAGATGTAGACTGCGGCGAGGAGGAGCGCGACGCCGCCGACGGCGAGCTGCCACCTCGGCACGTCGAGCAGTGGTGTCAGTGGGCCGAGGACACTCATCGTGTGCAGTGTGGGTGTCCGAAATTCGATGGTTCAGAGGGCCAACGTGCGATCGGAATGGAATGCCTGCATGTTATGTATTCAGCAGACAGTGACGAGGCTGGAGTTCTGGCGCATGGAACACCGCACATGGCCGCCCACAACGCGGGGAACGGAACCCGGCCGCGTTCCTATGCTGCTCTGCTTCCAAGGTGTTAACTCGGTGGCCGGCGACCGACGACCGACATGGTGCGTGGACCTGTGGATCAGGAGGCTGCGATATGCGATCGTAGATTGTGGGTCGTGGGTCGTGGTTCGTGGCCTTCGTGGATCATGGGAAGGCGCCGTCTCGGAATCAAGGCATCTAGGCGACGCCGCCAGCGCGTGCCAAGCTCGGATGACGCCGACGCTATCCATGTCTGTCCATGCGCGAGAGCGCCCGCCAGCGCACCAGCGCAGGTGTTTCGAAGTTTATGTTTATTCCCCACGACGACATTGGAGGATGCCCGAGTTGCAGCGCGCGTGTCTTGGTAGTAAGTGTTCGGGGATGGACCATGATGTCAGGAGATGGAGCGTCCACTGAATGCTACCCCGGACTTGTGTTCGGGACCCCACTCGCCCCCGAGATCTGGAGACTCGAGTGTCGCTCAACGCCGACGGCAACAGCATCACATGACGCAACTTTGCGAAGCCCGAAGCCCCACAGCGCGCCCAGCGTCTAGCGTCTAAGCATCTCTCGGGGCCCGACTCGTGTTCTGCATCTCGTAATGCATTCCTCGTGGCTTGCACGCCTCTGGCAGCGTCCGCAACATCCTCAACACCCAGGATTTCCAAAAACCTCCCAGGTGCGATGCCCGAGTGGTTAAGGGGAATGACTTGAATACTGAGCCTGGCCTGTCCAGCTCCTAGCAAATCATTTGTCGTAAGACACCAGGGTTCGAACCCCTGTCACACCTAATACCTTTTGCCTTTTTGTGAGATCTTGAACCATGACCTTCGACGCGTGGAGCGCGACGCGTCGCGCATCGGGACGCCTGTGTTGGCGATGGCCAATCTACTGCCAGAAGGGCGGTGGAAGCGCCGGACTTTCTTGCGCTATGGGCCCGACTCTGGGTGCCCGACTCTGGGTTTCCTCGCCCCGTGCATGTGAGCGGATCGGAACCGCTCGGAGAGTTGAAAGGTCTTCAGTATTGATCCGAGGATTTCCCGTGCCGGCGGCACCCATATCGGACCGTTTCTCCAGCCGTCGCAGACGCTCACAAAGTCCGTATTGACCGCCTTGTTGCTCTACATCTAGATATCGGATAAAACTCCGTGACTTGCAGAATGAAGTGCCGCGGTCGGAGCTCGGAAGTCACAAGAGACGGACGGACGGAGAGCGCTATACAGATTAGGAATCGCCGATTAGGTGCTCGCATTGCTCGGCGCGTCTCGGCACGCGTCACCGGGCGGGGCAAAGGAGAAATTCAAAGACCATCACAAAATGGACAATAGGCAGCAAATGGACAATGGGTAGCCGCTGATATAATTGACACAATGCTCGACACATGTCCCGCATCGGACCTTATCGCCTCATTGGATCATCCGCATGATCGTCGCGGAATGTCGGACGCCGCACGCCGCATATCGGGGCTACTCGTGATAATCCATTATCTCCTCTTATCGGGGATTATCGTGCCCGCCCGCAGCTGGCAGTCATGTTCGTATTCCACCAACGGCCAAGCCACGTCCTTCCTGTCGGGGTACACGTTCCGCTCGCGGCCGTCGGAGAGCCCTCGGGCGGGCGCGTCTTCGGGTAATCACCTAAATTCTCTCACCTGTGTCCAGCCTATTCTTTGTTCAACTTGTCATCGAACATCAGACCTCCAATCAGATAATCAGATCCGGCAAAGCTGTCGGCGATCACGGTTAGAGTCCGGTCTCGGGCTCGGATCAGGACTCGGAGGAGTCGGGACGTATCCTGAAGCGGACCCGGAGCGGACTCGGAGTCGGATTCATCCTGAAGAGGACGGGAAGCGGGTTCGGACCGGACTCGGAGCGGGCTGGAGCGGACTGGAAACGACTAACATGCGAACTGGGAAGCGGACTCGGACGCGGTTGGATCCATCGCTGTTTCCGTGGGCCCGGTCGCGGGAATTGCCGGCGGCATCACACTGATCCGACCGCGGCCGGAATGTCTGTCGCTCAGTATGCGCCTCGCATCGCAGACGATATGCAAGCTGGTTCTCGGGCGGAGCCAGACGACTAACGAGAGGAAGGTTATCCCACGGCCGATCGTGCTTGGAACAATCCTCGCTGACCTATTCACACAATCACATTCTACTGACACATTCAGCTGACATCATTCTCCGATATCCTCCTCTCCTCCTCCGATCTCCCGATAAGTGCATATCTAAGTCTAAGGCCTCAGGCCAAGAGTCACGACCGGCGCAATCTCGGGGTTCCACCGTGCGTCGGGTAGACGGCCGTAGTGGTGTGTGTGTATGTCTATGTCCGGGTGTGTGGTATCTTCTATAGTGTCTTCCCAACCTCTCACCACGACGCGAGCCAGTGCGCGGAGTATCACAGTATGCTGTTGACCCGCAACACCTCAGGACTGTTCGTTATCCGCCACGACAGGCGGCGGTCCGCTGGCACGGCCGCGGGGATACTAGTGGATGTTTGGTCTTGTGGTGAAGGCGGGGTTTGTGGGTTTTGTGCTGGGTATTGGTGAGATTGAATGGGATTATGTTGATTCTGTTGGGTAATGTCTGTCGGAGGTTGGATCGGGGTATTGTCGACCGCGGCCGGGAGATTGGGCTGCGGGATAGGAGTGGGTCTAGTGGGAGGTGTAGGAGGAATGCAGGTGGGCGACGTCGCCGGCGACTGGGGGATGGTCATCGGACCTGACAACGGTGGGCTGAGAAGCTGTGTCCCTTGCCAGGCTGTGCTCGGCGGTGGTCCTGGCACTGAAGCCGCTGATGGATTCGCCTTGGACGGTACACTCGGCAGCTGCGAGACCTGCACCGAGGCACTGGGTTTGGGCGGTATACTCGGCAGTGGACCACTCGGCGGCGCAGTGACCGGTGGTCCAGGCTTAGAGGAGCCGATCGGTTGCGTCGCCTGTACAGCTGCTCTGGGCGGCACACGCGGGACCGCGCTCGTCATGCTCGGCATCAAGCTCGACACCCTCGGCTTCGTGTCCGGCATAATCGGCATCGGTTTGGGCGGCACATTGGGTCCGGGTCCAGTGTGGAGTGGCTCGACGAGGTGGAGACCTTGGGGGACAGCGCGGGCCTGATCTGAGTCCGAGAGAGAACGCTTACGCGACTCGCGGCGCGAGCGCCGGTCAGTGTCTGGGGGAATCGGACTGTCCCGAAGCACCTCGCGTTCACTGTCGCGCTCACGATCAGCGTCTCGAGTGCCTTCGTCGTGAGTCGGGTTCTTCCCCTTCTCCCGGAGGGTGAACCGTTTGATTGGCGGAGGAGTCTGGCTGCGGGAGCGGCGAAGAGCCGTTTCTGGGTCCGTCTTGCGCGACGTGGGCGTGGATGGCGTTGAGGGCTGCGCGGTGGGGCTTTTCCCGCCTGTCGATCGGCCGCTGAATGGCCACACCTTGTGCAGCCACTTGCTCTTTACCCGGGTGTTGGCATCGATTGGAGCTGGCACGCCCCCATGGCCGGACGGCTTGGCTGCGGGGATGGGCTGTGGTGAGGGGCCCGCGTTGGAGGCTTGTGCATTCGAATGCTGTAACGGCCATATCTTGCTACCACGCTTTCCCGGTTTGGCATTCCCTTGGGGAGGAGCTGGAGGGACTGTATGTCCCTGGCGCGCGGCGGGGATCGGTTGCGAGGCGGGGTTAGAATGAGGAAGCTGGGTGTGCGGGTGGGGTCCTGGCTGGGCAATGAGAGCCGGAGTCGAGGCATTGTGACTCGGGGATGGTACGCCGTGGGAGCTGTTCCTCTTCGATGTGATGGTCGGCTGGGAGACACTGCGTGGGAGGGCCTGGCTGAGTCCCTCGTTCTTTCCTTCCGGCACGCTAGAGAGACGGCTGCTCGCCTCGCTGCATGTGCTGTCAGATACCCTGTTGTCACTCCCTGGACTGTGGACTAACCGCTGGCTGTCCTCTGTCCAGTTGTGGGCGGCTGAATCGGCATGGGTCTCGGATCGACCGCGGTGGAGCCACCCGGACATGCGTAAGATACCGGAACGTCTGGCGGATGGATCGGCAGCTTCAACGCGGAACCCGACAGACCCGAGGGAGTGTTTTGCCGCCGACGGACTGCCGCTGTGAGCTGGGGTGCTGGTTCGGGTTGCTGCGGGGCGCGAACCGGTCTGCGTCACTATAGAGGTTGACCGAACAGGGACGACATTTGCCGGGAGCGTTGACCCGCTGGTAGTGTCACACTTGGGCTGCGGGGTAGCGGTCACGCTAAGTACAGGCTGCACAGTGGTGGGTACAGGCTTCACAACGGGTAGATCAATGCCCGGCGCGTTGGGCGAAGTTGGTAGTGGCTGAGTCGGGGATGATGTAAGTGCAGGTCGTGTCGGTGCAGGTGCGGTCCGAGGCCGCCTTCCGAAGGTGTCTGTTGGAAGATGAGGCTGTTTCCTGACCGGGGCGGTGGACGGAAGGGCGGGAAGCGCTCTACTGCTGAACAGAGCTTGGCCTGCAATGGGACTCGCTGGGACAGCACTCTGTCTGGTCGGAACGGCTGTTGGATCCATTGGGGTAACGTTAGATGCTGATGGCCTCACGACCGAATTCTCTGGGCCAGTAGTCGGTCTCGATAGGTGCGTTATCGGAATCGCTGGGTCCGCCGTCTGTCTTGAGGGGAGTTCCGCAGAGTTCGAGGGATCTGGAGTCTGGCCCGACGGGAGAGCAGCAGAGTTTGCCAGGCTAGCAGCATCGTTTAATGGGCCTTCAGGTGGTGCCAAACTGGCTGGACCCGTAGCAGCACTCGATGGATCTCCTGTTGATGTCAAAGGGCTTGCGACCGGGTCTGTTGATTCTGTGGCAAGGCTTGCAGGACTCGCCGTCGGGCTCTGATAATCATTCTGCGGACTAGACGGTGGTATCTGGGGCAAAGGCCGAGTCGGTGGAGGGGGGCCAGGCGATGGCGTAGAGGTTGGGGACCCCGCTCCAGTTCCGGTGGAAGGGGTAGGAGGGAGTGCTGGCCGCGTCGCCGTCGGCGTTCGGAGGAGTGGGGGACATGGTGCGACTGGAGAGGTTGGAGATTGTATCGACGTGCTGCGAGGCGGAATGACCGCCACACGTTGTGGGGTTAGTGGCCCAGGTCTAGACTCGGTAGGCGATGACGGGACCACCAGCGGCACCTTAGTCGGGCTGCCGGGAATGGGAAGCCGATGGCCTGCGGCGGAAGGGAGGGAAGGTGGTGTACCTTGCGACGACGGCGCCTGTGGCGGGGGGAGCGGTCGTGGTGGTGACCCACTGTGTCCCGGAAAATGAGCTCCGTGACCTTGGACTGACGGGGTACGGCTCGGCGGTGTCGACGTTGGCGTAGCGAAATGGGCTGCGCTCGGCGACGGCGGCATCGGCCTTCCCTGCATCGACGGCGCGGGGCTCGGAGAAGCCATTGGCACTGGCGGGCCCGAGATCATACCTGGACCCCCAGCCGGCGTGTGGTAGCCCTGGATGGACGGTGAACGACTCGGCGCCATCATGGGGGAAATCATGTTTGGTCCAGGAGCCTGGAGCATCGGAAGGCCTGTGACAGATGGTGCTCGGCTTGGCGTCATCAGCTGATTGATCGGCGCAACGTGAGGCGGCGGCACGGATCTCATCTGCGGCGAGCCAGTCGGCGTCCCCGGACCCGAACGTGGTGTCTGAGCAAAAGGTTGGGTGAACATAGCAGGAGCGTGGGGCTGGTGTGGAAGCGGCCGAGGCTGGAACGGGAAAGGCCCGCTCGGGAGGGTACCTGCGGAGGCTGAGCGGCCACGACCCTTCCGCGCCGCAGGCTCGGCATGGTGGCTAACGGCGCCGTGGGACGAGCGCCTACCGAAAGCTGGGGGATGGTGCCCCTCTGCAGTCCCCGGCCTGCGAGAGACAGCCCTGTCGACGGTGACTTTATCGGTCCTCTCGTCGTGTCGCAAACTGACGCTGCTGCGCGCCCGGGAAAGAAAGCTTGAGACCCGGCTCCTGCTCGGTGACGACGAGCGCGATTGTGGTGGCGTGTGCGATTGCGAGAGAGGGTGGGAGTCCCGCTGCGGAGGAAATAGGCTCGGTGGTGCGAGTTCTGTGATCATGTCGAGCGGAAGCTGAAGCGCGGAAGAGAGGTACGCCTCACGCTGCGATAGGGGGGTCATCGGCGGAGGCCTGAACGAGCTGGGGCCCACCGGCATAGGTGCCGGCGCAGCCATGGGCACCGGAGCCATCGAGGTCATAGAAGCGCGATACACCAAATGGTCGGAGCGTGGGAGAACAATGTCCTTGTGGAAGTGGTCGCCTGCGGGTGAGGCGGCGAGGTAGGCCATCGGTGGAGGCCGTGCTATTGGGCGGAGTGCTATGGGCACGCCTCCGGGGGGAGGGGGGGTGGGTCGGCTAGGGGGAGGAGGCTGCGGCGAGTGGGAAGGTGAGTATGGAGTTGAGAGACGCCCGCTGAGGTGTCTCTCGCGAAGTTCGCCTTCGGTCATAACGCGTCTGTCGTCGTCTGTCCTGCAGCTGCTGCCACTGGGATTCTGCGCCAAAGGTAGTGATGTCTGGCCGGCAGACTCCTGTTTCCATTGCGAGGACTGAGGCGATGCATCAATCGACGAAAGTGCGGGCGAGGGCGAGCGAGAGGAGGCGTAAGGAAGATCGGAAGGGGCTGAAAGAAGTTCACCTGGGGCTACGCAAACGGCACCTGGCTGCGAAGCTGAAGGCGAAGGGGCGAGTATATCGCTCATGACGGCCACGGCAATCAAATTCGCTGCCCCGAGGTCGAAGGTTAGAAATCACTGACAAAGATCCAGCTGGTACAGTGACAACAAAGGGGGAGGCTGATCCAGCGCACGAGAGAGCGACGTCGAGCCTAAAGGAGAGAAAACCGGGGGTGAGTGAATGAAACGAGTGTGGAATGGTAAGCGGACAGTAAGAAGTGAAGCGCGCAGTGAGGAGGATAGGCGGAGAGAGGGAGAGGGGCGGAGAAGAGGAAGGGGTGAAAATGGTGTGAAGAACAAGGAAAACGCAAAGGGGTGGATAAGATTTCCAGCGACGACAATGAGCTCGACGCAGATGTTGACGACGAGACGGGCGTGGCTCGCTGGTCCGTGCGAGTACCGAATTAGGGGGATCCGTCTGGTATGGGGGTCACACTCGCAGCGTGATTACCTCCTCGTGGTACTGGTACTGGTGTTGCCGCTCGCCATCGCCGCTCGGTCCTGCAGTCTCATGCGGCACAACCGCGTGTCCGTGTTCGAGTCCGTGCCCAGTGGACGAGGGATCTGGTGAAGTGGCGAGAGTGGCGAGCAGCAATGTGAAGAAACTGAGAAGCAGCAGATGTGGAAGGAAAAATAGAGCACAAACAGATCGTGTCGATGGAGGTGCGTGTGCACAGACACTTTGTTACTACAAAGTCTTCGCAAAAGAGCGACACGGCGGACCACAATGCAAAAAGCCTGGAACCGTGCTTAGCCGTGGCCCCGTGCCGGCGTGAGGAATGGCAAAACACGAGACACCTGCCGCGGTGTTCCGGTTTACTTTCGGGTCGTTTCGAACGAAGACTATTAGCATCGGAGGCTTGAGGGTCCCCGGTGGTGGCGTCAGTCACTCCTTAGATCCTTGACGGCATCAGGCGAGGAAGAGGGTAAAGCGTAAGAGATGGGAATGGGAGACAGAACAAGCAGGAACGGTTCGAAGGGTATTTGGGGCCTTTGGGGTTGGGTTGGGTTGCACACAGGGGCTTTGCATTGTTGGATTGTGTTCTGGCCACTTGCAGTACATTTGAGTGTGCGGAATCGAGGGGACTGAGTAGAGTGCTCGAGTGTGGGCGGGGTGCCAAGGACGCGCACCGCGCACCGGTAAACGCGAGGCTGCTACGCGTCAGGAAAAGGGTAGGCGCGCGTAGGCGGGGTTCGGAGCTGGCCGCTTTGAAGACGGTGTACATACAGCGTGCATGCCGATGACCTCATGCGCGCAGGACCAGTACGGCGACATGAAACGAATTGAGTGCATCGAGTGGCGAGTGGAGGACAATCCTGGACGCGGACTACCATGGCCGCCGATACTCGGGGTCGCCGACGGTTCGGGACGGCCGTCGAATGCCCGCAGCATTCCAGGTTCACGGTGGACTGGTGGACGCCACCGAGCAGCAAGCACGTTGCGATGAGCTGCATTTTCGACGCGATTCGACACATTTCCTTGGCGCCGGACCGTCTAAACGTCCGCCTCAGGATCAAGCCACAGCCAGCTCGCAGCGCAGCCACCCCACATTGCGCGAACACTGCCGGGGAGAATGGTGTCCACACGCGTGAGTCGCGTGCGGTCTTCCTCATCCCCGAGGCCTAAGTTCCCATGCTCGTTCCAGCCGCCGGCGTACAGCCCATCATCGGTAGTGACGAGGACATGTTCGGTGCCGGTGCAGAATGAGATCGGGCGGGTGGATGAAGGAAGGGCGACAAGAGCGCGGCCGGAGGCTGCTCCGGAGTCGGCCTCGCGAAGCAGCTGACCATGAGTGTTCGCGCCCTGCGACCATACCCCCTCGGAGGTGAGGATGTAGCTCCCGCCCCACGTCGCACCGGCTTGATTCACGCCATGTGCGGTGTCAAGGCCGGTAATCTGGCCTTTCGCGTCGCTTCCCCACGCAAGCACACGGCCATCAGCAAGAAGAGCGAGTGAGTGCGCGGCGCCAAGTGCGAGGTCGACGATGGGCGAGCTGGGGGCGAGGTCGATCTGTGTCGGCGGGAGCGTTGTGGGTTGCGCCTTGCCTTTGCCTTTGCCCTTGCCCTTGTCGCTTTTCTCTAGCGGCACGGCGCTGAGTTCTCCACGCCGCGCCGCCCCCCAGCCAACGACGCGCTGGGTATCCCCTCTCCGGAGCACAGCGACGACATGCCTCTGCCCACCACAGAGAAGCTTGACACGTTCCCCTGCAGCGAGGCCGACATCAACGACACGCGTGCCCGCGGGGCCGGGAGAACCGAGCTCGCCAAAGTCATTCGACCCCGAGGCGACGACCTTCTCCTCTCCGGTGTGGGAGTGTCGGAACACGACGAAACTAGTCGTCCACGTCGCTGCGATCTTGGTTGGGACCCAGCGGTCGTCGAGCTCTCGCGGTCGGAGGGAGATGGGCCTAAATGTGGTGGCTGGACTGGCGGGGGCCAGCGCGCATGGTGGGCCCAGCTGACCATGCGTGTTTGTGCCCGCTCCGAGGAGCTTGTTTGCGCCATCGACAGTTACGAGAAGGAGCGCATGAGAGGCTGAGCTGACGAGCCAGTGGACAGCCGTCACTTCGCCACAGGAGGGGTCGAAGCGGCACGGTGTGAACGTCGAGACATCGTCGGTGTGGCCGAGCGCCAGCTGTCCGGAGCCGTTTGATCCGCACGCGAGAAGCGGCATCGAGGAGAATGGATGGTATGAGGATGAGAGATGAGGATGAGAGATGAGGATGATGTCGAGAAAACAGAAAGTCGGGAGGTCGGAGGGGAGTGACGTCAAGCGACGACGATCAGTGTGGGTGGATGCATCCGTTGTGGCAGTGATCGGTGTTGTGGCAGTCGTGGGGGGCACACATTGTGCAGAGGACGTTTCTTCACCAACTCGTTGCTTTTCAATTATTGCAAGCGGCATAGCTCAGTGGTTTAGCTCATAGATCCAACTTATGCTTAGCGGTTATCTTCGGCCTTTGTGTCGATGGCGACGGAAGTTCGAATCCCCGGCGGGGTGAACATTTAATGTTCTACCTGCACTTCTCGGGGGGCCACCCAGGTAAACGCGGCTTGGGCCCGGCTGTATCCGTAGTTGCTCCTCTGCCCGTGGGAGGCGGAGCTGCGGTAGCACACACCTGTCTCCCCGGCGGTGGGAGGGGACTATTGGCACGTTCCCTTTTTGCAACTGTTCTATTGCCATTGTCGTTATGCGTCGCCGTCGCCATCGCACGGCCGTCGCGTGGTTGGTAATCACCAGCAAGGACTGTCTCTTGCGGGACAGTGTAACAAAATGTTGACCACACAGCGAGATTGACCCGCTAATGCTACTAATCGGAGATGCGTGCCGTGCGCTGCTTGTGGCGTATACAAGAAGGTAATATGACATGGGGAAAAGAGTACTACTACAACGGCGAGAGAGCATGTTGAGATGAACAATCGATGCCCAAGCCAAAGACACACGGACTGCTACTTGTCGGCCTCCAAGCTGGAGCGCATATCGCAAGACAGGATCTCTCAGCGCTGCTTGAGAACGACGGCCTCGTCCTGTGCGCCATTTTTGAACCCGTAGCGCGCGTTGTACTGCGGCGGGTCTGTGCGGAGGTTACGGTCGCCGTACCGGCCGTCCATGTTGTTTCCGTCCTTCTGGTACATGTACATGGGCTGCTTAGGCCCACGAACGCAATCCTGGGGTTTGTCATCGCAGTAGAACGGCGCAGGGCCGTTGGGCACCTCGTGGGCGCTGCTCGTCTTGCCCGTGACGGTGCAGCGGTAGAGCGAGTTGTACATTTCAGCCGAGTAGCCGCCCTCGGCGCGGTGCAGCCAGTTCCAGGTACACAGGCAGCCGCCGGACGGACACGGCGGCATGTTGGCCGGGATGCGGTACTCGACCGCGCGCTTCCACACCGAGGTGTAGTTTACCGAAATGACCGTCATGTCCTGTGGCCGAAGGGCGTCCACGTCCGAAGTGTACGCGATCGCCAGCGCCGTACCCCCAAACTTCATCGGGTCAGGCGTTTCACCCAGCTTGTTGAGCGTATGCATCGCTCCGGGATTGTTAGGGCACGCGTACTCGGGCAAAGGTTTCGACTGGTCGCCCTTCCTGAGGGAGGTGAACTGCATATCACACGCGACCTCGGCTTGAGAATGTCAGAACCAGCAAGAATAAAGCTCTCAACACTACTTACCCTTCAGCCCCCCTCCGGAAGGGAGCTCGAGGAACTCGCCCGCCGGCGGCGGGTTCCTCTTCTGCCCGTGCCCGAACCACTCGGCCGTCGTAAAGTAGTGATCGGCTCGCAGCGGATTGGCAATGCCCGCGAGCCACCCCTCGCGGTCGTTGGTCACGGGCCCGCGGTTGTATCCAAACAGCGACTTGTCCCAGAGGGTGATGTGCGCCTGGGCGGGGAGGGCGAGTAGGAGGAGGGTGCAGAGCATAGTGGGCTATGAGTGTGAGTCTGGGCGGTCTGGTCTCTGCTGCTGCTCGTCCTTTATGTAGTCGGCTGGGGAGTTGTGTTTGCAATTGCCTCATCTTATCCCTGCTTCTAAAACGGATGTGAAGGGGCATGGAGATGCTGTGGCGGTGAAGAAGAACGATCCCATCATGGTCAGTCGCTTTCACATTTCAAAGCGTTGATAAACCGATCAGAAGTCGCCGAGGCTCTGCTTGACCGCTCACAGTATCGATATCCTTTGGGCAGTGGTACCTGTGTATACAGCTGCTGCTATTGCTCTCTGCCGCTGACCATCAGCATCCCGTGGATCGCCAGGCCTGGACTTCAAATCCTTTGAACCACAGACTCCTTGTCGCAAAGAAGAACGGACAAGGAGATGTCCAGGTCGGACACTTTCCCATGACTGACTTGCTGCCTCTCTGGTTGACGTTGGGGTCATCAAAACGGATTGGTTGTCAAGTTACCTTCCACTCTTAATATACTTGCCTGTCGACCTTTGCGCTCCCGCTGGTTCTCCGTCAGCTGATCGTTCTCGTCGCTGCTTACGGCTTTCTTCTTGGCTCTCGTTTGAACACAAGAATCCAGCCAAGATCCATCCTACTCAGCACACACATGTATGTATCCGAGCTGTGCAGCATGTATGTAGCAGATAAGTGCAGTTTCAGAACATAAGACCACATGAAGTGTTACAACCTCCGCCTTCAACACCTGACACATCTTCTGTACTGTATCGATCGGTTCAACATCTGGATGGCGACCAAAGTCCATTTTTGACGCAGGAAATCCTAGAGCTCCTACTACAATGAGGGCACCTGAATAAGAGCGCAGAGCAAACGTCTGGGAGAGTGGCGGATCCATCGACTTGGAAGACGTTTGACATAACACTTTGTAGACATCTCCGGTGCTCAACTAACCGATGTTTTCGTTCGGTATGGAGTCTCTGCCACAGCGATCGGGCATGGACAAGTAGCTTTACGCTTTCGGGAAGATACGTGCCGTTATGCTTATGTTACATTTTCCTCCTGGTTCCCAAGCATTGGAACAACAGGTCTGGAGCTCTGGAGTGTCTCTGAATAGCGTGTGACACATGGTTCACTCGCACGACAACAGTCTACAGCTTCATGCCCACATGAACTCAATGGTGGGCGTGGGCTTCTGCTTACAGTATGTCACGGGAACGTCTATGACGAGGTTGGTGCGAGTCGTGTGTGAGTGAGAGCGTTCTGCTAACCTTGTGCGGTACACGAGCCTCACGATGCGCCGAGAGACGACCGAGTAGCGGAGTGTGGCACTTAAGTCCTTTCCCATATGTATCCACATCTTCGTATCCTCGAATGACCAAATGCTTCCAATGCTTCCAATGCTCCAATGCACCAGTTCCACTCAAGCTACTGAGATGCAATGCATTGTCATGACTGGGAATGGAGAGTCCAGAGTCTAGAGTCCAGGGTCCGAATTATACTATGAAGTTCAACATGGCGCTGTTGATTATACAAATGAAAGAAAACGATGCACGGAAAAATTCGTGTGCTGATGGCGGGGCGTCTGTATGCCCGCGGGCCATCGACCCCGGGCGGCACTCGACTCTAGCCAGCCTGCTGGCGAGGAGGCCGGCTGGCGAGGTGTGCGCTCAGCCCGCGGGGTGTTCTAGAAAGACATCATGGCCGGCTTAGAGGGTGCGGCGGCCGTGGGTTCCACGCGGGTGGATGGCCTTCTGGGCAGTGAGGGCCGGCTGGCAGACGCCGTTGACGAGCGAGAACCCTGGGAGACAGCTGGAGACGACGCAGCGGGAGGCGACACACGCCACGTCGTTCACGCCCTCGAGTGCCGTGCAGTCGGTGCCCATGCCCTCGGCGACGCAGCCACCGCACGACTCAATGTTGCGCGAGGTGTCGACGCACTCGAAGCGGCCGTCCCAGCCGCTGGCGGCCGAGTCGACGCGGCACGCGGTGTGGGTCTCGGGACACATGTTGTTGATGTAGTCGGCGTCGCGGCGCTTGCGGCCACCGGTGGGGAGGACGCACTTGCACGTGCTGCTGTCGTAGGTTCCACCGCGGCGGTGGCAGTCCCACTGGGCGCGGCACTCGCACTTGTTGCACGAGCAGTCTGCGTTGACACCAAGACCGCGAGAGGCACAGTAGTTGATCTTCCAGGTGTCCTTGCACTGGCCCACGACGGTCGGCGTCGGCGGGGGAGTGGCGGTGGTCGTGGTCGTGACGCAGACGCAACGGGCGTTGCAGCCGAAGCCGACCTTCCAGCACTTGGCGAGAGCGTTAGGGTCCTTGCAGTCGGAGCCGCCACCGGGAACAGTAGGAGTGCCCGGGATACAGTTGCAGTTGCCGTCGGTCTTCATGCCCTTGAGGTGGCAGATAGCAACCTTGTACCAGTCGAGGCACTTGCCTGGAGGGGGAGTGGTGGTAGGAGTCGTCGGGGTCGTAGAGGTAGTCGGCTCACAAACACAGCGGGCGTTGCAGCCGTAGCCGACCTTCCAGCACTTGGCGAGGGCGTTCGGGTCCTTGCAGTCCGAGCCGCCACCGGGCACGGTCGGCTTGCCGGGGATACAGTTGCAGTTGCTGTCGGTCTTCATGCCCTTAAGGTGGCAGATGGCAACCTTGTACCAGTCGTAGCAGTGGCCGGCGGGAGCCGAAGTAGTGGGGACAGGAGTGGTGGAGGTAGAAGGCTTGACAGGCTCACAGACGCAGCGGGCGTTGCAGCCGTAACCAACCTTCCAGCACTTGGAGAGGGCGTCGGGGTCCTTGCAGTCCGAGCCACCACCGGGGACAGTGGGAGTACCGGGAACACAGGCGCAGTTACCGTCGGTCTTCATACCCTTGAGGTGGCAGACGGCGACCTTGTACCAGTCGAGGCACTTGCCGGGGGCAGTGGGCGTGGGGGTGGGCGAGGCGGAGGTGGACGAGGTGGTGGGCACACAGACGCAGCGGGCGTTGCAGCCGTAGCCGACCTTCCAGCACTTGGAGAGGGCGTCGGGGTCCTTGCACTCGGATCCACCACCGGGGACAGTCGGGGTACCGGGAACACAGGCGCAGTTACCGTCGGTCTTCATGCCCTTGAGGTGGCACACGGCGATCTTGTACCAGTCGAGGCACTTGCCGGGGACGGGAGTAGAGGTCGTCGGCGCGGGAGTGGTGGAGGTGGAGGGGGTCTCGCAGACGCACTTGGCGTTGCAGCCCCAGCCCTGCTTCCAGCAGTTACCGACCTTGTTGGCGTCGCCACAAGTCTGCCAGCCGCTGCCACCAGGGTGGGTCGGGGTACCGGTCACACACTTGCAGTTGCCGTCGGTCTTCTTGCCAGCGAGGGCACAGAGGGCGATCTGGACAAAGTCGTGGCACTGGCCGGCAGGAGTCGAGGTCGCGGGAGGAGCAGTCGAAGCGGAGGGAGTCTCACAGACACACTTGGCGTTGCAGCCCCAGCCCTGCTTCCAGCAGTTACCGACCTTGTTGGCGTCGCCACAAGTCTGCCAGCCGCTGCCGCCAGGGTGGGTCGGGGTACCGGTCACACACTTGCAGTTGCCGTCGGTCTTCTTGCCAGCGAGGGCACAGAGAGCGATCTGAACAAAGTCGTGGCACTGGCCGGCGGGAGTCGAGGTCGCGGGAGGAGCAGTCGAAGCGGAGGGAGTCTCACAGACACACTTGGCATTGCAGCCCCAGCCCTGCTTCCAGCAGTTGCCGACCTTGTTCGCGTCACCGCAAGTCTGCCAACCGGATCCACCAGGGTGGGTGGGGGTACCAGTGACACAGTTGCAGTTACCGTCGGTCTTCTTGCCGGCGAGGGCGCACATGGCAATCTGGACAAAGTCGCGGCACTGACCAGCGGCAGTGGTCGAAGCGGCGGGAGGCTTGGTGGTGGCGGACGGCGTCTCGCAGACACACTTGGCATTGCAGCCCCAGCCCTGCTTCCAGCAGTTACCGACCTTGGAGGCGTCGCCACAGGTCTGCCAGCCAGAACCGCCGGGGTGCGAAGGCGTGCCAGAAACACAGTTGCAGTTGTTGTCGGCCTTCTTGCCAGCAAACGCGCAGCGGGCAATCTGAACAAAGTCGTCGCAAGTGTCCGAGGGGGTCTCGCACACGCACTTGGCGCTGCAGCCCCAGCCCTGCTTCCAGCAGTTGCCGACCTTTGTGGCGTCGCCACACGACTGCCAGCCGGAACCACCGGGGTGCGACGCGGTGCCGCTCACGCAGTTGCAGTTACCGTCGGTCTTCTTGCCAGCGAGGGCACACATGGCGATCTGGATAAAGTCCTTGCATTGGCCGGAGGGGGTGGTGGTCGGGGGAGGGGTGGAAGTCGAGGAGGAAACACAACGGCAGTTGCCGTCGGCGATCATGCCCTTGTCCCAGCAGTTGGAGAGGGAGATGATCGACTTGCAGGTGGTGTAAGACTTGTCGCCGCACGGTTGCGGGACCTTGGAGGAAGACAAGCGGCAGAGACAGTTCGAGTCCATGTCCATGCCCATGACGTAGCATGCGGCGCGCTGGAGGTTCGAACAGCTGAAGAAGGTGCGGTCCTCGAGTGCCGGGGCGGGGGACATGGGCTGGGCGGCAGACTGGGGTTGAGATTCCGCGGCGGCGCCCGGCGTCGCGAGGGCGGGCAGCGCAAGGAGCGCCACCGCCAAAGAGGAAAAGAACTTCATAGTGAACGGAGGGGAACGAGAAAGAGAACGATCAAGGTGAAGGTGAAGCTGATGAAGTTTAAGGGAACGTAGAGGCCTCGAGAGGCAATGGCACAAGGCCGAGAATGAGAGAGAAGGGAGTGTGGGGCCTGACGCGGTCGGCGTTGGGAGTCAGTAAGAGCGGGCTGGGGGGTAAGAACATGTTGGGGGCGAGGATATATATCTATTCCCCGGGGGTCAGGTCTTCACATTGTCAGTCATGGAGCGACAGAGGAGGGACCGAGGAACGACAGAGGAGCGACAGAGGAACGATGGAGCAGATGGAGGAGAGATGGGGAGTATCACCATGATCCAGTTGCAGGGCAGGCACAGGCCATCAAGCTCCCGCTCGATCGGGTCAAGGGACGCTCTGTCCCACAGTCGACTGTGCGCACAGGCTTCCCTTTGCAGTTGAGTACCTACTGGTCCTCTCAGAGGAGCACCCGCTATCTCCATGCAGCAGAGTACCGGCCGCCAATGGTGATGCAAGCGATGAGCAAGACTGGGTCACCGGGAGGATGAGGACCCTGGGCGGGGCGTAGAGCACGCTGAAACGGACGCCATGAGCGTCTTAGACAGGAGCAGGGAGGGGGGTGTTCGAGCTACTGCGGCCCGAGGGGCCGCTGCACCTTTTTTTCTTTGCCGCTGCCCGTGGCTATTCCTGTCAAGCACGAGGACCGCTGCCGGCTGTTGAGTCAGTGTGTCAGTGGCCGCCATCCCATGTGGGAGTGGCGCAGCGAAAAGGCAGGTGATAAGACGGGACCTCCCCGGCACCATGTCGGGGTGGGTGGTGCGCTGGGTGGCGTCCGGGATACGTCGCTTACAGAGCGATACCGGCGGGAACGTGTCGAGTGTTGTGGTCATAGATCTTGGTCGCACTCCACTAGCTCGTAGTGAGTCCTCGCTGGTGCCGAGACCCGAGAGCTAAAGCAAAACGTCCGAGATGAGTTCTGTCAGGTTGGAGCACTGTCATGGCCTTAGACTGCAGGGCACACGGCTACACAGATTAAGCTGTGGCGTCGAGATGTGCCATAGATCAGGCACGGTCAGGCATCGCGGTTCCCGGCGGGCAGCGACGCTAGACGAGGACGGGCAGCGCAGACAAGCAACCACAAACGTTCCTTGGGCTGCATGCTTTATTTGCCGGTCTTCTGCTTACTGTGGCTAGTTTGCATGTGACTGAGCTGGGCCACCCGACGCGTTGCCGGGGGTGCTGGTGGTGGGGCGAGGGGAAAAGAGGGGTGAAGGGGGCAAACGATGCAAATTGGGTTGTCGCGCACCAGAACATTTGGCCGGGCACGAGGGGTAGCCGAGAAGAAAGAATAAACAGAACACAGGAAAGTCAACACAGGAAAGTCTCGAAGCGGGCAGTGGAAAAAAAAAAAAACAGTTTGCTTGCAGGCAGTCGGTCGTTGTTTGGTGGATGTTTGGTGCTAGTTGTACTGCGCGTAGGCCGTGGGGTTCAGAGCAGCACTAGCATCCTGCCGGGACGGGGAGGAGAGGGAGGAGACTGTACTCCTAGAATAGACGCGACGGGTGGCGCTCACGAATGAGTTGTCGCAGCTGCGGGTCGATCTCCCACCCGAGGGCCCCGAGAGCTTGTTGCCAGCCTCCCTGTCCTCTGTCCCCTACCTCTGATCGCAGCTCGCGACTGCGCGTCTCCCTACCTCCCCTAGCTTGTTAGTTGTCGGCTGTCGGCCTGTAACCGGTGATGGGCTCGGGGACGGCTGGTGTCAATAACGGGAGTGAAAAAGTTGGCCAAAGGCGCGCGAAATTGGCCCAGGGTGGGCCGCCACTTTCGTCATTCGTCGATCTCGCTCCGGTTTTCTGGGTCGGCTGTGTCGGTTGATAAAGCCCATCAGTGAAGATTCCAATTGATGTCCAGGAGGGCCAAGAGGTGCATGCATGCTTGGCAAAAATCTGCAGACTCTGCATCCCGCTGCAAAACAGCAGTACCGTGCCTGTGTGCCTGTATTGTCTAGGGCGTAGCGAGGTTCCAATCGAGAATGATATTCCTGCCGTCATCGGATTCAGGGCGAGTGAGGGGCTGGAGGGGATACAGTATCACTCACGACGATGGTGTACCATGTACCACCTTCCACCTACCTGACCATCGTACTTGTAACAAACACCCCGCCGGGCCGAGCTTACATCACCCCACAGGGACCAGAAACACGGCGTCCGAAACCTTGCTGGTGGCGTTCGAGGCGATGCTCGCACGGTCAGTCACCGTGCGCCCCGCCATGCGCAGCACATGCGTCCACTCGAGCGCCATTGCGCCGTATTACCCATTACCCATTACTCATGCCGCGTGGTGGCCTGGTGGCCTGGTAATCTTGTGGTCTTGTGGCCTCCCTGTCCAGCCGTTGCTCTGGGTTTGAAGCCATCAGGTTTGGCCAGGATGGGTCTGGCCGTGTCTTATCTCCTGGCCGGGCAGGTACCGGAAGCACAAATGGTGTCTCGGGCCATCTCTTCTCCTGACAGGTAACATGCGATGCGAGCTCGTCCAGATCTCCGGACTCGGTCATTGACCTCCGCCCTCCGCCCTCCGCTCTCCGCGGATTCACGCACCCAACTGCCCGATGCCCGCTGTCCGCTATCGGTGCGGATCTCGGCGCCATGCCGGCACACGTTGTCGGTCCGCGTCTTTCCCCCAACCGCGCCGGTCGCCAGGTGCCACTTCGCCACGAATGGGATCTTGCCGTTGACAGCTGGGCTTTTTTGATAATGGTGCTTTTTTGATGTGTTCTGTTTTCCATTGTTGGACGCAAGCTGCTAAGTCTCCGAGCCATCGGTTGATACCATGCCGGCAGCGCCCGATATAGACCTCATGGTCCTTGGCTGGCGAAGGTCACGCAGCACGGGGAGGCCCGCTTGCAGCTAGCTAGTCTTGGGGATCGTGTATCTCCCATTTGGTGCATCTCGCGCCGTTGTTGCAGGTGTGAGCCTTGTTGTTCCTGTGGTTCGTTTAGATGGCGCGGCTCTTGGTTGCGACTGGTACGGCTCTTGTTGTTGCATCTCGTGCGGCACTTGCAGTTTTTGGTCATGTGGCTCCCCTTGCTGAAGACCACCTGGCTCTTGCAGTCGCGCCTCGTGCACCTCTTACAAAGTCCATGCGTGTGATTCGCCCCCCTCACGTTGTCACGTCTGGTGCATACTTCTGTCGTCTAAGCGCTGCAGATCCAACACGCGGCCTCCCCCCTCTGGCCACACTTCTTTCTAGTTGCTCAGCAACGCTCACGTCTAGTAATACGAAGGCCTGGACCGCTGCTGTGCCGAGTACGTGCGGTATGCAGCGACGGCAAATGCCACGAAGGCGAGAATACCGATCATCTGGGGGTCAGAGAGCAGAAACAACAAGAAACACGAAAAGAACAGAGACATCAGGAAACACGAAAAAAAAGTCGGGGAAGTGACAGAGATGAGACACAGGGCAAGTGGTTGTGCCACTGCGCCACGGGGCTGCAAGGATGCCGCGTATCACGGCACGACGCCACCCACCCACGTAGACCATATGGTACGTACCTTGAGAAGGAAGAGGAACCAGCTGGCGGCACCACCACCGCCAGATGCCTTCGGCGTGCGGCCCTTGAAGACCTGCTGTGCGTTGACGCTGGCCCCCGGGACGTTGGCCTTCGGGTCGTTCAATGCCCGGTATTGCGGCAACAAGTTGAGGGTATAGGTCTGGACCGAGATGATGCTGGGGGTGTGAGCAGAGGTGGACGGACGACGCTCTCTTTGGGATCGCGGTCTGCGAGGGCTGCCCGTGCGCAATTCAACTCACTCGTGGTTGTCGTGTGCGTCGCCCGTGGCGGCAGTGAAACCGATGAATGGCATCTCAGGGAGAACAATATCCGAGATGACAAAGCATTTTGTCCACTTGTCCCACTCCTGGAGATGGAGGTCGAGCTGGAGGCCGTGGCCCTTGATGTAGGTGATGCGGCCCTTGGTCGCCACATCGCGTCGCCTGAAGTTTTCAGAGCACGCGGCAATCTCGTGCTGGGCATTGTCGCCGTCCAGGTCATACTTCTTCAGGCCATCACCCAGCATGGCCGTCACGCGGGGGAGGGTGTAGGAGTGGCGCGAGTTGGCGTATCTGAGATCAGCAGGGCTCGATAGAGATGGGTGGAGGCGAATGGTGGAGGTCTAATTATCATGGTCCAGGTATGTGGACAAGGTCCTGGCTCATTCGCATCAACGTCTTGTTGAGAACTATTACCACGCCAACAACGCGTCACTTGAATCATAATGTTGCGATATCCTTGATGGGAATGTACGACCACCCAGTTCCGCATCCTGTTCGATCCAAGTGGAAACGCGAACGCCGAACGCGAGTCCAAGTCGCGTGACCAAATCCCAGTTCGCAATTCCAACTCTTCTCCATTCTCCTTCCTCATCATCAACACTCACGTGTCAAAGAAGATACCAAGACCAGTGAAGTAGTCCTGGTTACCGAACACGGGACCCGAAACCGCACGGTCGCGCGTGATCCACACCGCGAATCCGTCGCCGTAGAAGGACGACGACGTGCCCTCGACCTGGGGTTAGAGGCCAAGCAGATATACCAGTAGTATGACCGGCACGATCGGGCTGTATCCGCCGGAAGTCCCCCAGCCCTCCCGCCGGCCGCATACCACACCCACCTTGAACTCAAAGTCCATCTGCCAGTTCTGCACGGCGAGCGGCATGCGGCTCCAGAGCCACCCCTTCTCCGACTGGCGGTCCTGCGTGATCCGGATGTGCTTGTTCGTGTTCTGCGGTCAGATATATACCTACTTTCCAAAGCTCACGATGATCGTGTCGCCGCCAAAGTCCCACCTGTCGTCAGCACGCGAGCTCCTAGAGCAACCGGCAGCTCACCATCGGTTCTGCAGGTCCGTGTCGACGTATGGCGGCGCGATAGAATGTGTCCTAAGCGCCATGCGCTGCGGGTTAGCATTTCAAGAGGACGCGACGGGAGGTCAGATGTCAGACGATCACGGCTGGGAACTGCCTAGTAGTAGCCGCTCGCCGACAAGCCGACATTGCTCTTCCGGTAGCCCACCTTCTCAATCATGTCCTCTACGGCGCCGTGGACGGGGGCGACGAGCGCCGCGATCGCGAGCGCGGCGGGGAAGAGCATCGTGTCCGGATATGTGTGGGGGTGTTGGTGAGCTCGAACTCGAGGTGCCCAATGTCGTCGGTTGTCGGTGTTGTCATTTGGGCGTTGTCGACGAGCCGCCGAGGGAACGCGTTGCGTGGAGGTCGGATTGAACGATATTTATGCGTCACCCCCATTTATGAAGATGGAATTTGGTTCCGTCATTCCATCCAAGACCCGAGATAAGACATGTCCGAGCATCGCCGCGAGCAAGATGCGAGCAGAACGCGATGAGAAGCAAGAATCGGGATCGTTTTTGTATTCGTTTGTTGTTGTCACTGTTCGCTGTTCACGATGCGCGGTCCGGGCCTCCAGCACGTACGCTCTCCCCGATTCCCTCCACTGACGGCAGTTTCTCCTGCATGCCGAGCTGGTCAACGCGTACCGCGCCGCCGTGCGCGCAACGCGTCGTGAGTAGTGAAACGGAGTGGCGAGTGTTGGGCACGGCAAGCTGGCACGGAATTGAGCGAGCTTGCCAAGGACCATCCCCTCTTTGTACGCTTTCTGGGACATTCCTGACTCCAGCGCTCCCTGATTCGGCGACGCGGCGCGAGACGCTCGACTGGCTGCGGACGGACATTGAGCGGCTGCGCGGCGAGACGGATCTGGTGGGTGGCCTGTGCGTTGCCTCTGACCCCGCAGGAAAAGCTGCGTGCCAACCTGTCGTCGTTCCGCCGCAACCTCAAGATCATGGGGCCGAGTCTTGGGCTTGGCGGTCTCAGCTCCGAGACGGGCGCGCGCCTCATCGGACGCGGCGGGCGGAGAGTCGTGTAGAGACGGAGACCACATTGCACGTTGCACCACCACCCATCACAGACCATTGCCCATTGTATGATATGTCCACTGCACGCACTGCATCGCCTGCATCTGCACTAGCACTACAGTACATCACTTTGCCTCGCGCTCGCGGCGGCGGTGGCGCTCGATCTTGACACTCATCTCGTGGTGCTCGCCGCATGCCGCAAGTCTGGACCAGTCAGCCGCTGTCGCCATCGTAGAACTCACTGGGTGGGGCGCTCCATCGCCGGCTCCTCATCCACAAAGTACGGCATCTTGAGTGCGTCCTCCGCGAGCAGCCGCTTGGCAGGATTAAAGGCAAGGAGACCCTCGACGAGGTCGAGCGCCGCCGGCGAGAGCCATTTCGCAAAGCTCGCACGGAAGCGCGGCGCGACCACGTCCTTGGGTCGCACGAGCTCGTACCACGGCAGCTCGGTGATGCCCGGCCACGTGCTCTCGTCCGGAGTGCCCATGATGGAATATATTACCTCGAGCTGGTTGATCTCGTCCGAGCCCTGGAAGACGGGCTTGGTCGTGAAGATCTCGAGTGCGATGCAGCCCGCCGACCAGGTGTCCACCTCGGGGCCGTAGCATGTCTCGCCCATCAGCAGTTCGGGCGAGCGGTACCAGAGCGTGATTACGCGGTTTGTGTAGTTTCCCCGCCGGTGCTTGTGGTAGAAGCGCGCGAGGCCAAAGTCGGCGAGCTTGAGCTCGCCGTCACCATTCAGCAGGATGTTGGAGCCCTTCATGTCGCGGTGCAGGATCCCCTGTTTGTGGAGATATCCCAGGCCTGAAAGCATCTGGTAGTTGAGCGACTTGATGTTCGCCGGCGTCAGCGCTACCTCGGGGTGCGAGAGGATGCCGGTGAGATCATGGTTCATGTACTCGAGCACCATGTAGACTGATCCTGCCTGTCAGTAAAATCTTGCTTCACCACACCCACCCTTGGAGACCATCATCTCTAACAGCCGCACGACATTCGGGTGGTGCAGCGCCTGCAGCAGCTTGATCTCGCGCATAGACGTAACGGGGAAGCCGTCCTTCTCCTGCTCCATGCGAATGCGCTTCAGCGCAACGAGCACACCGCCAGTGGTGCTTTGCGCCTTGTAAACCTTGCCGTACGTGCCCTCGCCGACCTGCGCGATGCGCTGGTATCCCTCTCCGGGGGCGGCACGCGTTTGCCGCACGGCGACGGCCGACTGCGCAGCCGCGTCCTGCGCCTCCTTCTCCGCCAGGTCCGCCTCGTGCCGGGTCGCCTGCTCGTGCAGCGTCCGTAGCTCCTGCTGTTCACTCGCGAGCTTGAGCAGCTGGTTGATCTGGTCCAGCTCGAACGCACTCGGTCGGCGGCCGAGGTAATGCAGCAGGAAGTCGCGTAGAGGCGGCACCTGGTTCTGCCCGAACCACTGCTTGAATGCTGCCGAGACGTACGGCGCAACCGCAGTGAGTTTCCGATTGTATGCAGTCTCCTTGTCCGCCAGCTGGCCAAGATACGCATCAGATGGGAGAAGGCCGGTGCCCTTGGACGGACTCCACTTGCTCGGGCTCCACTGATCTGAGCGGCGCGGGGAGGGCACTCTCGGCGGGTGTCCCTCATCTGCGGTTGAGGCTGGACCGCCAGCAATAGCACCCTTCAACCCCCCGGACGCAGGCGCCGGTGCCTGGATGGGGCGCCAGTTGCCAGCCGGCTTACGCGGGCTGGCGTTAGCGGAGCCGTTTCCGTTCGCAGGGCCGGTGGGTGGTGGACCGCGCTGGCGGGGTCCGGTGGGCGGTGCGCGCCTAAACCCTGGGGGGATGACTGGTGTGGTGGGGGCTGAGGCTAAGAGTGCCGCCGGGGCGGATGGTGGTGATCGCGGTGCAGGCGAGCGCTTCGGCGCAGACGAGGCGGTCGGCGACGGACTCCGCGGTACGCCCCACTGGCGCATCTTGACGGGGCCGTTGTTGCTCTGTGCGAATGGGCGATCGGCAAGGGGGCGGGTAGGTGCGGGCTGCCACCGATCTGTACCGACGCGCTCCCTTTCTCTGTTTGCGCGGTCGAAACCACGATCACGATCGCCGTCTCTGTCTCTATCTCTGTCTCTATCGGGCCCTTGGTCCCATTTTCGGGATTTCGGGCCGTATGCGCGCGGCGGCGAATCCGGAGACCGCGCGCCGCGACCATTAAGACTGCGCGGACTGGACGTTCGGCGAGGAAGCGGCGAGAGCGACCGGGTACTCGAGCGCCCACGGCTTGAAGAGCGACCCCGCCGCGGAGGAGAGTAGTCTCGCGTGCGCTTGGCGGCCGGGAGGTCGGGCGATGGCGGGTCGCGCCGCTTGCCCTCTGGCGTGGGGGAGCGCCATCGCGGCGAGTGTCTGGAGTCAGTGGCTAGATCGTTCTGGGCTGGAATTCGGGATAGAGTACACTACAGAACTATCCCGGATCCATGATCAGCCACTCACCTGCGGTCCCTGTCACTGTCGGAGTCAGAGTCGGTAAAGCTCGACCGGCGTGCGGGGCGCTTGGGCCACGGAGAGCGGTCTCGCGACTGCGAGCGGGAGCGCGGGGGCGACCGGCCAACGGGCGACTTGGCGCGCCACCCCGACCCCGAGCGCGCGTCGCGCCCGCGCTTCCCGTCATCGTCCTTCCACCGCCGGCCCCAGCTCCCCGACTCGCGGTCTCGATCTCGATCTCTGTCGCGATCGCGGTCCAGACTCGAGTCGCGCCGCTTGTCCATCCTCTTCCGGTAGTCGTCCCACGTCCCGCGGTCGTCGTCTCGCCTCCTCCACCGGTCTCTCCCCCGGTCCCGGTCCCTATCTCTATCTCTTGCGTCGGAGCGCCCATCCCTGTCCCTGTCGCGGTCGGCGCGCCGCGTATCCGGCGGCTCGTAGTAGCTGTCGTTCCTCCGCGCGGCGCTCGGCCCAGGAGACGAGTCGCGGTCCGAGTCCCGGCTTGCCCACGCGTTATGCCTTGTGGCTGTTGAGGTGGACGCCGAGGCACGCGCCGCGGCGGGTCGCCAGGTCGACTCGCGCTTCACGGCGGGATGGACGACCGAGTCGCGATCCCGGTCTCGGTCCCGGTCTCGGTCGCGGTCGCGGTCGCGATCTCGGTCTCGGTCATCATCGTCGCGCCGCGAGGAAGGGGGCATGTAGTATGGCGAATCGCTCATCTCGCCGCGTTCTGAAGGCGGGGCATCAAATAGGAGTGTAGTGGATGATGATGAGAATACGGAGAAAGAGAGCAACCCACAACGCACTCACTCTCGATGAGCGAAATGGCGTCGAGGGTCGCGAGGGGCGGCGCGGCATTGTCGTCACAGGTCCTAATGAGTGACCACGTGGACATTAGGAAAGAGTTTACTACATTGTAATGACATTTGCTGGATATTACAAAAAAAATTGTATTCGCTCCCCTCTGTTCCCGATGACGACCTCCACTTTTTTTTGACCATCACCCTGCCGCTGTTATCTGCGCTCGACGAACGTTTGTTTTCCCTTCGTTTTTGTGACCATTTTCTCAACCACCCATCCCACAAACAAGCACAATGTCCGCGCCCAAGGTCCTCCCGGACATGATGACCTCGATCCGCATCACCGCGGACGGTGACGTCGAGATGGTCGACCAGCTCCTCCTCCCGTGAGTGTCCACGTCTGTTCCCGCTGACAGAAGGCACACTGTGCAGTGGGACAAGGTGTCGACGCCAGAGCAGGCATTTGGCGCCATCAAGACCATGAAGGTGGGATAAGCCATCTTTCTCGTCGCTAATCCCTCAGATCCGCGGCGCGCCGGCCATTGCGTCCCTCGCCGCGCTCTCGGTGCGCAGCCACCTCGCCTCGGACGCCGCCCCCGCCTTCTCTTCCCCGGGAGAGGTGGCCGCGCACGTCGCCCCGATCCTCGACTACCTGCAGTCCTCGCGCCCGACGGCGGTGAACCTCTCCGAGGCGATGAATCGCATTCGCCTGATCCTTGCGCGTGCGAATGCTTCCGAGAGCGCGCAGGCACTCGTCGACGAGATTCGCACCGCGTGCTTCGCCGTACACGAGGAGGACATGGAGCGTAACCGCACGATGGGGCGGCTCGGCGCCGAGTGGCTCTGGAAGCAGCGCGGAGAGGGAAAGAAGGGTCTCAAGGTTATCACTGTGTGCAACACCGGATCTCTCGCGACATCGGGGTACGGCACCGCTATTGGCGTGATTACCGCGCTGTACGAGGCGGACCACCTCGACACGGCGTACTACGCCCAGACGACGCCGTACCACCAGGGCTCGCGTCTGACTTCTCTCGAGCTTACGACGCTCCGCGTCCCCGCCTGCATGATCTGCGATACGATGCTCGGCTCGCTGATGCAGCTGCACGACATTGACGGCGTGATTGTCGGTGCGGACCGTATCGTGCGCAACGGCGACACGGCTAACAAGATCGGCACGTACCAGGCGGCTGTCCTGGCGCAGCGCCATGGCGTCCCCTTCCTCGTCGCCGCGCCAGTGACGACTGTGGACCTGAGCCTTGCGACCGGTGCGGAGATTCACATCGAGCAGCGCCCGCCGGTCGAGGCCACGCTCGTCCGCGGACGTAACGTCGAGACGGGCGACATGGCCGTCGTCCGCATCACCCCCGAGGGCGTCGGCGCCGGCCCCGAGGAGTGGAACCAGGTGTACAACCCGTCCTTTGACGTCACGCCTGCAGAGCTCATCTCGGCGATTGTCACCGAGAAGGGCGTTGCGGTGCGCGCCGAGGGCGCGAAGAGCATCGATGTCGCGTCGGTGTGTTAGAGAATAGATGGTATATGTATTTTTTCGGGTTCTTGTCTTAGCGGTGCGTGGAAGCTGGCGACAAGGAGAAGCCTAGTGCATGTGAAGTCACGTAGTGCGTGGCATGCGTACTGCACTATGCTTTGTGCCACGAACTGAACTTTTGGGTGTGGTGACTGCCACCACTGGATCTGCAGCCAGGGGCTCCGCTGATCCGCTGATTCCAGCCAACGGGCCACTGCTGCAACCTCGTGACAACCAGGCTCGTGTGACGCAATGAAACTCGAGCCATTCCACAAAGGTCGCAATATATCTCTCACCTTCTCTCACTCCATCAGCCCATCTCAGAATGGATACTCTAAACCACCTCAAACTCGTGCGTGCCCCCCTTGGCGCCTACTGATAATCAGAGGGTGGAGCGCATACACGCGACGGCAGTAGTCCGCGCCCTGCTCACGGCCATCTTCTTCCATCGCCGGCTGGACAACCTCGAGCCGACCACGCTCGATGTGCTCGACACGCACGTCGCGGCCGGGCTTGACCCCGAGCTCGAGCGCGAGGTCGAGAGCAAAGTCGAGGAGTTTGGGGAGATTGTTGACTCTGGCGCGGATTCAGGCGAGGTGAGTGCTGCGCGGCGGCATTGCGCCGGCTGCTGTAACAGAACCAGCCAGCCAGCCAGCCAGCTAGCCAGCCATGTCGTTTGGTTTTCTGACACCAATCCCAGATCGCCGTCGTCTTCCTACAACGCAAGAACCGCAAGGGGTGGTTTGCAGTCACCGAGGCGCTCGTCCCGTGGGAAGAGCACCTCGTGAGCATCACATTCGTAACCCGCGCCACGACCAATCCCTTGCCGGGCGCGCTCCTCCAGATCCTCACATTCTGCGCAGACAGAAAGGGCAACGTCCCGCCGCTCGTAGGGACGAGTGTGAGTCGAAAATATATCATTTCTATTATGTTCTAAACTCACGCGCAGGACCAGAACAACCTTTCGCACCAGATCCTCATATCCCCTCCCTCGCCCACGGAGCTGTTCGCGCCGAGCTCCCCGCCGAGGGGGAGCGAGCCGCGCGCGTTCCCGCCCCCGCCGAGACCGAGCACCGCGCCCGTCGCGGCGGTTATCGAGTCGCCTGTGCCGCTCGCGGCGCGCTCGGCTTCCCCGGCCAGCGCTATGGGATACCTGGGTCAGGCGAAGGATGGGTTCCTTGCTGGTGCGAAGGCTGCGGGGGCGGGAGTCGGGTGGGGTGGACGTGCGGTCGGGGCTGCGTTTGGCGGAAGAGGATAGGCGGCGAGAAATGTGGCTAGTGTTGTGCTTGTCGTGTTGTGTCTCTAGTTGTATCGTATGTGATGGGTGTGCTCTGATCGCGTTGTCACCTCGCTTCTCGGCTCATCGTGATCTCCATTCCATTACATCGGATACATGTGACTACGGTATCCGCTATTTTACTCATACATCTAGGTCACTCACAAATCCCAAGACAAGATACCAAGGCGCGTCGGCTGGTCTCTCGTCGTCTGTCGCTGCTGCTCACATAGTGTCTCGCCTCTAGTCGCGCTCCACCTCGTTCATGGCCGACACCAGACGCGACATGGCCTGGAACATGAGGCCGGCGCGCTGCGTCTCGGCGCTGGATGGCGGCGGCTGCCCGCCCGCCTCGGCGGCCAGCTGCGCGTTTTGCTGGATGACTTCTTGTGCTTTACGCTCAAAAGCGTTGAAGATCTCGCGCACACTTGCGCGCCACGAGTCCCACACCACGCCAACAATGTGGGCTTCGATCGCCTCTGAGATACCCGTGCCCGAGAGGCGCGCGCCGTGGACTGTGAGCTGCGCGGTGGCGGTACCCGCTGCACTGGGCTGCGGCGCGGGGACGGGGAAGGTAAGGACCGTGGTCGTGCGCGAGAGAAGGGCGAGTTGTGGGAGCGTCTGCTGCGGCGAGGAGCAGCAGTGCGTGCATTGCACAACCGAGTGGAAGAGACGGAGAGACCGGGCCAGGGGAGCGAAGATGTACATTGACAACGGCGTGTTGGATCCCGGCTTGGGCTCGAGAGGGTGCTGGGAGAGAAGGGCGAGAACGCGGGGGACAAGGGTGACGTGCGCGCATGGCGGCTGGTACGTTGAGGCAAGACCGTTGAGGCCGAGGTCCGCATCGGAGCCGGTCTGCTGGCCGTCTTCGACAGGCATGGCGTGCGAGAGATCGAGCAGGGCGAGATGGGGGTCGAGTCCCTGTTGGTCCATGTTGTCGAGTCCCTGCTGGTCGTGGCCCTCGGTGCCGTCCGCGCCCGTCTCATTCGCCTGTCCTGCCGCATTGCTCGACTCGTTCAACGAGAAAATGGCGTCACGCAGCGCGGATGTTGTGTGCTGATCCATCTCGGCCGAGTAGCCGCCATCTCCCGGGTCCGAATAGTCGTTGCTGAACGTGTTCTGCGCAGTCGCCTGCGTCGAGTTGTATGGCAGGTTGTGGACAAAGGTCGCCAGCGGGAGGTCGGCGAGGTATCCGTCAATAGCGATCGATTCAAGCTGGGGTTAGCGGGTTGACTGAGATCTGGACCACCCACCATCTGCTCATCCGTCATGGTCAGCATCTGATCGTCGTCGTCTTCCTCCGCCAGACCGAGGTCCATCGCCATGCCCATCGCCATGCGCATGTCCATCGCGTCGCCACCGAGCAGGCTGTCGCGCTGCAGCTTGCGCTTCTTGCCCAGCGGGCCGAGGCCGAGGTGTCCGCGGCCATCAAGCGCGTTCTGGAGCTTCTGATCCTTGGGAACAGTCCTCCTGCGCTGGCGCGGCGCGTACACACATCGCCATCCACCCTGTGCACAACGCGTACATGACGGACGGTCACCGGAGCATTTCTGTCATTAGCATGCATCCAAAGAATTATCCAATGGAGTGTGTGGACGTCAGTATTATTAATACTCACTTGTTTAGCCGAGTGACACAGATCGCAGGCTGGATGCGTTAGTAACAGAGTAATTCATTGCACTGATCAATTGACTCACCCTTGCGGATGCTCGGCGGACGGTAAGTGGTGCGGGGAAGGGGCTCGACGTGCGGCGTAGCAGCAATGCTGAGACTAAGGTCGAGATCCGCCGCGTCCTGATGCAGCTGAGTCACATCCTGAGGTTCAACAGGGATCTCGAGCGCGTGCACATCCACCTCCTGCGCGAGCTGGGCCGCCGCATCGTCCTTGGGGTGGTGGTACTCTGTCGGCGGATAGTCCTGCTGCTGATGATACTCGTGCGTCTGGTCCTGCTGATGGTACTCTCCCTGCTGGTGGTACGCGTGTGCCTCTGGCTGGAGGTCACCAAGGCCGAGCTGGGCGGCGGCGGCAGCAGCAGCAGCGGCAGCGGCGACGGCAGCGGCATCGGCGTCCTGCTGCTGGGACGGTGTGAGGGCTTCCTCCATCGTGCAGATCCGTCCTCCTCTCCCACGGGACCGGTGGGATTTGTTTGTGGGGCGGCGGCGGCGGCGCCTGCTGGCTGCCTTGTTGTTGTTGTTGTGATCTGTTTACTTCGGCGCGCGTCGACGCGTTGCCCCCGAGAGGTGGACTCGCGTGGTGGAGGTTTAAGGATGGAGATGTGGTTTTAATCGCTAACGCCGAGGACGAGGCAGATCAGATGGAGACGGCGTTTGCGGCGAGATGAAAAGTGGTGGTGAAGACGAGTATGAGGATGATGCAAAAAGGGGAGAAAAGAGTGGGAATCGTGTGGGAGGAGTTATCTCAAATCCCCGACTCTGTGGCGTCCAATCCGGGGCGGAGCAGTGGTGGAGCACCAGGCAGCGGGTGCAAATTTTCGCCACTCAGCCATCTCACTCCTGTCTCAGATTAGGTAAACACTGTAAGTTCTCCTTCGAGCAGATTCTACCACCGTGGGAGACTCGCCACCATAATGTGTGCATGCGACATGACTGCCATTGACGCGCCTCTCCGCGCCTCGGCCTCTTGCTTGACGCTCCGTCGAGAAAGACATTTCTTGATGACACACCCATCTCAATCTTGACCACCAACACACCACCATCATCCCCATTCCCGCAATGTCCGCCCCAGTGGTCATGTTCAAAAAGGGCCCCAAGTCCCGCCCGAAGCCGTCTTCCCGGCGACGCTCAGCCACACCACCAGCAGCCGACACGGAGGAGACCGAATCCACGACCATCGTGCGACCAACGAAGAAGTCGATCGCCAACCCGCTCGTACAGGGGTCGAAGCGGCGGAGAATGCCCGGCGATGAACCGTCCGGGGGGTTGGACGAATTTGATTACCGCGCCGAAGAAGCGGCCATCGAGCGCGAGGACTTTGCGACACGCAGTTCCAACTGGGATATTGAGGACGGCGAGCCCGACGCGAAGAAGATCAAGGTCAACGAGGACGGCGAGATTGTCGTTGATGACGGACAATACCGCGGCCAGAGCGGATACCTGAAGACGATTCGGAAGAGCGACGGGACGACATCCGACGCCAAGATGAAGACGGCGCCGATCCGCGCAACGGCCCATATCCGTAGCATCACCCTCATGGACTACCAGCCGGACGTGTGCAAACCGTACAAGGAGACGGGATTCTGCGGGTACGGCGACAGCTGCAAGTTTATGCACGACCGCGGCGACTACCTCGCCGGATGGCAGCTGGACCAGCTGGATCCGAACGACGATGCGGTACAGGAGGTCGAGGAGGAGGAGGAGATGCTGCCGTTTGCGTGCCTCATCTGTAAAAAGGAGTTCAACGAGCCGGTCGTCACAAAGTGCGGGCACTACTTCTGCATGAAGTGCGCGGTCGACCGGTTTATCAAGAGCCCCAAGTGCTACGCGTGCGGGGCGGCGACGAACGGCATCTTCACCAAGGCGGAGAAGCTGCTTGCCAAGCTCGAGGCGAAGCGCAAGCGGCGCATGGAGGAGAAGGGTATCGTCGAGGAGGAGTCCGATGGGGGGATCCAGATCGGCGGCGATTCGGATGAGGAGGAGGAGGGCGACGACGCACCCAGCGATACCGAGTCGCGCGGGGAGGAGCGCGAGGAGTAGCATCATAGACATTATAGCATGTATAGCACTGTATAACATGGCATGTGGCGGGCAGTGCGCGCGGAGCGGAGCTAGAGGATGCCATTGCGGATGGAGTATGAGTTTTGGAGGGTGGCAAGTTTGATGAGCACAGTCTCGGCTTCTGCAGTCGAGCGTCCTAAAGTCCAGACGACGGTTGTTTGGTTCCGTAGCAATGACCTCACCGACCCCACCGACAACGACACGACACGACATATAACGCACTTCCCACCCTTCCACTCGCTCCCATAACAACCATTACCCAAAATGATGCCCAAGATCATCTACGGCACGGCATGGTGCGTCCGAGGTGGGGCCTGTGGCTGACGGGCAGGAAGAAGGAGCGTACCGCCGACCTTGTGTATACTGCCCTCTCGGCGGGGTTCCGCGGGGTAGACACGGCTTGTCAGCCCAAGGTGGGTGCGGGGTGGGGGTAGAGTGGGTTGGAAGCGATAGAGATACGCGGGCAGGAATATGTGTCAGCAAACAGGTTTGAGAGGTGGGCGTGATGAGTGTAAAGGGCAAGCATTGATGGGGTAAAAGTGCTGCGGGTCAGTCTCTAACAGCAGCACTACCGCGAGGATCTGGTCGGCGCGGGCGTCCGCCGCGCGCTCTCCGAAGGCGTGTGTAAGCGGGAAGACCTATGGCTACAGACCAAGTGAGAAATCCAGCTCTCTGCTTCTAGTCCCCAACTCACACATCCAGGTTCACCTCGGTCGACGGACAGGACACGACGCAGGCCCTGCCGTACGACCCCGCGATGCCCGTAGACATGCAGGTGAGCCAGAGCATCGGCACGTCGCTGGACAATCTGGGCGTGGAGCGCATCGACAGTGTGGTCCTGCACTCGCCGCTCCGCACGCGTGTGGTGCGTAGGAGCCCTACTATCTTTTTTAATGGCAGGACACACTTACAGCCTACCGCGCGCTGGAGAATTTTGTCGGACTCGGCACGGTCGGCGCGCTCGGCGTCTCGAACATTTATGACGCGGCCGAGCTCGAGTGGCTCATTTCCGAGGCCAAAGTCAAGCCTGCAGTCGTGCAGAACCGGTGGTATGAGGGAAACAAGTGGGATTGGGAGGGTGAGTGCAAAGACACTTCTTCACTGACATGTGCCAGTATTCGACACTTGCAAGCGACACGGAATCGCTTATCAGTCGTTCTGGACGCTGACCGGCTCGCCATCCCTGCTGGCCTTCAAGCCCGTCACTGAGCTCGCGAAGCGCAAGGGGATCACACCCCAGCAGACAGTGTACCGCCTCTGCGAGCTGTGGGGTATCACGCCGCTGTGCGGGAGCACGAACCCGCAGCACATGGCGGAAGCGCTTGCTGCCGAGAAGGCTTTCGGGGCGGATGAACCCGAAGTACAGGTCGTGTGGGATGCGCTGAGGAAGCACAAGTGACGGCGGAAGTGGAATTATAGTGTACATTGCTATGCGTATGGAATGGAATGCAGCATGAGGGATGGCCGAGGCGAGGGGACGCGCAGCAGATGTTGCTCTGGTCGTGTAGAACAGAACTCTACGCCTAGTCGTCATCACCACCAGTCGCGAGCCCATTCCGGATCCCGACCTTGCCCCTCCGCGCCGACTTATCCCGGAACCGCCCGTCGTCCGAGTCATCATCCTCGTCATCGCTCTTGCTCTTTTTGCTCTTCATGTGCGCAGGGAGCAGCGAGCCAAGGCTGATCGGCCCGTCGTGGAGCACGCCCGCGCGCTTGAGCCGCCACTCGAGAGTTTTCGAGGTGAAGCTGTCGGTCTGGCCAAGTTCCTCGAACCCGATAAGCCTGGGATGAGTGTCATAATCCTTCATCCCTCCATGCTCCCCAATTCCCCTCACTCACCGATCAACACACGCCCCGTCAACGAACACGTGCACACACGGCAACACCTGAATGCCAAACTTGCCGACGAGGAACGGAATGTCGGCAACGGACGCACGAAGGAAGAGCGTGTGTGGGTACTTTGGCGCGATTTCCTACGAGTGTGTGAGCCAAGCGCAGAGTGGAGAGGTGAGGTCGACAGAGCCCAACGGCTTCCCTCGGTTTCGCGCTACACGCTGCGAGACTTACCTCCAGCTTCTGGTCCATGATCCTGCAGCGCGGAAAGTCGGGGTGGAAAAAGTGGATGAGGCACCATTTCTCCTTACTGCGGGTGTGAGCATTCACAAACCAAGGGGAGCAAGACGAGGGCGATGGAAACACAAATGCCAGACGTCCAGCCCCTCTCCCAACTGCTAAGTCCTCGCCCTTCGGGGTCGCGCTCACCTCATACGCTCAATAAGCTTCTTCTCGTCGCCATACGTGACCACGCGCCCATACTCCGTCTCGCGGAGGTGCTGCGCCTTCTGGGTCTGCTCGCGGAGCTCGGCCATGCGGCGCTCGCGCTCGGCGCCGAGGTCGAACGACTCCTCAAGGCCGTCAAGGAGCTCAGAGTCGGAGAGGTCGCTGTCTGGCATCGTGGGCAAGGTGGAGAGAGAGTAAGAGGTGGCGGAACTAGAGGTGTTTTGTGGTAGGCTTAGTTGAGTGTGGTGGCCAAAGTACTAAAGTGGAGGAACTCTGGCCTGACAAATGTCAGCCAGGTCGCGAGGATGCGTGGCGACGCGTCGGATGTGAGCGAGGCGCGTTGCGAAGGCCTGGGGGGTTCTGGTGATAATGGCCACGGTATTTTCACACTCTCCGCGCATGGTCTTAGTCCACCTACTCCACCCGACCCGCGACCCACTCCGCTTTCGACTTCAGTTCCGACAGAGGCACCGAGGTCTCGACCCGAGTCGATGCCTTTGAGTTTGGGTGCACCGCCGGCACAACACCTGACGTCCTGCGGTGCCAGCAGCACTGCGCGGAGACAATCGTCTTGAAAGCACCGAGACGCGCAGCGATGCCGAACACGATGAGTGGAATCAGACGCAGTGGCGGTCCGCCGATGCGCACGCGCAACGCATCGCATCTGCGCGTGAATTTTAGATAACGAACAGCAGTGCAGCGGGTGTTAACATGTTAATGCTCGTGACATGTTTCTTGGAAGCTCGAACAGGTGGTGTTCCTTACATGCTTTTGCAGACGATGTATCACCGGATCACAGACTGGCCAGAGGGACGGCTTGTGCGCCGTAAACGCGTAAAGCTAAATGATATGATACTGTCCCAGCATGTCCAGCGGCTTGCCGGCTGCTGCGCATGCCGCGGAGTACGCGTGGCCGCGCGCGAGAGTTTGCCTGACGGAAGCAGGTGGGAGTTCGGTCTCATGAGCTGCAGCATGATCAAGCAACGTGCATCGAATCAGGGTTATCAGATGATGCTCGGAACGACCTCCCGACCCATGATCCACCATCCATGATTTCTGCGAGCTGCGACCGCATGGAATCATATGGAAGATGGGAATCTCCATGGCCTCCATGGTCCCCACGGTCCCCATGGTCTCCCCCCTCCCCGTTCCGCTCTCCACGACCCTCAGACCCCTCCATGCCGCGCGTCCACTTCCGAAGCGTTGCATAACGTTGCTGGGATCGACGCGTCTGGTTGGCTGTGGAGAACGTGACGTGACGGAAGAGGCGGGGACGGAGAATGATACAAGCACCGCAACGAGGAACGCCCCCAAGACGAGGCGCAGGGAAGAGCGCGGACAGGACAGGATGGATCAGTCTTGTAATCGTTCATTAGGCCTTGGACGGGGGCTATTAGAATTTTGCTCTGTTGGCATTACACCCAACGGTTTACGGTGACTAGAAATTAGCGCCGTCTTCCTACACTTTTCCCCCTTGTGCCTGGGATTTGCGACCTGGCGGCCTGGGCTGTGTACCGGTGTACGCAGAGACCGCCGGCCCTGGAGCTAGCTGGGCCGAGATCGGCGTGATAGGCCCGAAGCAGGAGGACAAGGAGGACAAGAGGACAAGGGGCAAGGTGGAGTGGATCAGGGAAAGAGAAGCAAGACCACACAAAACACCGCCTGCGATTGTCCTCCGTCCTCGTCCTAGTCAGGTACACACACTCAGCCAAAGGGGGGCGCCGCATAGCTGCATAGCGCAATGTCTGAGACTTTTGGAGTAGCAGACCGAAAAGAAGCAGTGGCACTAAGCGTTTACCCAACATGCAACCATCTCTGGGATCCCATCTGTCTCGTCTCTCCGCTGTCTCTCAGTCCTCCTGTCCCATCTGCACTCATCCCATCACCATCGCAATCACTTTCAACAACACCACATCTTGCGGACGTACTCAAGACACCGCAGCACACAATCTCTCATCTACTCATCTCCCACTAGATTCTAGAATTCAGTCGTTTCGCAGTGCACCACCGACGTCACTTTGCTCGCTCATTAGATCGATCCGCCGCGCGCAGCTTCTTTTTGCTTCTTCATCGTCCTATCCGATCCATTCGATCCATTCCCTCCATCCACTCGCATCCACCACCGCGACGGCGACGTGTGTCACTCGTCAAACCGCTACCCACACCCCCACCATCTCTAGTCTCCAACCCCCTCCATGACCGGGTCCTCCGCGGCGGGCCCTGTCCGCCTGTACCTCCGCGAGCCGCCGCACCTGCCATTCATCCAAGGCTGGCCCGGCATCCCGCCTAACGACCAGCGCCAGCAAGCGACCGTTCAGGGCACCGTCGAGGTCCGCGTCCACTCGGGGGCAGTCAAGGCCAAACACGTACGCGTCGAGATCCGCAAGTACGAGTCTGTGCCGTCGGGTCCCGTTGCCAAGGCGGCGTTCCAGAACAACTGGGAGAATGTCGGCAAGGTGCACGTCCTCTGGCGTGCCCCCGAGGGCAAGGAGTTTGATCTGCTGAACACGGCCGACTTTCGCTTCGTGATACCCCTCCCGAACGACATGCCGCCCAGCATCGAGCTGAGCAAAAGCAGCGGTATCCGGTATGAGCTCGTCGCGACCGTCACATACAAGGGCAAGGGCGGCTTCTTCCGCAAGGACCCAACAACGACCACCACGATGAGCCAGCCGCTCCGTATCGTAAAGTACGATCTGGCGTCCGCGTGGCCCATGTACTCGCGCCACGAGCAGTTCTCCGCAACAGGCGCCCTCGACCAGCTGCGCCTCGAGGTGGACCGCACGACGCAGGCTTTCGGCCCGGGCGACAGGATGCTCGTCACTGCCACGGTCAAGAGCAAAATGTCGCCCCCGTTCAAGGTCAAGCACATTGAGCTCATCCTCACAGAGGTGCTCACTATTATGCCGTCGTCCGAGGACAAGAATAAAACAAAGGCGAAGAAGACAAAGAATAAGGCGCCGCAGCAGCCGAGCGTCAAGCGCACGCAGCTGACTTCGGCGCGTGCACAGGTCGGCGAGTTCCTCGGCCCCGGCCAGGAGACAAAGGGCTCGTTGGACCTTGTCGTCCCGACTGACCGGCCCCTGCTCACTGTGCGCGCACAAGACTTCCGCCTCGAGTATGAGCTCGCGGTCGAGGCAACTCTGGAGACCATACCCAACAAGCTTGTCGTCGCTGGAATCCCGTGCATCATCGGCACATTCAGCCGGTCGAGCGCCCAGCAGGCTGTAAAGTGAGCCCCGAGGAATGCACAAGGCGATTCTAACCCACAGGGATATCGGCTTTGTCGAGGGCTTCAGCTTCAACCAACGCCCGGGGGCGACGCCCCAGCAGTCGCACTCGAGTGGGACATTCCCCACCGCTCAGAACCCCGACAAGATGGCACTTGAAAAGGCCGCTGTTGCCGCACTCTCGGCGGCGAACCGGCGTAGCCCATCGCTCAACAATGGCTCCTACCTCTCGCCCGACCTCAGCTCCGTAACCAACCCGTCGACGCATTTCCCAGGCCTCACCCCCTCGCCTGGCCCGCAGCAGGTTGCCGCGTCGCCGCCGGGCTCACCGGGGCGTCACATCGAGGGTTTCACGCCCCGTAACGACTGGCGCGGCTCGTCATCCACCACAGTCACCAGCCTTACTTCCGGCACCGACTTCTTCCACGACCGCGCCAGCGGCGCAATGACCTTGCCAGCACGCCGTACCTCGCAGTCGCCGAATATCAATGGCACCGCAAATGTCAGCCCCGATCCCGGCAGCCGCGGAAGGTTTGACGACAACCAGATGGGCGGCTCGATGCGCCACCGCGTCTCCTCCCAATCGGACGCTAGCCAGCCGCGTGCGACTGCAAACTCGTTTGGCGCTTGGAACTCAGGCGCGTACGAGTCGATTATGGATACCGAGACTGTCCAGAGCCCCGGCACTGGCAATTCGCGAGTTTCGCGTGACACCTCGGCGCCCTTGACCACCGAGCCGGAGCGCGTCCGCGCGCACCATCCATCGCAGTCGCCCAAGCTGCCTGACATTGCGGATGAGTCGCACCACGGCCTTCCGCCAGAGTACGCGCCGCCGTCCAAGGTGAACCGCACGGCATCGCCTTCTGCCGGTCCGAGCTCGTCCGCCGCCCGCCAGCGCAACCTCTCCAACGACTTTATGAACGCGTCGCAGGAGAAGGATGAGCAGCGCAGGCGGTACGAGGAGGCAACCCGTGCGATGAACCCCGTTATCGCCGGTACGAGTAATCCGTCGAGCCCGCGCGCCAACGGCTTCGACTCGGTTTCCCCCCAGGGCACTGGCACCGCCAGCGGAAGTGGCTTTGCGGCCACCGCCGAGCGCCAGGTTGGGTCCCCCGTTGGCACCAGCAGCGACCGTGCCACCCCTGCGCCGTCGCATCACGACGATCCCATCCCTTATGACCAGATCTTCGGCTCCAACGCCCCCGGCAAGATGCCGCAGCACCGGACGCAGGCTCAGCGCCAGCCGAGCATCGTGGCTACGCCGACGCCGCCGCCCCAACAACCCCCGCAGCAGCAAAGGAAGGGTAAGGGCCGACTGGACATGACTGCCGAGGAGGAGAAGGCTGTCATTGTCGAAAGGTACAGGAACGCGCAGGCAGCCGTCGCGCGCAACCAGGCCGCATACGACGACGATGTCGAGCCAGACCCCGAGATCATGGGTCCCGCCCCCGCCCCGCTTGCCATGCTGCCGGCCAATATCAATCCTGCGGTCGCCGCAATGGTCAAGAGGCCGCCGAATGCCGCCGCTGGCTCGAGCTCGCAGCCCCCACCGCAGGTGTTTAGCCAGCACGACTTTGCATCGGCCGAGCAGGAGAAGGAGATGATGCGCAGACGCTACGAGCAGGCGATGGGCCACGAGACGCAGTCGAGTGGTTCCCAGTACGCGCCGCGTCAAGACACCCAGCCACCACTCAATGAGCCGCCACTTGCGCAGTCTTCGACATCTCAAGGCGGATCCTCGGGCCCCTCGGGATTCTCAGGACAGGACGACATGCGGAGGCGGTACGAGGAGGCGCAGAACCGCGTCGCCCTGCACCATTCACCTTCCCCGCCGTCGTCTCCGCGCGGAGGCGGATCGCGCGCTGCCGCGACACCCCCGGCAGGCAGCTCGCGCATGCCGCAGGCGTACCTCTCCGCCGCGGAGGAGAAGGAGATGATGCGCAAGCGCTACGAGGAGGCACAGAACCGCGTTGCGCGCGCGAGCGAGTCGCCCCAGGCGCATCCCCCCGCGGTTGATCGCAGCCCCAACCAGTTCACGGGCGTCAACCCTCCGAATGCCGGTGCACCGCTGAGCTACGACGAGATATTCGGTTCTGACGGTTCCCGTGCGGGTGCGTCGAGTCCGCCGGCACTTGCAGGTCCGTCGAACCCGCCTGCGCCGAGCATGAACCCGGCGTACATGTCTGCCGCGCAGGAGAAAGAGATGATGCGCAAGCGGTACGAAGACGCGCAGCACGCCGTCGCCCGCGCCGCGGGCGAGCCTGACGGTCCCTCTGCGGGGCCGTCGGCTTCGGGGTCAGGCGGGTTCGACGGTCCTATCCCGTACGACGCCATCTTTGGTTCCGGGTCCTCCTCGGGCCCCTCCAAGCCGACCACCATGCCGGCCACGTACATGTCTGCCGCGGACGAAAAGGAGATGATGCGCAAGCGGTACGAGGAGGCCCAGCACCGCGTCGCCCGTGCGGCTGGCAGCGTATCCCCTCCTCCGATGCAGCAGCAGCTCACCTCCTCCCCGACGCAGCTGTCTGGCGGGGAAGCGGCGCAGGGCGCGTACATGTCTGCTGAGCAGGAGAAGGACCTCATGCGGCGGCGGTACGAGCAGGCGACGGACGCGGTGCGCCACGCGCAGAACACGAGCCCGACGCCAATGGGGAGCAGCAGCCGCGGCGGCTCGCTGTCGTCGCATGCGCGCTCTGCCACGCTCGACTATGGAAGCCAGGCGGGCAGCGTGCGCGGCGACCGCAGCACGCTCGGGCGGAGCATGAGTGTCATTCCGGACGGGCCGCCGCCGCCGCTCGCGCCCCGCCCGCCGAGGGAGTACATTGAGCGCATCTCCGCGAGGGATTAGAGCTATACCCCGTTTGGGTGAGATTGTAGTCGTGTCCATGTCGAGCTGCTAGGCGATAGAGAGCCCGCTGTCGAGATCTTAATGCGCGAAATGCATAATTGTGAGAATTTGGGCAGGTCGGACAGTGGCATTGCTGGCGGTCGATCGCACATGATCAGCAGCTGCTAGCGATCGGGGCTCTGGATGACCTGGAAGATCCAGACGCCGTTGAGCACGCTAGCACCGAGGATCCGGGGATTCTGGGATCGTCAATACGTAAATCTTGGATCAACAACAGCGGATCACTGGATCGCCTGATCAGCGAATCAGCAGATCAGCGGATCAGATCAGCGGATCAGCAGGGGCTCGGACGAGGCTATCTGCAGCTCTGCAGCACCTAGTCGATCAGAGAGCAGATATCAGCAAATCCAGCAGCTCGGCAGTTCGGCAGATCCCTCGGCGGTCGACATGGGCGACTTGGGCGACTTGTTTTTCTCATCCATCCTGGCAATCTAGATATTTCTGGATTTCTACTGTTCTATTCCTGTCCCGCGGCATGCCACCAGCTAACAGCTACAACTGTTATACATATACGATGCAGAATGCGTAAACAATACGAGATGGGGCTATGAGACCATGAATGCGTGAGATACGACCAGCACCGGTCTGGATCACCCAGCACCCAGCACCCAGGGCATATATGCCGCGGATCGCGCGTCCGAGGTATGCGTCATAGCGGAGATCAGTGACCATCTGGGGCTAAAGCCAGGGCGGTGGGTAGCACAGGGAGGAAGGGGGAAAAAAAAAAAAGGTTCGTGCAGCCCAAGAGCGCACATCCGCGCCTAATAGGTGATTACTATTGAAGTACTGTTTTATTATGATTATTTTGATACCCTTCCTAATTGCTGCCCTTTTTTCGTCCCGCCCATTGGCGGTGGCTGGGCGTGCTTTGCTGCGTTGCTGCTCTACGCTCTACAGTTCTGCTTCCTTTGCCCGCCCCCCTCCTCCCTTGTTCCCCCCTGCAGTTGCCCCCCCTGCAAAGTGCTCCTTTGCAGCGCACACCACCACTGTGAAGCACACTGCACACTGTGGCACGCTGTTACTGCTCCCATCCCCCATCCACCACCACCACAACCACCACCACTATCACCACCATCACCACCATCCTCCTCTCCATCCCCATCTCTGCCGTCTCTATCCCCCCCTCTATCCCTTCTCTCCTACTCACGCCTTTACGCCCCGTCACGGCCTCACGTCGCGCCGCGCGCACTCACGCTTTCTAGGCGGTTCATCGACCCCCACGCGGTCACCCCGATCACTTTGGTACCGACACCGACGCACCGACGCACCGACCCCCCGACCCTCCGACCTCCGACACCCGCCCCCTCCCTTCCCCTCTCCGCCGTCTGCTTCGCTTCGCCGCCCGGTCAGACGCCCGCACCCGTCGCTCCGGAACCCTGCGGACCGACGCGGCGGACCACGGACTACGGACCACGGACCACGGACCACTATCGGACCCATCGCGTTCCACTCCCACTTTACCTGCACGTCTAGTCGGCCCATCACCAGTTCCTCCCCCGCCCACGCTCCTATCGCCCGAGCTTCGCGGTCGCCGGCCGCTAGCCCCGCCCCTCCCGGTCCCATCTGACGCGCTCACCGAGCCCGAGGCGGCCCATGATGCCGCCCTTTGGCTCCCGCCAGCGGCCGCAGTATCCCGGCGCGCCGCCGCGCCCCGGCCAGCCGCCGTCGCGCAACGAGGCCTTTGAGAACATCTTTGGCCGCCCAGCCGGCGGACACCATCTCGGCCCGGGCGCGCCGCCGGGTGCAGCACACGGAGGACCCGGCGGCCCAGGCGCACACCCTCCCCGCCCGCACCCCCACCAACAAGGGTTCGGCGGCCCCCCAGTTGGCGCACCCCCCTATCCGCGCGGATACCCACCGCAGACAGGCGCGCCGTCCTACCCCCCGAACATGGCGCCGCCGATGCCCCCGTCAATGCCCCAGCAGCACATGCCCCAGCCCATGCCCCCGCGTCCGTTCCCCCAGCAGCAGTACCGTCCGTCCACGGACGCCTACGCCGACCTGTACGCGCGCCAGGCGGTGCCGCCCGCGAACGGCTTCCCCCGCCCGCATCTCCCCCAGCAGACGGGGCCGCCGCCAGGATACATGGTGAGTAGAGAGAGGAGGGTGCGCGCACAGTGCTGTCGCTCGCGCTTCGTTTTTGTGGTCTTGCCGCCTCAGTACTAATTCCAGACCACCGAGCAGCCGCGGTCCGCGCTTCCCAACCGCCGCGCATCTCTCACGCCGAGCTTCGCCTCCCAGGCGAGTGGATACTCCCCGCAGGCGATCGGGCAGGCACGTCCTCCTCCGCAAGGGGGATTCAACGGCTACGCAAGCAACCACGACCGTCTTCCCCACATCTCCGTGCTCGAGCAGCCGGAGGAGGACGATCCGTACGGCGGCATAGTGCAGGCCCCGCCGGCGATGACACCGATGATGCGGCCACCAGGCCAGCGCTCCGTCTCCGCCGTGTCTGCGGCGTCCTCGGGGTCGACAGCATCGACAATAACCGCCCCACCAGGGCAGGCACCGCCGCGCTCCCGCTCGCTACACAGTGCAGGCGGCCGCCCCACCCCGGCAGGCATCAATACGAACGTCGGCCGGCCTCCTGATGTGGCCTCCCCCGCTGATTATGTCCGCCAGATGAGCGCAATGTCCCTCAGCGGGCGCGGGACACCAGGCCCGCTAGACGATATAGTCGGCATACCAGACCGTAATAGCGCGGACCTCGGGTCGCTCAAGGGCCCCTGGGAGCCGGAATCGAATTGTAAGTGTGAGAATGCGCAAGTCGTGGAGGCCAGGATTGGAGGTGTGGTCCGCACCGCGCCAGGTGGTATCCTGGCCTGCACCGTTGGGGACTGTTCGCACTGACTGTTCGCAAGTGCGAACAGTCCGCGACGCAACTCCCCCGCAACTCATCCTCACCCCTTTTTCTGTTTGCTCACACACAGCTCGCCACATGTCCTCTGGCAGCTCCGGGTCCAATCCGCCCAACCCGCGCACCTTGCATCACCGCATGCCCTCGGACTCGTCCATTGCAAGCAGCGTGTACACCATCTCGGGCCGTGGCGTAGGGTGAGTGTGACTGATCCTCATTGTTCTCAGCAGTGTCGTCAATGGGCTATCTGCGAGTTTGCATGATGACGACACTGCGTTGCAGCGCAATTGCTGCCAGGGGCGACACGTGCTGGCTGCACGTGAAGCCGCGTGTATCGCGGCTCATATCCACTGTCGCATGCCCAGCTCTGCTGCCAGCGCTGCCAGCTCTGCTCGCTGCGCCTGCACCAGGATTCGCATCAGCATACAAAGGACCGCAGCTGACAATCACAGACCGTTATCCCAGATCGGCACCGGCGGTGTCAGCACGGACAGTCCCTTTGGCTCCCCCTCGACGCCCACCGGGTCGGAAAACGGGTACCGCCAGCGGAGACTGTCCTCGCGCAAGTCGATGGAGTCGACGCACTCTCTTCCGTTGCCCAATACGACCGACTCGCCTCTGCCCCCCGGTGCAGCTACTTCAGCTTTCGACAATCGCGCAATGTCCTTTTCCGGAACCGTCAACCGCCGCGACCTTGCAAACCAGATGCGTGCCTCGCAGGGCTCCCTCGCCGAGACGTCGCGCGTGCTGGGCCTCACCACGCTGTCGCCGGTCCCGTCACAGCGCCATCTCGGCCGCAAACAGTCCCAGCGTCAGGTTGCGCTGGCCAGCATTGTCGTCGTCCCGGCTCTTCTCTCCACCGTCGCCGCCGCGTTCCGCCAGCTCGTGCACCCAGGAGAAATTCACAAGGAGGGCATCACGTACAAGGACGCATTCGACGGCCGCACCGCCGTCTCCGTCATTGCCGACATTATCAAAACACCAGACCGCAATCTGGCATTGCTCCTGGGCCGCGCGCTGGACGCTCAAAAGTTCTTTCACGACGTCACCTATGCCCATCGCCTACGCGACACGCCAAATGAGGTTTACCAGTTCCGCGAGCGCCTGGTCGCGCCGCTTAATAACAACGACACTGCCGCCACCGACTCGCCATCGTCGGACCATCTCACCCTCACACGCCCGGCTTCCACCAGCAGCGGCACACGCTCCACCGCCCCGCGGCTCACGGATTCCGAATCCTCGTCATACTTTCCCCCACCCAGCGCAGTCAGCTCAAAGCCGTCACCATCTGTCGGCCTCCCGGCCACGCCGGTGGACTCGTCGGACGACTCGGACCACGACGACCTCCCGAACGGTGTGTTTACGCTTCTCACCGACTGCTACTCGCCAACATGCACGCGCGAGCAGCTGTGTTACTCTATAAACTGCCCGCGCCGGCTGGAGCAGATGAAGCGCCTGAACATGAAGTCTGTGCACCCGGGTCTGTCGCGCAAGATCGAAGAGGTCATCCACGACGACTCGAAGGACTCGGGCGGTACGCTGTGGATCCACTCGGTGTCGCAGGAGATTCTCGATTCCGTCGACGACAGGGAGAAGAAACGCCAGGAGGCGATCAACGAGGTCATCTACACGGAACGTGACTTTGTGCGCGCCCTCGAGTATCTCCACGACTCGTGGGTCAAGCCCCTGCGTACCCTCGACGTCATTGAGGCGAGCCGCCGCGACGACTTTGTGCGGCAGGTGTTCTGGAACGTGCACGACGTGTTGACTGTGAACCATGTGCTGAGTGAGCGCCTTACAAAGCGCCAGAAGCAGCAGCCCGTCGTGCAGGCCATTGGTGACATTTTCCTCGAGTGCGTCCCGCATTTCGAGCCGTTTGTCACGTACGGTGCGCACCAGCTGTTTGGAAAGTACGAGTTTGAAAAGGAAAAGGGGGCCAACCCCGCGTTCCAGCGGTTTGTCGACGAGACGGAACGCAAGCCGGAATCCCGCAAGCTCGAGCTGAACGGATACCTCACCAAGCCGACGACGCGTCTCGGTCGATACCCGCTCCTGCTCGAGGCGGTCCTCAAGTACACGCCCGAGGACCACCCGGACAAGCGCGCGCTCCCCGAGGTGATCAAGATGATCCGCGAGTACCTCTCCAAGGTGAACGAGGAGAGCGGCAAGAGCGAGAATATTTTTGAGCTTGCGCAGCTTGAGAACCAGCTCGTGTTCCGCCCGAACGAGAGTATTGATCTCCGCCTGCGGGACAAGAACCGCGAACTCGTGCACAAGGGTCCGATGAAGCGTCGCGGCGGAACACAGGGCGAGAACGCCGACCTACTCGCGTTCCTCTTCGACCACGCATTCCTCCTTGTGAAGAGCAAATGGGTGAACAAGGCCGAGCAGTACAAGGTCTACCGCAAGGTGAGTAAACAGTGTTAGTCGTTTCTGACCGCAGCCCATTCCTCTGGAATTGCTCGTCCTCACGACACCCGAAGACATGTACGGCTCGAACAAGCTCTCAACATCCTCGCGCGCAAAGCTTATCTCGCGCAACAACACGAAGAACAGCCTCGTGTCTGGACACGTCCCGCCCAAGCCGGAGAGCAAACATGGTTTCTCCATGAACATCCAGCACCTCGGCCGCAAGGGCTACTCGCTGCAGCTGTGGGTTGAGACGTACGTGAGCCGGAAACGTTGGGTCGAGAGCATCGAGAAGCAGCAGCAGGTGCTGCGCGACAAGAGCTCGGTGTTTGTGCCCGAGACCATCACCGAGGGCTTCTTTGGCGGTCTGCGGAGGATCAACTGCATCAGCCCGTACGATAACGGCAACCGCATGATCTACGGTACCGACGAGGGCGTCTACTTCTCCAACCTGCGCGACCCCAAACTGCGTGAGCCGATCAAGGTCATCAACCTCGTGGACGTGACGCAGGTGGATGTCATTGAGGAGTTCCAGCTTCTCATAGTCCTCCACGAGCGCTCGGTCAGCACGTTCCCGCTCGACTGTCTGGACCCGAACGACCCGAACGCGGCGCTCAAGCGTGCCAAGCGCATCTCGTCGCACACGAGCTTTTTCAAGTCGGGCATCTGTCTCGGCCGGACGCTCATTGCCGTCGTCAAGTCGTCGGCGCTCAGCAGCACGATCAAGGTGCTCGAGCCGATCGACCAGAACATGCGGGGCAAGAAGCCGCAGGGCGGATTTATGAAGCGCCTGAACGGGCAGCAGGAGACACTCAAGGTATTCAAGGAGTTCTACATCCCGCTCGAGAGCTTTAGCGTCTACTTCCTCAAAACCAAGCTGTGCGTTGGGTGCCAGAAGGGCTTTGAGATAGTCGACCTCGAGACACTCGACATGCAGTCGCTCCTCGACCCGTCGGACGCGAGCCTCGACTTTGTCCTCAAGCGCGAGGGCGTCAAGCCCATGGCGATATACCGCGTCGAGAGCGATTTCCTGCTGTGCTACGACTTTTTCGCATTCTACGTCAACAAGAACGGTTGGCGCAGCAGACCGAAATGGGCGATTGTCTGGGAGGGCCAGCCGACCTCTTTTGGTGAGTCTAGACCAGGTTGGCAGTACACTAATCTCCAGCACTGCAGTACCCATACGTCATCGCATTCGAGCCGTCGTTTGTCGAGGTCCGCCACGTCGAGACGAGCAGCCTCATCCAGATCATCCCCGGGAGCAACATATCGTGTCTCTTCGCCGATATGCCCCCGTCAACCGTCAATGCGCCGGTCCTGCAGCAGCAACAGCAGCAGCGGGCACTCATGTACGGCGGCGGGCAGGGCGCAGTGGGGAATCCGTACGCGCGCCCGCCACCAGGATATCCTGGCGCGGCACCACCATACCCAGGGAACCCTGGCCATGGTCCCGCCTTCCCCCAGCCGCATCCATATGGCGGCGGCGGCATGGTGCGTCCGCCCATGCCCGGCGGATTCGGCGGCATGCCGGCTCCGATGCCCCAGATCCGGCGCGACTTTGCGTACCGCCCCCAGATCATCTTTACGTCGGACGACGGGCACGTCCAGTTCCTCAAGCTGCCGCCACCGCAGCAGCAGCAGCGGCAGCGGCGCCCGAGCGACTCGCGGTCCACGCGCTCGTTGTTTATGCCCTAATCGCAGCGAGGGCGGGCGGCAGGCGATCACGTCCCGATGTCTCATGTCATGTGTATAACAGCAGCCTGCGGGTAGTCTTTGACCTTCTCGCGTGTTTCTCATTTCTTTCTCAAGGGTCTAGTTTCCGTGTTCCTCTAGTCGCACTCTGCACTCTGCACTCGCACTCGCACTCGCACTCCACACCCCACACCCCATACCGGGCCACAACCCMCCCCACCCCACCCCACGCGCACGCTACAGCCGATACATACAGCTCTACACCCGCGGCCTAATACTCTTGCGTTGTAGCATCACGCAATCACGGTTATGCATGCATGCTGAAGACCGAGTGGAAGAAGAGAAGTGGAAGAGTGGATGGCGTGGGAAGATTTAGGATCCAGGGAAGGGGGGGAATGGTTAAGGCCCTGGCGATTGTGTGGTGCCCCGCCCGCCCTTTATTGCTCTCTCTCACCGTTATTGTCTTAGATGAGAGTCAAATGATCCATATGACGTGCAGACAGTGAGAGAGTTGTTCAACGCCACCGGCCACCGGCAGTGTGCGATGCCATGCACATCAAGGACAACTCCGGCGCAACACTGTCCATCCATTGTCCACTCGTCCTCTTGGTCACATATCCCTCTCAACCACCATCTTCCAGCGAAACCACTGAATCGGAATCCCACAGAGTCCACCATCTCCGAGACCGGTGGCGAGAAGAGAACTCCGCCGGCCTGCACTGTAACCACCAACCTTTACCTCTCCAGTCTCCTCCCCCATCCCACTTCCTTATCCTTGGTACTCATGACCCGCCACTCGGTCCACCCCGTGCGCCGCTCGCTGCTCGGCGGAGGGCGTGCGCAGCCCCGCACGCCGTTTGTGGGGGACGCGTGGGCGCGCGTCGACCAGGTGCAGGAACTAGGGCCGGATGGGGCGGGGCATGTTGGGTGAGTCCCGGGAGAGAGATTGGGGGACGGGGCGAGGGTGGGAGAGATTGGTAGGGGGAGGAAGAGGTGGGAGAGTGAGGGCGGGAAGGAGGCTGAGAGATTAGGCGATTTGAGGAGGTTCTTGGAGGTGGATATGACGGATCGGTTCTGGTCTTGTTCACTTGTCAGTCTTTGAGCTCGCAGGAAAATGCTCCTTGAAAGCGAGGTTCAAGACGCTTGAGCCGATCAGTGTAGACGCCTCCATCTCCCATCTGCCCCACATTCCACTGCTGCATTCTATTCTGACACCAGATGCGTCAATGCCCTGTCGTGGAGCGACGACGGCTCGATTCTCCTCTCAGGAAGCGACGACAAGCGGTAAGTCCAGCGAGCTGCGTCTGTTACACTCTTCAGCACTGACACCAGAATCTGTATCTGGACGGTGGACACGTCCAGCCCGCCGAGCGGGATCCAGGCAGTGACGCGGGTCGGGCGGCAGCACCGGCGGCGGTCGTGGCGCTTCGCGGACGACAGCGACTCGGAGGATGACCCGCCAACAGGTCCGGGGGGCTATCCGCCGACAATCTCGCCGCACCCCCTCAAGCTAAAGGACACGATTCTGACCGGCCACGCGGCGAATATCTTCAGCACCAAATTCCTCCCGCACGCTAATACGCCGACGATTGTCAGCTGCTCGTACGACACTACTGTGCGCGTGTTCGAGGTCGAGCGCCTCACGACAGAGCATGTTGGTCGCAGGGCTGGATGTCTTTATGGTCTCGATGGGCCGGGGTAAGTCTGAGATGGACGCGGAAACCATATCTGACGCCAGCGTTCGGGTACTCCGGTGCCACAGGGACCGCACGAAGCGCATTGTCACAGAGGACAGCCCCCACCTGTTCATGACGGTAAGCGAGGACGGGACCGTGCGGCAGCACGACTTGCGGCGCCCGCACCGGTGCCGTGGCGAGTGTCCCGAGGCGTTATTCCGCGCACCAGCCGGAATCGACCTGTACTCGCTTAGTCTGAGTCCGTTGGCGCCGCACACCTTTGCAGTCGCGGGCCAAACGGACGTGGCGTACGTCTGTGACCGGCGCAAGCCCGAGCATCAAACACCCAGCTGGGGCCCACATACGAAGAGCGCCGCACAGGTGCACTGCGTCCGCCGGCTGGGTATCTCGAACGAGGAATGGGCAAACGCGGGATGCAGGAGCGAGAAGCACATTACGTGTGTCAAGATCAGCGCGCACCATCCTGACGAGGTGAGATGAGGGCAATGAAACTGTATCTCACGACAGGTCATCTGCGCGTTCTCGGGACACTCGACCGCGCTCTTCTCGCTCAACGACTCGCCCGTCGACCGCGGCGCAGCGGCAACCAAGGAGGGTGGCCTTCTCCCGCCAAACTCCAAGCCGCGCGGCCACTCGCTTCCCCCCGCAATTGCGACAGGCGGGCCGAAGCGGCGCATGTCGCAGCGCACGTCAGTGTCCACTTCCCCGGTTGAGAGGGTGCACGCGCGCCCGAGGCGGGATAGCCCTTCTGGGCGGACCTCACTTGCGGAGCTTATTCGCCTGCCGTCCCCGCCTGCTGAGGATCCGTCTTCACCCCCGGCTGAGGCTTCGGAGCAAGATGCGTCTTCCCCAAGGCGAGAGGACCGCACGGCGCTGATGGACACTTCCGATGCGGAGATGCGCGACAGCGACGACGCGCATAGCGGCGACGAGTCGGGCGAGGAGCTCGTGTTGGAGGACTTTCTCCGGCGGAGAAACGAAGCCTGGGCGCAACGGAATTCCGACGAGGATAACGACGACGACAACGACGACGGCGAGGCAGACATGGACATCGAGATTGAGGTGGACGAGTCGGACCACGACGACGAGGACGATTACAGGCACACCTCGGACGAGGAGGACGAGGACGAGTACGACCAGGACCCGGCGCAGGTCTGGGGCTTTCCGCTGCGCTCCTCGCGCCGCGCGCCCGACGTGTTCCGCAGCGTCGACCTCGTCTACCCCCGGCGCATGTTCCGCGGCGCGCGCAACGTCGCGACCGTCAAGGACTGTGAGTTGCCGAGTGGCAGGGAAAAAAAGTTATAATATCTGACCAGTAGGCAACTTTCTCGGCGACGCGAGCGACAAGGTGTGCTCTGGGTCCGACGACGGTAACTGGTTCCTCTGGGACAAGCTTACCGGCCGGCTGGAGGGTATCTGGAGGGGCGACGACGATGTCGTGAATGGTGAGCTGCGGTGATACTCTAGCTGACGGCAGTAATGGAGCAGCACCCGACGCTCCCGATCGTGGCAGTCAGTGGTATCGACTATACCGTTAAGGTACGATAATGTATCTTGTCTTGCTGACACCAGATCTTTGCGCCGACGTCGACGCGGCCCGCAGTCTCAATGTCACGCCTGCACTCTGCAGACAGCATAATCAGCGACAATAACCGCCAGAGCCGGCAGATGATGGATGAAGGACCGATCGAAGCGAGCACGCTGCAAATCCTCGGCGAGATTCTCAATGCGCGCCGTCGGGCCAATCCTGCGCTGAGCGGGCGCGAGCACATTCTCCAGATGATTGGCGAGGGTGACGGAGACCGCGAGGGCCGGCCAGACTGTCCCATGCAGTAGGGTGTCGCTAAAAGGTGTGTGAGTCACCTCGGCTGCCCCAAAATCCAAGATGTAAGAGCAAAGAAGGAAAGGAAAACAGAAATACATCATTTCGACAGTATCTCTTCGATGTACATAAGTGTAGCCAGAGCGGCGACTATATACTGCTCGGGCGTCTACGGTACGGGTATCAAGTGTATGCAGGGCAATAGACGTGAGGGTGGGAAATAGCGGTAAACGTGGGCTAGTGGATAGCGGTGAATGATGGGACACTGGAAGTGGCCTGGAGGGTGATGGAATATGGACTAGTATGCTGGTTGGAGTATGGGGAGACTATGTGGCTGCGGGTGTTCAACGGATACGGCCCTTGGTCTGACCGCGTGCATCGCGGTCCTCGTCGGCCTTCTTAGCGACGCTCTTGGGGTTCCAGATGCGCCAGAACTTGAGGTTCTCGTCGCCCGCGCCGGTAGCGATACTGCATCCGTCGGGGGAGAGTGCGGACGCGAGAACACGGTTATCGTGCGCGGGCACGTCGTAGATCTTTGTGAGCGAGGGGTAGCTCCACACACTTATGTTGTTGTCGGGGTATCCGTGTGTGCTGAGGAGCTCCTTGCAGTGCGGGCTCCAGATAATAGACGTGACCTGCGACCCAGTGTTAAGGCTCTGCGACCGCGCGCCAGTTGTGGTGGACCAGAAGTGGATGTGCTTGTCCGCCGAGCCACCTCCCGTGGCGAGCAGATTCGGCTGCCACGGGCACCACGCGAGCGCCTTGACTGCCGCCGTGTGGTTGCGCTTCGTCCACTTCGGCGCGATACCGCGGCCCTCCTGCTCAATAACTGACGCGCCCATGCGCGAGCTGCCGTCAGCGTTGTTTTTGTCTCGTTACTCACTCCCAGCAGTTGACCACGTTGTCGTTGCCGCCACTCGCGAGCAACTGTCCATCGGGACGCCATTTGAGACCGCAGACCTCAGACGAGTGGCCACGCAGCTCGCCGACCTTGTGCTGCTGCACACGCACATCGTGGTGGAAGATCGTGCCGTCCTTGCACCCAGAGGAGAGGAGGTGCCCATTCCACGAGAGCGAGGGAATGCGCGCATTGTGTCCCGCCATGACGCGCATGCGCGTGTTCTCCTCCACATCCCAGATCTCGACCTCGCCATTGTCGTTTCCGACAGCGAGGTAAGCTCCATCCGGAGACCATGACACCGAGCACACGGGTGTCGTCTCCTCGTCGCTGGGTGTCAATATTTACCCCAAAGCATACCAGTTATACCCACGTTTCATCGCCCAGACCCACGACCGCGCCGCTCTCGGCGTCCCACACGTATGGCGTGTCGCCGAGTCCTATGGCGACGCGGTTCGCAGTGCTCCAGTCCACAAGGTTGAGGTAGTAGTCGTCCAAGAAGCCGGGCGCATCAAGGACCTTTTCGGGGATGGAAGGTATGGCGCGCTTCCGCTGAGCAGCAGCAGTCGCTCCCGTTCCGGTGCCGCGGTTGGTCGACGGAGCAGACTGGATAAGATAGTTGCGCTGCGCGTCAAGGTGCGAGGTCGCGTGGGTGGACGGAGGCGGCGCGGCCCGGAACGACAATATGCGGCGGTTGGGCTGCGCGCCCATCGACGCGGAGAGCGAACCGCCCGACGGGTCGTAATTGCTTGCGTCCGAGAGATCGTCGAGGAGCGACGAACCGCTGTTGCGGCCCGCGGGGCGGGAGGGTACAAAGCGGTCCATCTGGAATGAGTACGAGCCATTGGTTTGTCTTGCATATCGGTGCACCAAATACTCACATCACGTCCGCGGTACTCCTTGTCCTTTGCGCGCGCCTCGGGGAAGGTAAAGTCGCCGCCAGCGCGGTCAACCACGTTCATGCGTGCCATGCCCTCGCGCAGCGCGGACATGTCGTCACCCCCAGAGCGGCGTATGGGCGAAGTGGGGTGGGATGTGGGCTTCGAGACAAACGGATTGGAGCTGGGGGTTAGTTTTAAAGCGGGGGAGGAGTTGTGGCTGTGGCTGGGGTTTGGGATTGGGGAAGGTATGGAAGCTGAGGAAGGAGGGGTGCTTGGTTGTTTGTTTGCGTCGTGCATGGTGTGCTATCAAGTGGCACGGTTAGCGGGAAAAGGCACTTACACATCCGCAGCGCGGGAAATGCCGCGATTCTCAGTCATAGTGCTATCGTTATGAAGAGGAGAAGATGTGGATGAGGAGAATGAGAGAAAGAGTGGAGGAAAGAGAGGAGCAGAGTCTGGGTTGTTGTTTGGGTCAATCGTCCAGCCAGCCAGGGAGAGGCAGCCAAGGAAAAGAAAGTCAGGCGCGTGGCTGGAACGGAACCAATTTTTTTCCTCGTGTGTTGACGAATCCCTCCACACGCCACTGGCACTGGGCACACGACAGAAAAAGTCGGAATCCTGCATCGAGCATCCAACATCCCCATATCTTATCTCTCCGCCGACACTCCGCGATCCATGCTCAACCGCGCCGCCTCCGCTGGGCCGGGGCCGGCGACGCTGCTCTTCCGCGCACTGCACCCGGCTGCTCGGCGGGCTCCCATGGCGGCTGTCCACTCGTCGGCAGCGCAATGGAGCAAGCGGGCGGAAGCGAAGCAGGCGCAGGCGAAGCATGTGCAGACGGAGCATGCACAGACGAGGCCCAAAAAGCCGGTGCGGGTTCGAGTTTGGGACAAGGAGAGGAGTGACGATGGAAGAGACGTCAAGGAGCGCCATGATAACGGCAAGAGAACATCAATACGGAGTCGAGCCGCATCAGTGGGTTATTTCTGCCCATCGCCGCTCACACGAGTAGCTTCAGTTACATACCAAGCCACCAGTCTTCACCTCTGAAAAGGGCAAAGAGAAAGCAACTGCACCCTCCGCTATAGCAACTGATCTGGATCTTCTCCGTCGCGGTATTCGCACCAACGATCTTTCCCAGGTACTCCAAGCTTGGGATAATATCACTCGCTCGAAAGCCACCTCGCGCGTATCCATGGAAGACTACGCCCAGATCTCCGGATTTGTTACCAGTCTTCTCCTTCGCCAACAAAAGCTAGCACTTCATCAATTGTACGACCACAGACGGGCGGCGTATGATCTCCTGGCGTCCATGGCAATCGAAGCCGGCGCCCGATTAAAGCTCACAGGCCTAATTGAAATGTCTGCCGAGCTCATCAGGTGTGGGCTGCCGGGGCAGGTTCCCGTCTTGTTTGCCCGGCTTGTCGTGCGGGCGCGGCAGATTCGCGGCATATCGTCCTCCAACCTCGTCTCTCGCTCGCGCAAGGAGCGCGTCAGTGGGCGGATTATCGGCAATACATCGTTCAAAATCTACTCCCTCGTCGTCATGGCCGCGCACACCGCGATGGGGACATTTAATGTTGTCGCCATGGCATCACTTTTCGCAGTGCCAACCTTTGGTACTCACGAGGAGCTGCGCTTTCGTGCACAGGTGGTCATCTCAAGAGCGGTCCATCCTAACAACTACACTCGGTTCCTCAAACAGTTGGTCGACAACAATGCCAAACTCGACCTCGCTATTTCCCTTCATCACCCTTCTGGATTGATCCAACGGCTCCACAGGCATGTCACGCTTGATGGTGGATCCATGAGAGATATGGCTATGGAACTGTACACGGCCGCGCTCAATGCGTCGACGGGTCCCGACCGCTTCCTTACGCCGGTGCGAGAATGGGATCTATGGCACGACTCGGAACCCACGTCTGTTCAGGTGCCACTGCGCGTGTGGGGTAGGTTGGAAATAGTCGCTCAGGAAGAGAACCTGACATTCTAGCTGCGTTCCTGCTTGCCTTTGGTCGGAAAGGCGACAGCGACCAGATTATGCGAATGGTGGAGGTTGATCTCCCGCGGGTTTACGACAATGACGTTCCGCCGGTGCTTCTAGCTTACGCGATGCACGCCCTCGCGTCAAGTAATCGAGTCCGCATGTTGTCTTACAGCGAACTGGAGGCCTTGAGCCACCGGGTGGATACAATATGGGAGCGTATCCGCAACACAAGCGGTGCGCTCGTCGATCCATACTTGGACCGAATGCGGATCGACGCCCTGACTGGGGTGTTTCGACAGGAAGAGGCAAAGCGCGCCTATCGCGATGCGGTGTTCCGGCTCAACCACCACGGAGTTCCACACGTTGCATCCCATCTCGACGCGTCATACGTTCGGGCAACAGCTCAGCCAGCAGACTTTGTCAATCTCATGACCTTACTTCGAACGCGAATCAGCGAGCCGAACAAACTGGAACCACTCGCACTCTCCAGGATGATACTGCACATTGTCGGATCATCTCTAACCCTTGAACAGCGACGCAGGGCAGTGGCAGCAGTACGCAAGGGTCAACATCCAGATGTTGGACTCTTGAGCTGGGCATGGGGTGGAATCCTATCATTGGTCGTGGAAGGCGACATGGATATATCAACTGCGGTTGGCGCCATTCCACCCGAGGCAACGGATCACCACATTGGCTGGCCATACATTCTATCCTCCTTCCTGGACACCAGCGGTCGGCTATCTGAAGCGCGCCGCTTCGAGGTTGCGATTCACATTCTTCGACACCATATCCGTGTGGCTGACGACCTGTCGGACGTGATGCAGCTTGCCGCTTTTCGCCGGGTTGCTGCGGGGATTTTCAAATCGAGAGACTTGACAGCATCTCAGCGGCACAAACTCCTGCAGCACGTCGCCGCCCTTGTCCCCGAGGACCGCCCTCACCTGTTCACGGCCTTCACCGCCAAACTCTTCACGGCGTGTATTATGCAGCCTGGTGGCGAGAGGGTCTCCGAGGCCCTGTATTGGTTTGACATGTGTGATAGGCACGGCTCCAACTACCTCGTCCTGGTGGACGGGCTTCTGGTCGCGGGGGAGAAGACCCTCGCGAGGAAGTACGCTGAGCAGGCGCCGCCGTCCGCGCCCCGCCGGCTGTGGGAGATTGTTGAGCCGCTCGGAGTATGGCGCCCCGAGAGGCCCCAGGAGATGGTTACGCGGCTTCTTCCCGGACAGACTATCGAGGAAGTCGTCATGTCGATGATGGGCCCTGCGGAGCTGGAGCTCGAGAAGGTGGAGGAAATCGAGGAGGCGGAGGGGGAAGTGGTCATGGAAGGCATCATGGACGAGATGGAGTTGGGCGAGGGCGAGGCGCCCGAAGATTGATATTAGCATTCACAATTGTAGATTAGACATTATCATGCATTGTTCATACTCACAGGAGAGGGCACCGCCGACAACTTTCAATAGGTGTCACAGACCGGGCCGAACGCCGTATATCCGGTACATCCAGCACCTGTTCCAAAACCTCAACTGGTCGATCCCCATCACATCACCATCACACCAATGCTGCCCCCAACACACCCCGACCAGCCAGAGGAGGCAATCCCGCCCTTCCCCTCCCCAATCCCAGAGGACAGCGAGGACGTGATTCCCGCGGACGAGGTCCTCCCTCCCGCTCGTGCCCCCGGCGGAACACCGAACCCACCCATTCCTCGCGTCGTACTCGGCTGTGCGACGTTCGGGTATGGCGTGTACGCTGCGCGCGAGGATGTGCGCAGCTCCATGCCTGTGCGTGTTGTGCGGGCGGCGCTCAAGGCGGGCGTAACTGCGTTCGATACAGGTGAGCAGACGATACCTGTACGCAATTCCCGAACTATTCTCACGGCAGCACCGCACTACCATCCCTCGGAGATTATTCTGGGACACGCGCTCGCGGCGCTGCCCGAGTTTCCGCGGGAGAGCTACTCGATCATCACAAAGTGTGCCAAGTACGGGGCGCGTGTCGACGAACACGTATACGAGCCTGATGTCGTGCGGCGGAGCGTGGAACGGAGTCTGAGGCGGCTGCAGGCGGACTATCTCGATGTCGTTTGTGAGTCCCCCTGAATTGCCTGCTGTTTACTTGCTGACACTCTCCATCTTAGACCTGCACGACGTCGAGTTTGTCGCGTCCAAGCCCTTCCCCGCCCCGGCAGGCTTCCACCTTGACGCCCTCGGCCCAAACTCCGCAGAATGGGGGCTGGACGACCCGACGCGCTTCTACGGCGCGGGCGACGACTCGATTCTGGCGTGCGTCGCGGCTCTCCGCGACCTCCGGGCAGAGGGGAAGGTCCGCCGCGTCGGCCTCGCGGGATACCCCCTCCCGGTACTTGTGCGCCTCTCGCACCTCGTCCTCGCGTCCACGGGGCGGCCGGTGGATATCGTGCAGACGTACGCGCACCATACTCTGGCGTGTGCGGACCTCACGGGATTCCTCCCGGCCTTTGCGGCGGCCAAGGTCGGACAGGTGGTGAATGCCGCGCCGCTCGCGATGGGCCTGCTGACCACCGGCGGCGGGCCGGAGTGGCATCCCGCCAAGCAAGTTGCCACGCTGCGAGACGCAGCGGCCGAGGCAGTGGGGGTTGCCCGGGAGAAGGGAAGCTCTATTGAGGCGGCGGCGTGCGGATTCGGATACCGCGAAATCGAGTATGCCGGCGCGCCCGTCCCTGTTGTGGTGGGTTGTACGGACCTTGCGCAGCTCCACCAGACGCTGCAAGCCTATAAGGCAGTTAATGGGGGTGAAGGAACCACGAGGGAGGCCGAGGAAGCGGTGATGAGGCTGTTTGAAGAGCGTGGGGTGAAGCATTACTCTTGGCAGAGCCCAATGCCGCAGGCTTTCTAGAGGACAATATTGGGGATTATGTGATTTTCTGGACCGTGTCGCGTCGCAAAGGATTCTGGTTACTTGATATCGGGCGGTGATAACGAGCTGCTGTCCTCCTTCCGCGTTCTCCATGGCCACACATCTCCCCATCCAGCCCATTCGGCAGCTGTATTTCCGTGCACGGCACCTTCCTTCATGGCATATGTCTACTTGTTCCTGACGGAAGATACGACGCGATCCTTGACGCGGAGATTCGAGTGCGTGAGATCGTCGCTCGCCCATTCGGCAGCTGCATTTCCGTGCACGGCACCTTCCTTCATGGCATATGTCTACTTGTTCTTGACGGAAGATACGACTCGATCCTTGACGCGGAGATTCGAGTGCGTGAGATCGTCGCTCGCAATCGACATCTCCGACCCGCTCTCCACGGCATTGCGATACAGCTCCGAGCCGCGCTTGTACACCTCCGCCTCGAGGCGCGGCCACTTGCCGGTGATCGCCGTCCACATCCAGTTGAGCACCGTCTCTTGCGGGAGGAACTGGCCGACGAGCTGCGAATACGCAGAATAGACCGGGTACTGGTGTCAGCTGCGGAAGGGACACTCAGCTCACTTTGCGTGTCGTGATCCACTCGGTGAGACGCGTCGAGCCGCAGAACAGAATACTCAGCTGCCGTCAGTGGGTCAGAAGAAATGGGCACCCACCGCAAACGCCGGTCCGAGGGCGACCTCTGCCGAAGCTGGCGCGCAGCATCCAAGCGCAAAGAGGCCCTGGGACAGCCAGAAGCTCTGCTCAGAGGCAAAGTTTGGGTGGCGCGACCAGGCGTGCAGGCCGAGAATCGGGAAGCCGGGGTAGTACGCCGGGGGGACGGCGACGGGTTCCGGTGCGCGCGATGTGCTCTTCTTCTTCTCCTTGGTCGGGAAGCGCTCCATGAGTGCGTGCTTGGCCGTCTGGTACGCGTACATTGCATTATCGCCTGCCGCCTCCATCGTGATTGCGAGGAGGGAGAAGGCGGCGAAGAACGCGTCGCTTGCATTCAGCACTGGCGTGTTACCCGAGGGGACCGCGAAGCGCGAGGGAATGAGCGCCGCGACGGCGGAGTAGGGCACGTAGTAGTCGGGGAAGGGACCGGCCGACAGCGCCGCGGGAGGACGGATCAGGGCCGCAAATGGGAGACACAGGGAGTAAAGCAGCATTGGCTGGGGGATGACTGATGTCAGCTTTCACTGCTGCGAGGCAGCTTACCGACAAGGAAAACGTGCAGGAGCTCAAATGCGAAATTCGGGATGAACTTGCGGAGTACCTGGTATCGGTAGTCCTCGGAGAACCTGATGTCAGCTCTTGATCGACTGCCAAGCTCACGGGTGATAGAGCCCGCGACGGGCAGTATGCCATGTCAGTCGAGCCGACCAGATAATCTGACATGAGCTTGTTATGGTTATAGGTTGGGCAGCTCACCTGAAGGAGGAAGACGAGCGCCATGCGGGGCAGACACGCGCCGTACATGACACCGTGGTCGTTGACAAACATCCACGCGAGGATGGTCGCCGCGCACAGCGGGGGCCAGGTGGTGTAGATGCGGTCGACCCAGCCGACGTTACCGCTCAGCAAGCCGAGGACGTAGCATGTTGGGATGACAAGAAGAGTGAGTGCGAGGGGAAAGTGGCGCGGGTCGGTGGTTGTCTCGAGGAAGGCGGTAGGCGACAAGGAGGGCAGGCGCGTGAGTACACCGGGAAGAGTGGTGAATAGCGGTGGGAGATGGAGCGATGTGAATGTCCGCTCTAGGACGGCGGCGACGGTTTCCATCATGTCAGGCTGTCAGTGCTGTGAGTTCTGAAGAGATGGTAAAAAGTGAGATGCAGATGGCTTTTTAAGGTAAACATTGAGTTCGGGGCGAGCGTCACTCTTTTGCGCGCTGCAACTGCAAGAACACAGCATCATCGTGCTGGGCTTCAACCAAGAAACACCGTCATCCACTGTCACTCCCGAAACAGATCGGTTAGAAAGATGTGACGTCAGCCCCAAGTCACGTGATCGAAATTTGACCGAAATTTCGAGTTGCAGATCCCGACCTCCGCATCTTGGTTATAATGGTGCATGGTGGTCTGCCAAAATACTATTCTACAGTGAATGCAAGAGAAACGAAGCGGGATATTTAAACGGACATGGCGGCGGCGAGCTTCTTCTCCTGCTTGACAGGCTCAACGAGAGACGCGGTGGCACCGGCCGAGCAGGCGTTGACGTAGTCGCGGAACATGGGGTGGGTGTCGAGGGGACCACCCGCCGACTCGGGGTGGAACTGAACGCCGATGACCTGCTTGCCCGACTCGGGGACAGACAGGATTCCTTCAACTGACGAATCATTGCAGTTAATGAAGAAGGGGGCCCAGCCGGCAGGGAACTCCTCGGAGAGCTTGAGCGCGTACTGGTGGTTCTGCGAGGTGACGTAGACACGGCCGGCCTCGATGGAGCCAGCCGAGGCAAGAGCGAGAACGGGCTGGTTGTGGCCACGGTTGCCGAACATCATGCGGTAAGCCTCCATGCCGGCAGCGAGACCGAGAATCTGGTGGCCCATGCAGATACCAAAGATGGGCTTGTTCCACTCGTCGATGGTCTGGCGGACGCGGTAGACGGTGTCCATGATCGACTTGGGGTCACCGGGGCCGTTGGTGAGGAAGAGACCGTCGTACTGGTCACGGACGGCGTTAAAGTCAAAGTTCCAGGGCAGGACGGTGACGACGGCGTCGAGCTTGACGAGCGAGCGGAGAATGTTGGCCTTGGCTCCAAAGTCGAGGACGGCAATCTTGGGGCCCGCACCGCTGGCGTTCAGAACGTAGGGCTCCTTGGTGGAGACCTGCGCAATGAGGTTGTCCTTGGAAGGGTCCCAGTAGTCGGCAGCGGCAGGGATGTTCGCGACGTCGTCGGCGCCGACGGCGACACGACCAAGAGTGGTACCCTGGTCACGGAGGAGGGTGGTGATGGCACGGGTGTCGACGCCAGTAATACCCGGAACGTCGTGGCGGGCGCACCACTCGTGGATCGACTCGACAGCCTTGTAGTGCGAGTACTTGAGGGCGACGTCCGAAACGACAACACCGGCACACTGAATGCCGGACGACTCGAGGTACGGAATGCCAGGGGTCTCGGGGAGGGGGTCGTTGGAGGGAACACCGTAGTTGCCAATCATGGGCGAGGTGAAGACAAGAATCTGACCACGGTACGAGGGGTCGGTCATCGAGTCGGTGTACGAGGTAATCGAGGTGGAGAATACGGTCTCGCCAAACTTGGAGTTTGTCGAACCAAAGCCCTCGCCATAGTAGCTCTGGCCAGTCTTCAGGTGAAGGGCGGCGGGGATCTTTGCCGGAAGGACAGGCTGCAGGAGCGACGGGTTGACAGTCGCAAACGCGCGACGGCCAAGAGCGGCCTTGGTGGTCTGGGTGAAGGTGCGGAGAATAGACATTTTGAGGATTCCAGGGGGTATGTGTCCAAATTAAAGATTGGCAAGAGTGAACACAAGGTCAGAGAGGTAACTAGGAGGGTTAGCGTGTCTCTCGAGTGTGTGAATGGTGATGCAGATGGCGAGATGGATGGATGAGATGGAATCAATGGGGGATTCTAGGCCCAAACGAGGCGGCTTTTTCCCGGGGCGCGACTGTTTGATTGCCTCCTCCATCCACACCGCCCAACGCCGAAAGGAAATTGGACACTCACTCGTCCGAGGTACGTTCTGTCCACAGCATCGACTTGGCCGTAGATGAGCGGGTAGTTGGGTGTAGAGTGGTCCGTGGAGGGACGGTGTGCGAGGTTGTGCTAGCTGGTGGTGTGTGAGGTGATGAGAGTAGAGATAAAAGAGACAATCGAGATCTCGTGTGTGTGTGTGGGTGTGTGGGCGTGGACGATTTTTTTCCACCACAGCCGACTCGACTCTTGAAAATGGCATAAGCGCCCTGGGCTGGTCGGGTTTTTTCCGGCTCTGAGCGGCCGGTCGTGGCAAGCGGGCAAGCTTTCGCACTGGCTAGCGCTGACTGGCTGGGCCGTGGAGCGGTATCAATTTTTTCGATTGATTGATGGCACGGACTTCTGGTGCCTGATCCTCTCACTGCGTGGATTGATTGTAGGCGCACTCGCCCGCGGCATCGAGCTCCACTGCGCTCCGCAGGCCGCAGGGTCGCATCCCTGGTGACGCCCTTCGCTATTGTAGTGCAGGACAGACGACTGGCAATGATCCTGCAAGGCAATCGCCGTGAGAGCAGCGAGGGAAATGACGAGTGCGCGGTTCATAGCGGTATCGGCAGGTCCGACCTCACGACCAAATAGGAACGGTTCTTATCGCTTATCGGATGCCACACAGTTCTAGACTCCCGTCGCCCAGATACGGGCGCAGAGACGTCTGACATTTCCAGTTTGTATGTCGCGAGACGAAAGCCGGGCGCAGAGGGTACTGCCTCTCGCAGTCACCTCCGATTCACAATGGCGGAGGGCAGCCCAAGAATCTGTGGAGCCGCACCAGATGCCTGACTCGTTTGCCCACCACTCGCGCATTTAGACGACCATGTGGTGCACAGGCTCCACTCGTCCGAAGTTCACCCGACGCGTGCATCGGCCGTCAAATTCGTATTGATTCAACACGCGAAATCCAGACTCTGAGCTCAGAGCCGCGTTCAGTCCCCCTCTGCTGCCTGCTGTGTGGCTGACGAACACGCGCTAATATCAAAGAACAGCCCAGAACGCAAGGAGGCGCGCTGATCATAGAAGGAGAAGCGCGAATCAGGTCCGATCGGTGCCTCGGAACCAAAATTCGGGGCTCACATGCACACCTCCACCGCCACAGACCACCCAAATTCGATCTTCTTCACTCTCAGTGCTCCGATTCGCCAACCACTTCTTCCACTCTTCCCGCACCATGCTGGGCATGTTCTGCAGAGAAGCAAAGGGAAAAAGGATCGACCCCGGCCCGAATCGAACGGACAACCTTGAGGAGGCTCTTCATCAGAAGGTATTCCAGTTGGAATCTCACGCGCTACCATTACGCCACGGGGTCGCGATGTTCTTGCGATTGGCGGGCTGCTCGCCGCCTGGGCCCGGATAAGCTTGGCTATTGACGTCGGAGGGTCATAGGTTCTGTTGAGAACAGTCCCATGGACTCACGGTTGGTGAAAGTCCAAGGTTGAGGAATTTAGAAGCGGGATTGGAACTGCCACAGGGAATCTTGGGCGACACGCGCGGGCATTTGAGTGACAGGCGTCGTGTGCATGGTGGCCTGTGGCAGTGTTGCCTTGTGGCAGTGTGGCACTGACGGTTGGGTGAGCTGTTTCTGGTAGAATGTTAAAAGTTACCCAACCCTGGTCCTTCTGTCTTTTTGTTGATGTCCCTTGACTTGAGTCTGTTGCAAGCTAGCCGACGTACCCCGCCAACACCCTCGCCCGGTATATGATTTTGACTGTTGTTCAATCGCTTGTCTCTCTCTTGCGTCTCAAAGTCGGTTCATTGGAGCCTCGTAACGCCAGCCTGCGTGTGGCTGTGTGAAGTCGATAGGGCTACCGGGACGTCGGCCACTGCCGGGACGTCTGCCATGACAAAGTCTAGACCCGAGTTCGTTGAACAAGCCAGCCAGAGATAGACCGGGCCGCCGATGTCTTCCGTGGCTTGGGGTCTCGACGACGCCAGAGAAGGTCAGCACGAAACACAAAGAAGTGGCGTCCGTAGTCCGTTCCCAGCGTGTCGGGGTCGTATCTTCCCCTCTCGATCCCCTCACCGACCTCACGGGTTGCCCTCGGCTTCTATCCTTTCAGTCCCGCCCCCCGCGACTGGCAAAAGGGGAGGCTTGCGCCTCTACAGTGGACGAGTTAGGAATCGAACCAAAGACCTTGTCAAGATAAGAACCGTGGTGACCACGCTCTTGCTAATGACACGCTCTACCAACTGAGCTACACGCCCGCCACGAGAGGCATTCCGGCGCTGGATCTGCGTGGCGGTGCCACTTTGCGATGGGTATGAGATACGGGATAGATCAGCGGGTTTTGGTAGGTTGGACCGCATGGGTGTCCGTTCTTGACAGGACGACATGAAATAAATATCACAAACATTAGTGAACCGAGGTGTTTGATCGTTAGTTGTGTCAGGGACACGACCTAGTCGTGTTCGTGTTTGTGGCATTTGTGGCGTGAGACTTCTCTGGCGACGGCAGAACCGGCAGATTCAGCGAGCAGACCGCACCTACCGGAGAGCAATCTTCATGCCCACAAAGCATGAGCGTCCCCTCGGGAGTTCCGTACGCAAGTGATGCTCAGGGGGAACGCGCGGACAACGGTCCATGTCAATAAAAAGTAATCACGAAAAAATAAAAATAAAAACAAAAAAAAATCGGAAAATTCCAACCATAGCGATCTCATCACCAACGATAGTCCTCACATAGCCCGTCGTCAGGACTAAACGACTCCTGGCGCCCTCGAGGATGCACGATATTCCCTGTGAGTCATCCTCGACAGCAAACGACAACCGGTATCCCCATGCCGCGGCGACACCAAACCGCCCGCCTTCGTCAACCATTTTCTTCGCTAGATATCGGTTACCCAATGAGTCTCGCAAGAAGGCAACACTCTCTCTCTCGGGCACCCAACGCCCACCTCCTCGGGTACGTCTCCGCCCCCCAACGCTCGTCGCATCGCGTCGCGAGCCCCAGGGACGATCGGGCGCGGTGCCGCTCTCGTCAGCCAAAACATCCTCTTCGCTAGTATATCGGTTAGTATAATCGCCTCTCAAGAGAGAGCCTTCCAATAGGAAGATCGCGATAGAGCAGGGTTCGACTCCCTGGCGGAGAAGCGCGCGCGAGCGCGGCCTTTTTGCATGCAGGGGAGATGTGGGATAGAGAAAATATGATGGATGATTGGAAGGAAACGATGGAGACGTTTGTAGACATGACGGGCGCATGAGGGGTGCGGAATGCGGATCGATGATTCAGATGTGTTTTTTCGCTTGCGCTAGCGTTGTGCCTGTCTCAGATTGGCGAGTTGCCGCATGTGGACTCAGCCGGGGCTCGCAGAAAAGTTAGCGGAGAACTTGTCGTGAGTGTGGCGGCACCACAGTCAGTGAGCATGCTGAAGCGAGAATCAGTAGAAGAGGTGATGTATGAAACTGATATTGCAAGTTCTCGCACATTCTTTCAGACTCTGAAGGTGCAGAGCTTCGGCATTGCGAACGGCGGCACTGTTCACGACCACGGACAGGCAGTGTGGATGGAGAGTTGGGGGCGTTTCGCTAGCTGCGGCAAAACCGACTCCATGGGGACGACTCTCACCATACGAAAGTCTGGTGACTCGTGTTGCTTGAACGACGACCAGAGCCGCGAATCGGCGATGAAGGACGTGGTGCGGGACTCAGTTTGGCGCAGATGCGCGCCCAAGGGTCGGCCTCCTTATCCATCTTGGGCAGCACTGACATGCTCATCCAAACTGACGCTGCTGACAGTAGACTGACGCACCTCCGCTTTCACGACACAGTCAGTAATCCTCTCGACTTCGGGCCCCGTTCAGTCTGATACGCGTTGCCCCGCGGTCGCGTTGCCCCGCGGTCGCGTTGCCCCGCGGTTCCCTTTCTCCCCCACCATTCATCCCACTCTTCGTGCTCGTGCTCTGCTCGTGCTTCGCTTCTCGACCAATCCATGCTAGTGGTACACGCCAGCCTGCATCGCTCCCCAGTCTAGTCGGATCGGCGGAGACGGCGCAGAAACATCGAGGCCCAACAACACACAAGCAGCGCTTAAAGGTTGAGCTTGGTGCGGCGCCAGTGGCGGCGCTTGGCGTTGTACTGGATCTTGGCTGCGGGTGTGAGCAGAGAGCACGAGTCAGAGCACAGGAGGGGACTGAGCTGCCGGTATTGCAGGCCCAAACAGCAGCTCCCCCGGGTTTGGCACTCACTGTCGGTCTTCAGGCGGAACCACTGGGGGATGGGGCGGTTCTGGCGGGCCTTCTTGGCAAGACGCTGCACGGGGTTAGCACCAGGAGACTTGCAAGCAACGATTGCGACTGACTTGCTTCACCACGAATGATTTGTTTGACGGCTTTGGACGTTAGCGACTGCTGTTGGAAAGGAAGAATGCGAGCAGCGATGGACGGACGGGTCGACAGCGATGGACATGGACGTTTGTGTACAGCGACACCAAAAAAACACGGCGACAAACGCAGATTGGCGGAGAGCGTGTCCGTGCGATAGCGTGTACGTGCTCTGGCGGGGGCATTCTCGAGTGCAGAAGGGAACAAACGGGTTGGGCGACGGGTGGCCTACGTCGAGCACGACAACTGATCGCAGTTGACGGGTCGGCGGAGGGTCATGACCGAAGCCACACGCCGCACGCATTCCACTCTCGACACCCGCGACACTCCTCCTAACGCTCTGGAGCCCGCTACCAACGTCGCCGTCGTCGCGTACTCGACGGTGTTGCGTGGTTGGTCGCGCCCCAACCCGTTCTCCATCTGGGCACTTCGTTCTCCATCCGCGATCCGATTTCATCCTCGACCGGTCGGGGTTTCGCGAAAGTTGTTCGTGCCGCGTTGTCCATCGTGTCCATCGTGTCCATTGCTGTCTCCGTCGCCGATGCTGTCGCAGTATACGCCCTACTCACCATCTTTGCTGATTTTTTTGAAGGTTGGAGACCAAGACTTTGTCGTTCGACAACGATCAATATGCAACGAGCACTGCCAGCGCCAGCCAGCACACAGTGAGCGTCCAGCCAGCAGCAGCCAGTGGCCAGCCAGTGGGCCAGCCAGCCAGCAGCTACCTACCAGCCAGTGTGTAGTGCACCTGGCTCTGGCAAACGACCAGCTGTTCACCCATCAGCAGCTTTTCCCTGCCAGCACCTTCCCTGGGTCAAGCGGGAGCAAAATTCTTTCAGACACAAGTGCAAGTTTTTGCTCAGTTTCTCTTAATCCCGGAGATAACTCCGTTACACCGTTGGGTGTGGCACTCAAACCATAGTTACATAACTCCACGTGCAGACTTTGGATCGTGTAGCGCCTATATCCCGATATCCCCTATCACCAGGATTTCGGCAATCCAGGCCACTTCGAAAGGCCGTTGAGACCAGAGCCGTCCCATCATCGTGAGCGACAGTATCAATGATGGCCTATGATGTGGATAGCGCTCAATCTACTCGACTTGATGTGCCCCGCAGCACCTGCCCCAGCGGAGGAGTGCGGTACGCTCTGGGCGGGTAGGGGTCTTCAATCGGCTAGACTAACCGCGGGCTGGGTTTGTGAAGCACTCCATGGTGGATGATCCATGCACCATGCATCGATGTGCATCGACCTTCATACGAAACTCCGAAGGATCTGGAAGCACTTCCATTCCGCCTCTGCTGACGCCCAGGTCCGGTAGGTCCCATCCAGCCCATCCGACACACACATACACACCTCCACCGACACTAGTGGCGCCACAGTTACCACCCGCCTGCTTCTCGCCACCCACTAGCTTCCAGCGACCTCAAACGGCGCCGGACCCCCCCTCTACCAGCCAACATCCTATAGTGCAGTGGTTACTATCGGAGAATTCCCCGTGTCCGACGAGGTGGGATAGCAGGAGGCCTGATCCACCCCTGCGAGAGGACGTAAGAGGATAGTTGCCTAGCATGCCTCGAACCTCTTTTTGCTGCTCGCCACTCGTGTTGGCCGTGGTGGACGGAGGTGTATGCATGACGTAACTGGGCTTGAGGATCTGCAGGGCAGGCAGGGATCAGAGGCGGGGCCCACAGGGCAGGGCGCAGGGTGTGTGTATCCCTAGCACAGAGGTTCGAATCCCTGTTGGCTGGTCCAGGGGAAATTTTGGCGATCAACCGGATCGGCAGGGGTCCCCCAGGACTCACTGAGAGTTCCGGATCGGAGTGTCTGGGTCCGTGCCTGGCTATGGCCTGGGGGGATGGAGAACATTCCACTCCACTCCACTTCTGGTGCTGTTGTCGAGTGACGTTGATGACGGAAACACAAGAACGGTGAGAATAAGCAACAACAACCACCAAAGATACAACACTCTTCAACACTCATCTCCATCTCTCATCTCATCTCATCAAAACCACCATCACCATGTCCACTAACCTCCCCCTTCCGCAATACTATGCGCGCACGCTGCGCGCCCTGCTCCCAATTTTCGACGACACGCTGCCGCTCAGCGATCCCGAGACGCAGACCAAGCTCTCATCGGCCATTGACGACATGTATCTCATCAGCCGGATGCTGCGCAGCCTCGGCGTGTGGTCCGACAACGAGTCTGCAAGCGAGCTGAGCGACCGCGCGCTGCTCTTCATGTCTGCGCCGTGGGTCCTCGCCGAGGCGGAAGCCAAGTCTGGGCTGGGGGGACACGAGGAGCGCAAGGCCGCGCTGGGGCGAAGCGAGACCGCCTTCACCGCGTTCAACCAGCTGCTGAACACCTATCGTGTCCTGCAGGAGGGCGATGGCGAGGGCGATGTCGATATGTCCGCGCCGCCTGCTGGACCGGCGGCCATACCCACCGACCCCGCCGCACGGCGCGACGCCAAGATCCGCGCGTACAAGGCGGAGAAGGAGCTCCGGGAGAAGATTTCGGTGCGTGCATTTGTTGAGATCTAGTGTTCCCGCGAGCGACGAGATCTCGACATTCCCATCTTATCCCATGCTAATACCAGGCCGCTATCCCGGGCAACCCGCCGGCGTCCTCGAGCCCTCTGGCATTCATCCTCGCGCTCCTCCCGCAGGAGACCGAGTCCACGGTCTCGGTGAACGAGGAGGAGCCAGACGTGCGCTCGGCGGTACTCCTCCTCCTCCGCTTCTTGTCGGCGCTCACGGGACCCGCGCTCGCAAACAATGCCATGGAGGTGGCGGTGCTCGCTTCAGCCCCGCCCGAGCCGACGCAGGGCCCGCTGGAGGACCCGCGGACCAAGCGCACCGCCGAAGAGGAGGAGTGGCGCCTCGACCGCAAGCCAGGTTCGTACCGCCCCCGCGAGCTCATCTCCGGCGGCGGCCGCGTCCTCCGCCCGTTCACCATCCTCCCTTCCACCTCCAGCCTCAGCGACCGCGAGCGGCTCCGCTCAGAGGTGTTCCGCTCGAGCCACAGGCTGCCGACCATGACCATTGATGAGTACCTTGCGGAAGAGCAGGCACGGGGGAATATTATCACTGGTGGCGGGTGAGTGCAGAGTGAAAGCTGACCGGCGTGTTGCTTGCATATCTCACTTCTCACCATCATACTAACTTTCCCAGACAGGCATCCTACGACAAGCCGACCGAGTCGGAGCTGCTCGAGCTCGAGGCGGAGAACGACGGCTCTGCAGCCGCCGAGGAGGCCGCGGAGAAGAAGCGCCTCAAGGACGAGAACTGGGCGCAGTTCACGGACGACAACAAGCGCGGTGCGGGCAACACCACGAACCGCGGCTGAGCGGAAGTGCGGGCAGTCAGTGTGGAGCGTGCAGCAGGGGGAAGGCGTATCTCGTATTGTAGAATTGCGGGTGTGCATGTAGAATAATCAAGAAGGCATCCAGTGAAGGCTATTCGAATGTGACAGGAAGCAATGACTCCCCAGCTTGAGACGTAGATACAGCGTTCAGAGTCAGCGTGGCTCCCGCCTCGCCAAGTGGAACGTCGAGGCCACCAGGAATACTCGCAATCGGATCCACGCTTGGGCCCACGCTCGCTAGAATGACGCACGGACCGCACGGCCCCGATGTTGAGCCGCTGTGCCGCGTCCGTGCGCGCGGGTACGTCGGAAGCCGGTTTCGAGTGGGTCCTTGAGAGTGGGTGTGGACGCATGGAAGCGTAAGCCACCTGCTACGTCCGCTACAGAGATCGAGCACGCGATTGCGGTCTGGACCATGCAGACCGTCCTCACGGCGCGTCGCATCTCTATCAGATAGGACGGCGCTGCCGAACAGTGAGCGGCACAACAGGCGGCGGCCCGGGCGGGTGGCTTCCGCGTTCCAGATGAAGCAGATATTCCATTTCGAGATGAGTGTTGCGGGTTACAAGGGGGAAGCGAGTGAGATCCGGTGGTTAAAGACAGGCACATTCTCGATGTCGAGCTCTGGTCTCTGGACATGGACGGACGCGTCGGAAGTCTGTACACACTCGTTCTCCGTCACGGTCGCGGTGATGGTCGTCGTGACCTCGCGGTGCCCATCAGTGGGACCCACTTCTGTCTCTCGGGTTCCTATTCTTCATCTCGGTTGTTCCTCGTGTTCCCGTTATTGCGAGGTATCAGCGTGCATGCCGTCACTTGTCCATGTGAGATCTGTAGTTTCGCGTTCCAACCATCCTGTCACGGGGAGATGCACATCGACGATAGGTTATGATATTGCACGATAACCTTCGTATGGGAGGGAGAGAGTGGTGATGTGAGGGTGGATGATGGGTGGCGGCAAAGTCCGAGGATGCGGACGGTAGGCCGCCACCATGCGCGGCGCATGGCCGCCTCGGCCCTGGCCACGACGATGACCAGGAACGGCGCGATGACGATGCAACGATGACGAGCGGCGTGCACCACACCAACGTTTAGCATTGGAACGTTAATACCGTGAGGGGAGCGAGTGGGAGCCAGTGGCAGTGAGTGGGCCAGACAGGTGGGACTGTGTTGGGGGATCTGCGGCCGGCCCAGAATCGCTTTGCGTAGCATCGCATCGCATTCACATTCGCGTCCACATTCGCAAAGGCGGTGAACAAGTATGCATCTGTCGTTGGGACCAAGGAACAGCTAAACGCTTGGCGAGCGTGGCGGCGGTGAGCAGAGCGAGAGGAGACCAAGGACAAGGTTTGGATGAGGATTTGCTCTTTGTTGTTGTGGGTAAAGTGCACTTTTTTTCAGAGTACCCTTTTGCCTTATGCTGCGCACCTGGGGGATTTCTGTTTCTTTGTGATCGAGAGAGATTGGAACATCAGTCAGCACAGGGTTTTTAGATCTTTGGATCCACTATCCATCCATCATCAGACACACACACTCTCTCTTCTTGTTGTTCTCTTGCTCTCTCAACATCATCCCCTCTCTATTTCTCCATCTTCATCGCCATCGCCATCGCCATCGCCATCCAGCCCGGTGACATCGCTTTCCCTCCCGTCGCCACCAGATCCAACCCATCCGACACATATCCATTTATATCCTTCCTTCCTCCACCTCGGTCTCGGCCTTGACGACCCTGGCGTAGCCGGTCCCTCATCCATTCTGCATACTCACTTCTCCCATCCACACTCCATCTCGCCGGTCCAAAGCAACCTTATCGCATCGTGCACCACCGCCCCTTCCCATCCTTCTACGCCCCACAATCCATCGCTCCACTGCGTCCACCGCCCGCCGCAATGAATTACAACGGCGCTCCGGGCCCGGGCGCCGGCCAGCCCCCGCATCCCTCCCTGCAACACCCCAACTTCAACCCCGCCGCCAACGCCGCCAACGCCCCTCCCAGCATCGAACACCACGACGACCACAGCGTAGGCAAGTGGAAGGAGGACAGCAAGACGGCAGGCGCAGGACCAGTCAAGGCTGCATGCCTCAGCTGCCGTCAGAAGAAGGCAAAGTGTGACGGGGCCAGACCCGTCTGCGGACAGGTGAGGAATGGACGTGCTGATGTGCCAACGGGAACGGGAGGAATGGAACAGAGCATGCCTGGTGGGGTGCTGTATGCTCAACGCCTCGGCCCCATCCAGACCGTGCACCCGTAACCCCCGCGCATTCGCATACCGCGGTCTTGATACTAACCCAACTCCAGTGCTCGCGAAAGCAAATCGAATGCATTTACATCAAATCAAAGCGTGGCGGCGCTCGCAAGAAGCGTGTCCGTGAGTGCAGCCCGCGCCTAGATGGAACCAGAGGACAAGGACTGATAGCAGCCAACCCGCCATCCGCACTCGTAGAGTACCTCAAGAAGCTCGACACTCTGCTTGGCGTGCCCAAGTTTGACCTCCACCATGCCGAGCCACAGGAGGGCGACGACCCTACAAACATCGTGCGCACGTTTGGTTCGCGCGAGGAAACGTGAGTCACCTCTTTCTCGGCCCTGTCTGACCTCAGTCTGCGCTGCTACTACAACGAGGTCCACCCGTACCTCCCCGTCATGCCGCCGCGGCACTATCTCACAGACGTGCTCCCCACGCTTCTCGACGACTCGCCGTTCCTGCTCGCAGCCCAGACTATCATGACTCTTGTGCCACATCCTCTCGATCCCTCACCCAGCAGCCCACTGAGCAAACGTCTCCGCAGCGCAGCCTCTGCGCAGCTCGGAAAGGAGGCGCTTGCATGTGTTGAGAGGACAATGGCAACCACCACCTCTTTGGAAGTCGTCCAGGCCCTCACCATTCTTGCCGTCTGGGAGTGGGGCAGCACAAACAATGCAGAAACCGCCATTGGGCGCCTCACAAAGGCAGTGCAGATAGCTATGGATATGGGCATCACCGACATGGACCGTAACGGCACTGGTTTCTCCCTCGAGGGCATCGACTGGAAGACCGATTCGCGCCGCAGGACATGGTGGATCCTGTACTGCTATCAGCTAACGGCCTCCCTTGTGTCTGGAATGAAGGCTCCTATCGGTCCCGATGACGATCGCATCCATGTCGACTTTCCGATCTGCAGCGACAAGGACCGCACATGGTCGACATGGGCCAACTGCATCCGCCAGTGCTACCGCGTCATAAACATTGTGAACGAGTTTGTGTTCGCCGATGGTGCCTCGACAAAGGGATCGGACGACGCACCACAGAAGGGATGGGGTGCTCCCGTCGGCGGCCCCACACCCGTACCCTCCGATGATCCCGAGAAGAAGCGCGAGATGATGCAGCGCGTCGACCGGGAGATCATGCAGCTCATGAAGGATGTCGAGCGCAACTGCGTTATCGAGCCTGTTCCGGGCGGTGAGGAGGACGTGACGAAGAACCAGCAAATTGCGACTCGTCTCGGCCTCGCCGTCGCCCACATCCACATCCACCGATGGACCGCGTTCCCAGAGGTGTCCCTCTTCTCAAAGCGCATCTGTGGTTTCCCAAAGGCCGCCGACTCTGAGGACGAGTACAGCTCGCCTGCGGCGTCGTCCAACCAGTCGGACATGTCGTCGCCGATGAGCAAGTCCACTGGCTACGTTTCGTCCCCACTGAGTAAGGCATCGGCAGCATCGACATCACCGCCTGTCGCCCAGCCGCCGCAGATCCCGGGTGCCTTCCCTCAGCAGAATCAGCAAAATCAGATGCCGTTCCAGGCGCCGCAGCAGTCATCTCAACAGCAGCAAGCTGCCGTTCCGTCCCAATCGAACGCGCTGCTGTTCAACCAGTTCGACCCAGCGCAGCTTGAGCTCGGGGGTCCCGACTTTGACACGTTCCAGACGCAGCTCAACCAGTCGATGTATCGCCAGAGCGGCACGGGAAACACCGGATCCACATTCCGTGACCAGGAGGCGTCCCAGGTCGACCAGCTGATCGCTTCGTTTAACCAAGCCGCGCCCCCAGGCCAGCACTACGTACCCGGTGGTCGCCCCCCGCAACCGCAGCAGAAGTCGCAGTCGCAGCAACAACAATTCGACAACAGTCCCAACGGCCTCGCTGCCCAGCTTGGAGACACGGGTTTCTACAACGGGTCCGGACAGGGCAATGGCACCACGAACCAGTTCTCCCCCAGTTCTGCTCAGTTCAACGGTTCCAACACGATCCCTGGACAGCAGTCACGATTTGATTCCAACTTTGGATCGCCGAACCAGTTCCTCTCTGTCGCGCCTCAATCGGGCCAGAACGCGATGCCCTCGTTTGATCCGCTTCAGAATGCGATGCAGGGCATCAACCTCGGCCCCACACCCGCATTCGACCCCGCCCTCCAGCAGCAGTGGGCTTATGACCTGCAGCAGGCAGGCCTCACCGACGACATGTGGCAACCCGAGACCTTCCCATCCTACCTCCCCACGCCATGGTTCTCGCACCCGCATGGCGCAGGTGAGCTTGTCTCCGGCATTGACGGAGAGGTACCGGAAATCAAGCATTACCCGGAGCTCCAGCCTGCGCCAGCACCGCCACCCAGCACCGGGTCGGGCATCTCCTCCATGACCATGGGCAACAAGAAGCACCGCGCGTGGGGCGTGGACGAAAAGGGCGACGTGGCGCCGAGTGCCATGGTCCAGGCGGCCGAGAGCGCGGAGACTTTCCCACCAGGCATATCGCTCGCGCGTTGCGCCACTGCCGCACACACCATTGTCCGTCTCGAGGTGCTCCACCGCAGCGCGACGCTGGCAATGGACGGGCCGCCCCGATGGATCCCGTTCTGTTCGTGTGGTCTCGTTTCAGGCGCGTACGCCTTCCTCCTCCTCATCCTTGCAGTCCAGGCAGAAAACTCGTTTGGCGAGTACAGCCAGGAACGCATCGACGAGGTGGAGAACCTCCTCACAAACGTCAAGATCATCGTCGCTGGCCTCGAGGCGTACGGCGTCATGTGGGAGGGCATCGACAACATGGCACGCGAGGTACGCGCCGTTGTCGACGTCGCTACCCAGCTCCCGCTCGACATTCGCAGTCAGCGCAGCGTCTCCCCGCCCTCGTCCATTCCGTCTAACTCGCTCAACGGATAGACCATCCATCCCCGCTATCTCCATACACTGTCATTTTGAACCATTCACCATTCTGCCCCACTCCATTGTGATACTATTGCTTGTGATATAGGAGGTGGAGAGTCTTGCAACAATAGGATGTATACAGTACGAGACCTGCGGCAAGGATGGAGCAAACTGTGACTAACTCAAATGACGACGAACAGCTAACCTGTACCATCAAGACTTCGCAACTCGACGAGCCGAGACGGTGGCGTTGTTCCAGACTGATGCACGTAGAGCTGCGAAACCGTGCTCTGAGGACGGCGCACGGATGACTGTTAGGAGCTCTGGCTTTGAGAGCTCGACCCCGGCGTCGCGACCCGCAGCGCCGCCAACGCCGTCCTTCGCGCCGTCCTTCGTCGTCTACGCTTATCAACACAATGCAACTGCTGACACATACATACCGCTATACACAAACGCCATCACAATGGTATCACACACTACGGTAATCACGCCTCACCACCACCTGACACGTTCACTCTCACCCCGTGCGCGCCTTGTCGTCGCCAAACTCCTCGCCCGCAGTGAGCCAGTACGGCGGCGCCTGGTCCGCCGCGTCCTCGGCGTGGCGGCGCACCCGTTTGCCAGGGGATACTTGGGCGTTCGCGGCCGCATTCGCATTCGCAGTGGCCTTGGCGCGCTCAAACGCGTCGTTTGCAATCGAGTCCTGCAGTCGCTGGGCGGTTTCGGTGGACGCTACGCTGTCGCGCCCGCCGCGCCTGGTGCCCGCACCAACACCGGCGCCGAACGGCGTGTACCCCGTCTGCTGCATTTGTGTGTTTGGGAGCGAGCTGCCCGACGAATCGTACTCGCCAAAGTAGCTCGGCTGTGCGGACAGTGTCTCGTACCCCGTTCCCGAGTCTGGGAGTGCGCGCGCCTTGCCCTTGTCGACGACGAGGCTCTGCCGCGGCTCTCCCTCGACGTCTGCGTGGCGCTTCCGACGGCGGAGGAAAAAGATGAGTGCGCCGATCTGGTGTCAGTGCTGAAATGTTGCGTGTTGGCGCAATGCTGTGCGTGGAGTGTTGAGCGTGCACCGCGTTACGAGACACGACTTCTTTCCATTAACCGCGGAAGCAGCAATGAAGAAATGTGCCGAGGGAGAAATAAGAATGATATACGGTTCTCGATCGCCGGCATTGTGGATTCCTGCACTGCATTCCGCGCCACTGACGCCACGCCGCACAGAGCGTCATGCTTCTCCGCGACTGGAGCACAGATTTCTGAGATCGGACTCACAATGAGATTCAGGCCGCCAATAACGCCGACGACGACACCGACAATGAGACCCGTGTTGCTCTTCTTCTTCGGGGCCGCTGCGTTGGCGGCATCCGCGCCGCCTGCAGAGGTGCCGTCCTGGTTTTGGTTTGCGCCGGCGTCAGGAGAACCGGAGGTTTTGTCCGCGTTGCCCGAGGCCGCGGGAGGCTTTGTCTCCAGGCCTCCTGTGGGCTCGGCGGCTCCATTGGCTAAGGGGCTCTCGGTGGGCCGCTGTTCGCGGTCGCGAGCGACGGACGAGGCCACCTCGTGTGGCGCATTGTTGGGATCGATCTGCGCCGAGTCGGGCGCTGCTGGCGTTGCTGATGCTGCGGGTGAGATGACACCGCCATTAACCAATTCAGCGCCGTCTCCTTCATTGTCTGCTCCTGCGTTTGTGGTAGGCGCGTCGCCGCGGAGTTTCTTCGTGCTGGTCGTCTTGGTGTCCTCTCCGCGGTGCGATTGCTCCTGTTCCGCCAGTTTCGGAGGAAAGATTGGGCCTGGCTCCACGGTATCCTGTGGCGGCTGGATCCCGTTATTGTTGACCGATTGGGGATCTCCTTTACCCCGCGGGTTCATGGGAGGAAAGTCTTGCGCGGCGACAAGGCTGGCGCCCAGGAGGACGACGAACGCGGCCCGGAGCCGCATGTTGGATCAATGAAGGTTGTCGAAGGGCGAAGATGTGGATCTCGAGTGCTCGGGATGTGACGAGCAGCTTTGCGGTCTACTCGTGTTTTGTGAGAGTCAGCTGGTGAAGATGGCAGTGCTGCGGATGAATGATGTGCCCTCCCGGACAGTGCGCTCGGGCCGTTGTGGCGTGTGTGTCTGTGCGTTTGGGGTGTTTGTAGCTTGTCTGTAGCTTGTCTTGTTCGCCGCCGCTGGCCTCTGCAGCAACAGCAAGTAGCGTCGAGTGGGGTGTGAACGCCGGCGAGAATCGTGTGAAAGTGGGCTGGAGTCGGGATCCAGCTCTAGGTCTAGATGTCCAGAGCGGCGCTCTGAACGACAAATGGAGAGGAATGCGGAGTGTACAATGCTGAGGTGTGTCCAACAGCACAGAAGGAGATGTGCGACGCGGAGGACGATCTGCACGACGACAATGTGATCTCTGCTGTCCAGCACGAGCCGTGCGATCCTGAGGTTCTGTGAGAACTCGACGAGTGTTGCAGATGAGAAGAGCAGATGGAGAGCTACAGGAGCAGATGTCTGTGTGCATTGTTCTCTGTGTGCCCGTTTTGCTGTACAGGTGAGAGCAGTGCAGCAACCTACTCGCTCGCTCGCTCGCTGGTGAGCTCGTGACATGGACTGGTCTGGCAAAGAGCAGTCTCAGTGCCACCTTTCACCGCCTCGCGCACTCTGTGCCAAATTTCACAGGCACAACCGCTCCCAGAGAGGCCCTCTGCTCTCCTCCTCCGCTTCCAGCTTGCTCCGTTCTGCGAGATGCGAGATATGGTTCTCGATCTGACAGCAGGGCGAGATCGGGAGCCAGGATAATGCAGGGCAAGAACGTGAGAGGGGCAGTGAGAGGGGCAGAGCAGAGACGCTGTGCGGAATGAACAACCGGGGACATTGCCCACCCCCCAGCTGAGAGCATCTCAGGAACCGCGAGGCGGTGCGCTGCCTGCACTTTATTGTTATCCTCATCTCTTGAGGTCTCTCTCTCTTTTCTCGACATGTTTCAACACTTTAAATCCTCCGCACATCCTCCCGCCTCCCTCCACAGCAGTGCTATTCACGACGATAGAGAGGCACTGGCTGCTGCGCCAGGGGGTGCGCGCAGAGATACTCGCCCATCACGCGCCTGTCCCCGCTGAGGCCCAGTACCCCCAGTCCAGAATACTCGCGTACCCCGAGCGCGCGTAGATTGCGGTGTCCAGAATGAGAGAGAGTGCATTGCTGATTACTGTGCCATAGGACGCGTACAGCGAAACTAATCAGTGCGGCTTCGTAGCTTGATAGTAGCTTGATATTCTTGACCCCTCCAGCATTAGCCACTCGATTGCACTCGACAATCCCAGGAATGGGCGGACCCATCATGCAATCAGGGCGGCATGGCTGACTTCCGCTGTTCGGCAGCAGTACCGGCAAACCACGATCAAGCAGCGAGAGCCCTCCCACTCGCTCCGCAACTCTCGGTGCCGTACGCTGCCGGCACGCCCCTCCAGCACCATACAGTGAAACGCGGAACACAGGCGCTCCTAGCTGCGAGTCGGGAATAAGGTTCGGGGAGTGGGGGGGAGGGCATAAGCGCGCCTATACGGCACCCAGGAGCGTGGAGGGGAGGAATAAAGAGAGAAACCCCAGGCAGAGAATCACATCACCGCAGGATGCAGGACGTAAGGCTGATCTGGTACTTGCCTGAGCCTGTGCGCTAGAGTCCCGAGCCTGAAGCTTGTTTCCTCGAGAAAGTGTACAGCCGCCGAGCCCGCCGAGCTGAGCTGGGTGCAGGACTAGCTCCGCTCGTGCTCACCTCCAATCTCCAGTCTTGCCGCCAGTGTCTGGGAGCGGTGCACGCCAAACTGTAGCTCTCGGCGAGCGGAGATGTCGTGCTGACAACAGCGCCGCTAATTCGCCAATCTTGTCGCCCGTGCGTGGCAGCCGTCCTCTGAGCGCGAGATAGTCGTCAACGACAGGGGTCTCGACCGCTTGTCCTGTAGGATCAAGCTCTGCGTAGTCGCGCTTGACATGAGCGCCTGACGCGCCTCCTCCGTGCTTGGAGGGTGTCGTGAGATGACGCTCGGCGTCAAGGAGGCCTACAGCAGCTATTTTGGCACACGTTCTGTGTCCGTGGCCTCTAGATTGAGCTCTGGATTCTCATGAACTCGTGTCCTTTCTTCCACGGCCTTCGTGTCCTATCAATGGCACCGCCAATCTACTCAGAAGCTCCGAACCCCATGTCAATGGGCTCCGCCGGAGGGATAGACTCTTGCTCGTAGGCGGTGTCCTATATCGGCGAGATCCCCGACGACCGCTAAGGAGGGCGATGGTGCGATGGCAATGCACATCGGATCCGAGTGTCGGTGACTGACGACTTACCGCTGCGCTGGAACAGTGTGATATTGTGGACGTGAGATCAGTCGTACAAGCCAGATGCTCTCTGCTGCTTTCGTATGTCGGCGACAAGCGAGTGCCCGGGACGACTTGAGATGTCGCTTTGGCTATTTGACGGTGGAACAGCGACATTTACGGTTGTCAGGTGATGGTAGTCTGGTTCTCGCTCTGTGCACTCATCATCTAGCCACACTCGCTCCGTACAGACAGAGCTCGATCAATCTCGCGTGCGTCGGTGGCCAACTGTGCTCTCCGTTATATTTGTGGCATCCAGCAACCTTCAGGTGAGCTGGGCCAATCGTCAGGTTCGTAACAGCAGCTTCATGCTAGCAGTGTCAGAAAGCCTGTCAGATCTGATGTCCGCGCCTCATTTGCCTGGCCGGGATCTACGCCATGCATATCCTACATCCGCCGGCCGTGCAGCCAGCGGCGGCGCCCCGCCGCGCCATTCAATGTTCTGTGCAGATGCGTCTATTCGGTCCCGCGATGCACTGGGACCAGGTGGTTTCTCCTCCTCTCATCTAGTCGGAATCGCTCTCCTCGTCGAGGAACACCTTGCCAGTGTGCCTGTCCTGCCAGCTGTACACGGCAAACTGGGCGAGCACAAAGAGGTCGAGGAAGACGGTGAGCGCGGCCCCCGCGATCCAGCTCAGGTTGGCAAGCAAGTACTGCTGGTCCCGCGACTTGGCGAGAATGGACACGACGTACGTGACGTTTCCAGTGATGGAGAAGAAGAACATGGCGAGCGAAAGGCCCTCACAGCGGGTCTTGAAGTTGTGAAAGATCTGAGGCACGCGGGAGCCGAGGTATAGCAGGCAGCTGGCGTATCCCAGCAGCTGGGACTTCCACTCGAGCTCGACGCCGCCGGCAGGTCCGCCGGGCTGCGTCGGCTTGTCTGGCCCGCTCACCTCCAGGCCGATGAAGCCGAAGGCGATAACGAACGCGAGCATGAGCGGGTACGCGATGTACGGCGAGATCACCGGCGCGGCAGAGGTAGGCGGAGGTACCAGCAGCGGCTGGCGTTCTGTCCGCCGGCGCAGCGCGCGGTAGTAGTACACCTGGATGAGGAGGATGATGTCGCAAAGCGAGTACTGAATTGTCAGCGGTGGTCATGTGATCGCTGGTGCCGTGGTCTCGGGTGACTGTGATGGAGCGGGGTCGGAATTCTGAACAGGAATCTGCATAGCACTGTCGGCACCGCCGATGTACACGCATGCTCGGCGAGTGTCGGTCTGCACAGCTGGCATGTGCCAAAAGCAGGAGCTGCACTGGTGGCGGGTCACGGGGACGCTCCGGATTGGTGGCAGGGCCGGAGGCCGAGGTTGCCACTTTCGGCGTCGGAGCGCCATTCAACGAACCGTCGTGCGAGATTGCCCAACGCTTCCACGCCGACCATCAAGCCACCACCACCGTGCATCGAGCCTTCTCCCTCCATCCAGCTGTGGAGCTCGCCCCCAAATGGCACTCACGTAGACAGCCAATATGATCATTGTCGGGAGCAGGCCGGCCATGACCCCACCAACGAGGTTGGTGAGGTCGCCCGCGAGCCAGATGACGATGAACGCGACACTGAGGCCCTCTCCGCTCTTGGTGATGAAGTTGGTGTAGACTGGCGTGAGTTTGGAAGCTGGAGCACGCTGGTGGGCGACTAACTCTGTGGGCTGGAGTCAGCTTTGTCTGTGGGGAGAAGCCTGGACCTACCTGTATACGATGAGCCAGCACGCGATGCTCATGTATCCGAACTGCGAGTGAGCTCAACTCGAAGTGTGCTGAACAGCTCACTTACCGCTGAGGATAATTCTGACGGCGACAGCTGCATGGTTGGTGGTGTGGGTGATGGTCAAGATGAGAAGTAATATCGGAGTAAAAAAAAAACTGATAGATAAGTCGAGTAGGAAGGAGTTAGTGCCATCTGAAAGCCGAGTCGGGTGGCGCAAAGTGGCGTTAGTGGGGGGCCGATAACGGCCGTGCACCCACCCTCCAGGCACCATTTCAAGCCCACTCGCAAGCTCCACCAGACATGTCCACCCGTCCACCCCCCCACAACCCCAAAGACCCAAAAACCCATGTTGCATACCGACATTAAGAGGTGTGTGTATGTTTATGATGCTGTATGTGTGCTATGCTACATAGTGGCGTTCACGTCGAGGAACGCCTGGGTGCCGAACAGGGTGCGCGCGGCAGCGAGCAGCTGGGAGTCAGCAATCCGGTAATTTAATAATGGACCCACCTCGTCAATGCTGTTTATCGCCTCGCCCAGCGCCTCGTTCTCCGCCATGCCGTACAGGACCGAAAGCTCGGCGTGCAGTCCGTGCGGGTCCTGGCCTTCGTCCTTCTCATCCTCATCCTCACTCCGATACTCTTTACTCTCCTCGGCTTTGGGGGTACCTATCATCCTGCGGAGGTTATGTCTCGCGCGCCGGGACCGGACGACATGTGCGTGCTCGTCCGTTGCCTCCATGACGTCTCCAAGGGGCACGCGGGGGCTAGGAAGTAGCTGAGGGAGCGGCGCCCGCGAGCGGAACGCCTGCGCCGTCGCCCACAGGTTCATCAGGATTGAAGAAACGAGTTCGCGGCGGATGGGGAGAACGTCCAGTACAGTGGCTTTCCGCGGGAGTGAGAAGCGTAGGGTGCGGATCTCGCCGAATGTCTCAATCAAGCGCTCCGTGAGATCAATCACCTCGCCGTACAGCTTCACGGGACGGGGGAGAAGGGAGATCTCCTGCCGCTGGATTGATACAAGCATCCGGCTCCGGCGGATGTGTCGTCGAACCTGCGCTTCGATACCCGCATACGTCCTGTTCGGGGCGCGATACACGCCCGGCCGCAGGAGATCGCGACTCATGCGGAGGTAATACTCTGTGATCTGGTCCATGGTGTCCGCGACGCCGTGGAAGTACTGCACACGCGCGTGGATCGGCCACATCCATGTTCCGATGAGGACGGCGGCCGCGATGCCGATCACAATATCCACAAAGCGCTCCCACGCGATCCGAAAAACACTGCTGCCGCGGTCTAGTCCCAAGTACCGGATGAAGATGATGGGTGGCAGAGTAATTCCCCTGCAGGTGTGAGCGAGAGTGAGGGAAGTCACCTACGTGATGACGCCGATGGGCGCGACGGATGTGAATAGGATGGTGTACGATATGGGCACTGCGCACGCGGTCGCGAGCGTGACGAGGCCGTACGGGTTGTCGCCTGCAATTATGGCGCACTGCGGTCAGCGTTTTCACACCCCTAGCCCTCGTTCAACTCACGACATATCCCACAACCGCGCCAATCAGTGTCCCGAGCATGCGGTAGAACCCAATCTTCATTGTCGCTCCCGTCGTAACTTCAATGACAAACATGAAGCTGACGACCATCCACGGCCCGCGCGACTCGTCGTACCATGAGCGACCTGCGTTCCCCAGAGGCATGAAAGCGGGGATAGAGAGCAGCATGATTCCGATAGTCTGTTTGACCGCAAAGTGTCCGTGGCGCGAGTGCTTCGCTTTATGCACGGCCTTCGAGATGGCCACCCGTGCTGGAGCGTTAGAGCAGAAAGCATTTTTCACTTACCAATGATAACCTCCCGGCGGTCCCAGAGCGAGCGCCATGCCGCATGAATCCGCGCTGGCCAGTCCGCGTGATCGTGCACGCGCGGCTTCGCATCCTGCACGCGCGCGGCGTGCGCAAAGTCGCGATCCTGGTCGTCTTCCTCTGGGTCATCCTGCTCTGGAGGCAGCTCACCCGCGACTGGTATGAGTAAGAACATTCAAAGTCCACTCACTGGTGGGGAAGATGGGCGCTTCGGGAGTGACCTTAGTCCATGGCCAAATGATGCCCGGGAAGATCCAGCGTGGACGCGTGCTCACTCCCCGGAGACGGGCGGCGTAGTCTAGCAGGTGGGCCGCATCCTTTGCCAGATCCAGCAGCGCAATCATGTAGAATGCGATCCGGAAGCGGTCCTCGTCGTCCAGCCAGTCCGCCGAGGTAACCTGATCTTCGAACACGACGCTCCGTGGGGTGACGGGCAGCGGCGTCGCAGGCGAGCGGGGAGTGCCCGCACCCCTCGGCGTGCCAAACTCTCCAAACTCGATGATACCGCTCAGACGCTTCTCGAGGTCGTCCCGTGCTACTTGGAGCGCTGCCCTAAGCTCCGCAACACATTCCGCATGATCGGCGCTGTTCTCAAGCTTTGGCTTCGTCCCCGGGGGATTCCAGTCACATGCAGCCGCAATGTCGTCCGCGGCAAACTTGAGCACCGCTACGATCGCGTCGCTGAGCGCCGTACATGTCTGCGTGAGCTTTGTGCGGGCCGGAGACAGGGACTCGGGCCTGAGGGGTGGCAGTGTGCGCTCGGCATGGGTCGCGACGCGCGAGAGGTGCCTCGCGAGCTGTGTCGCTGAAACGCCCTGATCTGGTGGTATGGGTGTTGATATACCCGACGCCATGACCGACGCTGGCCGGAGGGACACGCGGCTCGAGCGGATGGATGGTGTCCCATGTCCGCTGGTACGCGACGCAGGGCGAGACGCGGGGGTCGCAAACGTGCGTTCCAAGGCTGTCCGAATACGTTCTCCTGGCACATGGCCCGTCGGCCCGAGGATGGGATTCTTTTGGAGGCGCCCGAGGGCGCTCACGACGGGGCGGAGGGCGGCTGGATCCTGTCGCGCGCGCACAATGTCGAGTGCGTACGCCGCGTGCGTGCCCCGCACAGTGGAGACTTCGGCGCGGAGGCGGGCCGCGAGGTGCTGTTGTGTGCTAAGCGGCAAAGGCTGGTCCTCAAGCGCTTTGGCGGAGAGCGGTGAGACGGGTGAGCGGCTGTCGACTTGCTCGGGATGGAGGATGGTCGCGAGGGACATGGGGAGGAGCTCGCATGTTGTGGTTACTGAACGAACAATCTGGGCGCCGACGAGCGGGGAGGAGGCGTGTTGCGTGAGGAGCGCGCCGAGGATGGTGGAGAAGGCGTAGGCGAAGAGCGCGACGAAGAAGGGGTGCAGGAAGATGCGGGCCGCAAACTGGTGTTAGATGGAGGGGAGCCTGGAGACCTACGCCATCAGTAGCCTGCTCGGTGGTCAGGACAAAGATCGGGTAGAACATGGCCGCACGGCATGCGACGTTCAGGCGTGGGGCGTAGCTTCGCAGCGTACCGCCTAGGGCATTAGTAATCACGAGCAGAGGTCCGAGGACGAGTCTTAAGCGGACTCGCGCCCTTTGCTACACTCACAGACCATGGACAACACTGTCAGTCCGAGACCGAGCACAAGGCGCGCCTCTGCCGCGTCCGCCCCGTAGTGTCCACCACACCATGCTGATACGGCGACCACGGCTGTTGACCAGCCGAGCCCTGCGATGGCCCCGAGAATGTTCGCCGCTGGTGTCAGTTTGCTGTTACCTATCTCGCTTCTGCCCTGTCTCACTATTGTTCTCTATCTGCTGAGACACGCGGCCACGGGGGAAGAAGAAGAGAACGACAGAGGTGTAACACAGAAACGCATATCTGGGGTTGGTTAGTCATGGTCAGTGCGCGAGAAGAATCATTTCTCATTATATAGTGTCACTCCGCACGGCCACGGCTTCGGGTCCATTTCGGCGGCACACGTCCCCTCCATTCAACTCACTCTCCTGCCAGACGATTGAGGCTGTGGACCACTACAAACAAGAACGCAAGAAAGGCAACGAGGACAGGCGCGAGCATGGGCCGGAGCTTGGCTGACCACGGGGGTAGGGATGACGGCCATATTCGTAGCCATAACGGCATGGCGATCGGCGTGCGAGCCGGCTTCGCGGTGCCGGGCGACGCGCTCATGCTGGCACGACCGCCGGCTGGGAGGTGATGTCGAGGGCGATTTGAGATCGAGACAGACGGTCAGCACGCGGTGTTTGAGAGATTTGAGAGCATCTCGAACGGTGCTCGGACCATTTCAAAGCTGTATGTTGGACACCAAGATTTCTTTCCAAACCTTCCGCAGTTCCCCGACTGACCACATTCCGCGATCGGAACCTTATTCAATTCTCAATTCAGACTAAAGAGATTAGATAAGAACCCCCCACGACCACATCACTTCTAAGTACTTTTTTTGATCACGCCACTTCCTCGTGCAGATTCAGGTTCTTTCTTGTCTGGTCCCGCCCCGAGAGGTTGCCGCTAATGACGGCCGACAGCCGTGCCTATCGGCTCAACAAAATACCTCGAGTGACTAGTCCATCGAACAGACCCACATCTCGTAGCCAGCTCAGCTCTTCGATCTCGCATACCCTCGACACTCTACTATCTCTATCACCAGTTGAGCACACAGTCGCGGCTCACGATGCCGCACCTCACCACCCTAATGGAGTCGGCGACGACGCCGTTCCACACTTTCGAGTTCTTCCCGCCGCGCACGGAACCCGGTCTCGCCAACCTCCTGGACCGTATCCGGCGCCTGTGCTCGCCGCCGCTGCGTGCACCCATCGCCGTGTCCGTGACATGGGGCGCGGGCGGGTCAACGGCGGATCGCTCGCTCGAGCTCGCCGAGGAGATTGCGAGCATGGGCATCGAGGTCATCCTCCACCTGACGTGCACGAACATGCCGGTCGACAAGATCGATACAGCGCTCCGCCGCGCGCGAGAGATTGGCATCACCAACATCCTCGCGCTCCGTGGCGACGCACCCCGCAGTGCCGAGTACGCGCTCGATGCCAACGACTATGTGGACGAGTTTCAGCACGCCGACGACCTCATCCGCCATATCCGCAAACAGTACGGTGACTACTTCTGCATCGGTGTCGCTGGATACCCTACCCCGCACCCCGATAGCGAGAGCCAGAACGCCGACCTCGAGTGGCTCAAGGTCAAGTGCGAGGCGGGCGCCGACTACATTATCACGCAGCTATTCTACGACGTCCCTGCGTTTGAGCAGTGGGTCGCTAGCTGCCGCAAGATTGGTGGGTGATGAGAACTTCTAATGGCATGCCCTGTAAGCATCCTTACCGAGCTCACACGCCCAGGCATCAAGCAGCCTATCATCCCCGGCGTCATGCCGATTCAGAACTACAGCTCGTTCCGGCGACTTATCAACCTCACAAAGTGCACGGTGCCCGACCGCATCATGAACGACCTGCAGCCGATCAAGGCCGACGACGCCGCCGTGAAGATGTACGGTGCCAAGCTCGCGACCGAGATGGTCCAGCGCCTCATTGAGTCTGAGCTTGTTCCCGGTGTTCACTTCTGCACGCTCAACCTCGAAAAGTCGGTGCGCACGATCCTTGATAACCTGCGCTGGACGGCGGTACGCCAGAGCTCCAACACCGGCTCGCCCCTCGGACGGCACAACCAGCTCATAGCCGATGATTCGATCACGCCCGGCGTTGGCGCGGAGGGCATGCTCTCCATCTCTCCGTCGGACGCCAGCGTGCTCGCGCAGTGGGGTCTGAGCCGCACCACGTCCAACCACGGTGCCATTCACAATGTCACGGCCATCAAGCCACCGCAGCCGATTGGCGAGGACGCATGGGACGAGTTCCCAAACGGTCGTTTCACGGACGTGCGCTCCCCGGCGTACGGTGAAATCGACGGGTGGGGATCGGGTCTTAAGACTACCCCGGCGCAGGCTCTCAAGGAATGGGGAACGCCGACAACTCTTGCCGACCTTTCGGCGCTCTTCACGCGCTACCTCAAGAGCGACCCAGCGACGCCGACCACGCCGTTCTGCGACATGCCCCTGTCTCCCGAATCTGAGAGCGTCCTCCCGGAACTCATCAAGCTCAACTCGCCCGAGCTGCGGCATTGGACCGTCGGCTCGCAGCCCGCTGTCGACGCTGCTCCCTCCGAGGACCCGGTGCACGGCTGGGGCCCGCCGGGGGGCTACGTCTTCCAGAAGGCGTTTGTCGAGTTTTTCGTCCCCCTCGCCGAGGTGCAGCGGCTGGAACGCAAGCTTGTGGCGCTCGCCCGCGGCGGCTCGATCAGCATGTACGCATCGAACCGGCGCGGCGATTACCTGACGAACGCGCCAAAGGACGCAGTGAATGCGGTTACGTGGGCAGTCTTCCCGGGCCAGGAGATTGTGCAGTCTACGATCATTGAGGAGATATCGTTCCTCTCGTGGAAGGAGGAGGCGTTTGACATCTGGCGCGAGTGGTCGCTCCTCTACCCGCGCGGCTCGCCCGCCCGCGACCTCCTCCAGGACGTGAGCGAAAACTGGTGGCTCGTCAGCCTCATCCACCACGACTACAAGGACGAGAAGGGCCTCTGGCGCTTCCTCCTGGAGGAGGACTAGGGGAAGATATAGAGGGGAGATTGTTTGTACGCCTATGCATACGTCCGACGGCGGGTCGCTCCGCGGGAGGGGCGAAGCGCCGGAGCGTCGGAGGTGGAACCGCGGAGGCGACTAACCCGGAAGTGGTATGGACTGCGACTAACGGATCTCTCAAAGTCTCACGCCACTGACCGGCGGGACAGAGGATGTGTACACGGATCCAAAGAAAACGCGCTTCCGGCACGTTGGCACGGTCGGAGACAGCCTCCATCGGCATGGTCTAGTCCTGGTGAAGGCGTCGTATGATCGACGAGATTAATACCGTGGAGATTAGTGGTTCAGAAGATGGTCATCCCGCCATGTTCAGCCGGAGATTCCTTTGGTCTGTATGTTTATAAGGAGATAGATCCCCCTGGTCTGTAGGCGCGAGGAAATCGAGATTGGTCTGAAATGCCCGCGAAGCCGCGGGAAGGGTGGCGGACGAATCTCGCACCACGCCATCATACCAGGAACAGAGAACCATTCCAGAAGGTCCAGAACGTCTGACGCGTGCCAAGAGCTTCACAGGGATATGCACTACGAGCTAGTCGCGTATTGTTCGAGCGCACTGACCTCTTGGACAAAGTGCGAGTTTCCGCTCGCACCGCCGCCCACGTTGGTCGGAAGTACGCCGTCGGAGCCTATCGCAACAGATACACACTTTGATTTCCCAATCTTGCCTCTATCTACCCTGTATGACGCAGTACCACGACGAACCGAAGTACCTAACTGGCCAGTAGTCGCACGAAACATCCTCCATCTTATCGCCCCTCGGGGTTGCACAATGCAGTGCCGTTGCCGTCGGAAGCTGGCTCATGCACCTGACGGCCGACCCACACGACGGGATTCACGGGACAATGGTATCCTTCCCACGCGGTGTCTCGTGACGCGACCAAGATCCGCGGGGATGTAGTGAATTCACACACCATCATTGTGCTCAACACATCCGTCTTTCAGTCAACGGCCGATGGTATATAGTCTGCACGATTCCATCTCTCGTCCCCCATCAACTCGCCATGGTCGCCATCAAGCTCATCGCACTTACCTTCCTCGCTTCGGTGCTCGCCGCTCCCGAGGCCGCCCCCAACGCGGCTCCCGAGGCCATTGCCGACGCCGCCCCCGAAGCCGGAGAGAACGGTATCATTCGCCCCTGCCCCAAGGGCAAGGTGCGCTGCTGCCCCGGCAACCCCGCGTGCTACCCGCGGAGCCTCTGCCGGGTCATGCTTTGCCCGCGCCCGCCCCTTCCCAGCAGCAAGGTCCACTGCTGCTGCGACCGCACCTGTCCCGACGACCCCTTCTGCGCAAGGGTACGCTGCCAAAACCCCAACCTCCCCCAGAACGAGGAGGCGTAAAGCGACCAAGGGTCTCTGGCAGCAGAGTGTCTTTTTGCCGGTGGAGTGAGAGTGAGTTTGTGCCTCGCGGAGGCGGAGATGCGGAAGGCGGCATGGCTGATCCAGAACAAGCATGAAAGCCATACAAGAAGGTTAAATGTCCGCTCTCCAGTTTCGTAGGTGGTAACCACTGAGGTTACGGTGTGTAGCCGTCGCTATTCATAACGCAGTCGCTTGTGGCTTCAAACCACTGTCGCTGCACGTTCCTTATGTGTATGATGTATGTTTTTGAGTTGAGGGCAGTAGTTGAGATCTGGATGATCAATATGTCAATACCGCGGAGGGCGACCTCGTCCCATGACCACTTCTGCTGCTCCGACGGCATAGGCCTCACTTTTCCGAAGGCCAAACTTCAACACGAAGCGATCTCCGTCTTTAGGTCACGTTACGCGTACATATCCCGCCGCAGTGTCCTGTATCTCCGGACCCATAAACGTTGTCTCTGATCAGGTCTGAGCTACTCAAAGTCAGAGCGTGCGGGCAGCACCACTTGCAATTGCAAGAATAGAAGAAAACCACTTCCATGTCTCCGCCACCTATCCTTCCCATCCCCTCTTGTACTGCTCCACGGATGGGGGTCGACACACAGCAACGGCCATTATCGCTGGTATCTAATTTTGTCTCGCCGGCAATACCGGAAACTGACTGGCCGTCGAGCCACTCAATATCCCACACTCGTGACCAGGTCAATACCTTTGTAGTTGATCATCAAGAGCCAACATCTGTGCATCTCCAGAGTAACTCCACGTCTCGTATCTGCAGTTGAGACCGCCGCAGAACTAGGCCGCCACCCCGGCTCCGCAAGAATAGGCTCGACGTGCCTCTGGGATGACGGTTGCCGCGATACCGCCGTGTCCAGAACTTCGCGTTTCTCTCCGCGTTCCACCAGTGGTGCCATCCACGGACACTTGACACATCGGATGCTAATGTACACTCGGAATGCTGTGAGACTCGGACAACCACTGATCCACCGCAATGGCGAACATGAGGTATATAAGCCCCCTTGCAGGAGACGTATCTTACACCAGCTTCCTCCTCCGCCACTCATAATGTTCTCTCTCCGCATTGCCTACCTCTTCCTCCTCGCCGTCGTCCTGGCGACGGTACTAGGCTCCCCCGTCCCTGACGCGGAGGCCAAGGCCGAGGCGGTCGCCGCCCCGCAGGAAGACGACGTCGTCAGCCCGTACTGGGGTGTCTGCCGAAAGGGCACCCGCCGCTGCTGTCGCTGGGGCCCGTGTGTCGGCCCCAAGCAGAAGTGCCCCTTCTGGTGCCCTTCGCCCACCACCAAGTGGCCACCCATCCCCAGTCCCACCCCCACCGACTGCTGCTGCAAGCCCGGAGGCTGTGGTAAGGGAGTCTACTGCGCCGCCGTGTGGTGCCCTCCCGTGAGTTCACTGCGGGGTGGAGCTAACTGCAGAACCAGGAGACGGCCTAGTCGCCACTGTCGACATGATGACAGCCAGTCCAAGACTGGACGAACATTTAGCGACCCGAAGCAGCGTGTATATGAAGAAGCCATACATAAACAAACAAGTTTCCAGAACTCAGAAGTCTTTCCCCAATTGCTTATCGTAGTACTTTATGCAGCGCTCATTGTGCCACCTGACCCGATGATATTATTGGGTTATGCTCAGCCCGGGCCGAGGAATGATGTCGTGGTTTGAACAGCCTCAAGTGCAGTCTGAAGCCAATCCCGAAGATGCTACTTTTCCTTAAGAAGGAAGATTGGAGTACACATTATGATGAAATCGAGTGTACGGCGGAGGCTCGAGAGGCGACGAGAGATCGACAGATCAAGAGTACATAGCTTGCGCACTGACAATATCAGCATCTGCTCTGCCAGGTGTATATATCCATAGAACCAGCAATGCCTGGTTCCATGACAGCCGCGTCGGCCGCGGTCGCCGGCCACACCACACATCTTGTCTTCTTCTGCCATGACCAAGCCGGCTCCCGATGAGCCGAGTATGCAACCTGAGGATTTACTGATCGCAAAGTAAGGCAGATGGGTCGGGTGCGAGCACTGTTGCGACGATAATGTCGCGTCGAGAGCGCAGCCTGAGACTTAGGTTCATTGGTCAAGTCGCCTTGCCAGCTCTCCCCGAAATGCCGCAAGATCTGGAGTAAAAACAGGCTCTGGAGTCCGTACAGCTGCTCGATGAGGCGCACACTTTCCCCGTAGGTATGAGGTGGCGTGAACTGGACAAGCTGGGGTGATGCCGGACCCCCGTGTTGCACAACCCGCATACGCGCACACCGTCTGATTCAGCCGCTACTGCCGGCCAACGGCGTTCGGAACACAGGGCCTATAGGCCTGGCAACAATCATCATTACGACGTACGACGGCGAGCACGCGAGGCTGCCAAAAATTATGATCCTACAGTAACCCCTCCTTCCCGCTACCGAACCCGTAGACCACCTCGTGTCACCATGTGACCCGCCCTTGTCAGAATCGTCAGGGCTAACCGCGGGGTCAAAACCCCGGACTTACCTTCTCGGTTTCAGCAGCTCCCAGTCATCATACCACTGGGCCACTGGGATCTGTACACTATGGTCTGGTGAAGCGCCAATTGACGCGCTTGATTTCTTTTTTGCGCCCCTCCTCTCCCCAGGGGCCCCCACACATGGGATCCAGGGTCCCCACCAAGAGCCACTGGCCACTATGACTGGGCACAAGAAGGTTTGGAAGCTCAGAAAGCAGAGTACACAGCACGCTGCACCACGGAGACTCACCTGGTTGTCTGGTGCTCTTCTTGCATCTTGGCTTCTCACTTTTCCCGCCCGACACCGCCACGTCGCAGTTTCTGAACATGACCACCACAAGCACCTTACTGTGCAGACGCACAGATCCGCAACATATGTGGTGGATTTGCAAGGTGCTGGTTGCTGTAGGCTACGCGGAGTGTGTCTACGCGAAGCGGCCCAAAATGATGGAGTATACAGGCCGGACACAGCAATTATCCATGTGGACAGCATCCCACAAAGTGAGGGCTTAATACTCCTGTATGATTGCACCCGCGGGCAAGACGGTGAGTCTTTCAGCATTCTCCCTACCTCGGAAACCCACACTCCCATGCCCCTCAGCGCCGGGTAAGCACATGCGCCAAAGCGGTAAGTTGTTCATGTCCGCCCGCTTGGACCGGACAATGCGCATACACACACACAGGGATCACTGGACATTGGCACGGGGTGAGAAGGTGATGGACATGGACGAAGACGGATATGTGAGGAGTGAATGCACTTCCGATATCACAAGAAAAGCAGGTCAAGATCGGAGGACGCTTCCGATGATGGGCGCAGGTCAGAGATCACAGATAACAGGGTAGACACATCTAAATGTTGCCGGAACCGCCCGGGGTCGCGACGGACGCCCTGAGTTTGGACAGAGATCGCGACAACGAGGGACGGGCTCGCGAGGCCGCGCACATCATCTTCCGCCGGACGTTCGGAGTCGGAGCTTCGGAGTGTTCCAGAGTTCGAGAGATGGGGATTAATTTAGGAACGAGTATGCATGGGTACGCGGCCCATGATATGGGTCCATATCCATGCATGAGTGTCCACGACAGCGGCGATGGCCGTCTGTGCGTCTACAGAATGTCACCAGCGACGAGAGAGATAGTCCGTCCGTTCGAAATAATGATGTTCCAAAATGCATGACGCAGGAGTCAGTTGGTGCCTGAAAGGGGTGGAGGATCAGGTGAGAGGCGCTCGGGAGTTGTATATCGCACCCTGAGTGGGTCCTTTGGTGCGGATAGCCGAGGCCGATTCGCGAGGCGCACGCAGCCGAGCACCCGAAGATCCCGAGTTCGCGAGCTCGGTTCGTGGCTTGCGGGCTGCGGGTTGCGGGTTGCGGGGTTGCGGCTTTGGGAGCCCGGAACACGGTATCACGGGCGACGGAGCTCGCCTCGGTGTGCCATGGCGATGCATGCACTGAGGAAACTCCGTCGGAGATGGGGCTGGACCCAGTGAGGATGGCGGACAGCGGACGGGAGGGCTGGGCGGTGGAGATTGTGCTCGCGATTTTACCGCACACTGTATGTGGGGTTATGGGGACTCGTCTCTGCAAGTCGACCCGACACTCACCTTATATCGTCCACTCGCTCCGTCGCCGTGATGGCTAGATATTCTGCCGGAACGGCGACTCGTGTGGCGTCAGTGGCGCTGAGTGCCTCCTGTGCATATCACTGGTGCGGGAAGTTTGGAGAGAGGTAGACAGCTCGATCAGGATACGTATGTCTTGCTCGTTTTTGGTCTGGTGATCTGGTCAAGTGGGGAGGAATGGCGGTTTAAACTAGTCAGCAGATTCAGCTGGCAGCGGCGGGATCCGTCACGTGGGGGCGGGCGGCATCATGCCGCATGCCGAGCGGAGCACGATCGTCGTCGCGGTAAGAACTGTTTGTTCGAACGGCTCCTGCTCGTTCCGATGCATGAGCGAGGACCTAGTTAGTCTTATCGCTATCAGTCTCAGCACGCCGCAATGCAACTAGTGTGGACGGTCATAGTGGCATACACAATGGGCTACTCGCTACCATAGTACTTCTTTCCCGTGCTCCGCACGCAAACGCAACCTAGTGAACATAATCCTCTCTCCTGCAACTAATTTTAATATCCCGGGGCGAGAACCTTACTTGTCCCAGCCCATGGAAGTGTAGACCTGGTTCTTGATGCCCTCAACAACCTCGATACGCTCAACGGACGAAAGGTCTCCGAGAGAGTCAGCCTCGCGAGAGCAGATCTTGCGGAGCAGACGGCGGACAATCTTGCCCGAGCGGGTCTTGGGAAGGTCGGTGATGAGGAAGATGCGCTTCGGGCTGGCGAAGGGACCGATCGACTTGCGGACCTGGATGGACAGCTCCTTGGTGAGGACCTCGTCCGAAACGTTCTTGTCGAACTGGGGCTTCATCTGCACAAAGGCGTAGACGGCCTGGCCCGTAATGTCGTCGTTGCAGCCAACGACAGCGGCCTCGGCAACACCGTTGTGGCCGATGAGGGCAGACTCGACCTCGGCGGTGGAGAGACGGTGGCCCGAGACGTTGATAACGTCGTCGACACGTCCCTTGATCCAGTAGTAGCCGTCCTCATCACGAGCGGCACCGTCACCGAAGAAGAAGTATCCGGGGTACGGCTTGAAGTAGGTGTCGAGGTAACGCTGGTGGTCGCGGTAGACGGTACGGGCAATGGAAGGCCAGGGCTTCTTGCAGACAAGGACACCCTCAACGTCGCCGCCCTCGAGGATCTTGCCGGTGGTGGGGTCAAGGATGTCGACGTCAACACCGAAGAAGGGGAAGGTGGCAGATCCGGGCTTGGTGGAGTGGCAGCCGGGGAGGGGGGTGATCATGTGAGAACCAGTCTCGGTCATCCAGTAGGTGTCGACAATGGCACACTGTCCGCCCTTACCGGCGAACTCGTTGTACCAGTGCCAAGCCTCGGGGTTGATGGGCTCACCGACCGAGCCGAGGACACGAAGCGACGAGAGGTCGTGGTCCTTCACGTGCTCCTCACCCATACGACGGAGGAGACGGATGGCGGTCGGGGCAGTGTAGAGCTGGGTAGCCTTCCACTTGTCAACAAAGTCCCAGTAGCGCGAGGCAGTGGGGTAGACGGGAGTCGACTCGAAGACAGTGGTGGAGGCACCGAGGGCGAGGGGACCGTAGACAATGTAGGTGTGGCCAGTGATCCATCCGACGTCGGCCATGCAGGCAAACTTGTCATCGGGGTGGACGTCAAAGACGTACTTGACGGTGAGGTAGGCACCGAGGAGGTAGCCCGCAGTGGAGTGGACGACACCCTTGGGCTTGCCGGTCGAACCCGAGGTGTAGAGGATGAAGAGGGGGTCCTCGGCGTTCATGTGCTCGCAAGGAGCGTAGGTGGGGACCTTGGCGCACTCCTCGTCCCACCACTTGTCACGGCCCTCGGTCATAGGGACCTTGGAGCCGGTGCGGCGAAGGACAAGAACGTGCTCGACCTTGGGGCACTGGGCAAGGGCGGCGTCGACAATAGCCTTAGTGGCGATGGTCTTGCCACCACGGCGACCCTCGTCGGTGGTGATGAGAACCTTGCATTCGCAGTCGTTGACACGGTCACGGAGCGACTCGGCGGAGAAACCGGCGAAGACGGCCGAGTGGACGGCACCGATGCGGGCACAGGCGAGGAAAGCGGCAACAGCCTGCCAGGTCATGGGAAGGCTTTCGGAAGTTAGTCAGGGTTCATTTGACTGTGGCTTTGTGGGGCCAATGAATCAATGGCACGGCGAGGAACCATAGACCACATGAGGAAAAATGTCCCCACCAATGAGTACTCACTAGACCGAGACGGTGTCGCCCTTCTTGACGCCCCACGAGCGGAGGACATTGGCGACGCGGCAAGTCTCGTGGAAGAGCTCGGCGTACGAGATGGCGCGCGAGTCTGAGGGCTCATCGGCCTCGTAGATGATGGCGGTCTTCTCGGGGTTGGCGTAGAAGTGACGGTCAACACAGTTGTAGGCGGCGTTCAGGGTACCCTCCGGGCTGATAGTGTGAGTAAACAATTTCCATCAAGAAAAAATAAAAGAAAGCGGGGTGGCTGGAGCAGGAATGGCGCGAGGCGCGATCCGTGTCCCATCAATGCCGCTAAGCAGCAACAAGTACATGGGGTGGATATGCGCGGGGTTGAGCGGGGAGAGTGTGATGGAGGGGTCCGGCGTTTTAGCCGCGATAGTGATCCTCCGACACCTGCTTGCTAGATGTGCTGCACTAAGGGGCCGGAGACTTGGGGCAGGGATAATTGGGCGAACCGCGAGCCGAGGTCACAACAACGCTGCCCCACAACTTGAAGACAGCGGAGAAGGATCCGACGCCGTCGCCGACACAGCCAGTCAGAGCTCGCTGATGACAGCCGAGTCCAAAGGGAGCATCGCTACAGAAGTGCTTGCCTCGCTACCAGCCACCTCGGCTCCACACAGGCACGCCTTCCCTCGCACCAGGGAGACACGCGAAATACTCACAACCACTGGATGTCACCAGTCTCGAAGCCGCCGGCGCTGACGGTCTTGAAGTCGGAGAACCAGTCGAGGCAGGTGCGCGCCTTGTCGGCCCACCACTTGTCCGACTCGGGGCCGACCGACTTGTCCCACTCGGCCTTGTAGGCCTCAAAGTTGGGGCCGAGGAAGGGCTCGGGACGGCCATCCTCACCCTGGAGGCGGGGAGGAGGGGGGTACTGGTGAAGGTGACCCGGGTGGGTGTCCTTGAGCTCGGTGTGGTGAACCTCAGCCATGATAGTTGCGACGTGAAGAGGTTACTAGATGGGGGAGATGGGGGGAAGAGGGGGGGCGATGGTGACGACGAGTGGGGGAGGGGGTGATTATATTATAAGAGGATCGCAGGAGGGTGTGGGGTGGGAGGGGGGGGGCGGGGGGATAGAGTACGGTCAATTTGGGTTGTGCGATTGTTCCGGCTGGATGGGATGCAGGGTTGCCTGCTGGCTGTTGGCTGGTGGATGGTGGATACCTGGCTGGATACCGTCTGAGCGCCAGGTCATGAGGGTCATGAGCGGCATGAGAGGAGGGAAGGGGGGGAGGGGCAGTGGCAAGCTGGCAGGGCGGTACGGCGGCAGGGCAGGGCGGGGTAGCAGAGTGGAGTGTGGGGTTGGGCGCGTGTACGTGTGCTTGTGGGGGGGCTTACGGGGCTACGGGGCTACAGCGGCACTGGGCACGGGGAACCACTTTTTCGAACATCGTTTCGGGCAGCCAGCCAGAGAGTGATGAGATCAGTCACTCTCTCCCTCCCCCAGCCCCCGCGCTTCCGCCCAGCCCAGCCAGCTGAGATCCCAGCTGACAGGCCCGGGCGAGCCAGCTGCTGCGGCAACGGCAAGCCAAGAAATGTGGCCAGCCAACCACACAATGCCCAAAACCACACATCATCCACCCAGTGCTGTTGCCCTCCCTTGCCGCGCCCTGCCTCTCCAGTTGCTCTCTTCCCGCTCTGCTCCCCTCGTTCCCCCTACCTCCCAGATGGCGTTTCCGTTCCATAGAAAGAGAAAAAAAGGTGTGCGTGATCATTATTTGCCGCGTCCTCGGACCCTCGGAGCAGAGCCACAGAGCAGAGGAATAGGGTCAGAACAGGAGGGGACAGTTGCTCCGAATGCCCAGTGACATATCGGACACTACGTGCTCTGTACAGATAGGAGACCCGCAGGCCGCAGGGAAGACATCACCACAACAGCACGCACAGGAGAACCGGACACCGAGAGGCCGAGAGCCGCGTTCTATGTTGGTCAAGGAGAACAGGATGCCCGACTGCACGCATGCTCATTACTGGGAGCTCGCTGGATCGCTGGTCAATGATCACTGGCTCGTCTGGCCTGGCTCGTCTGGCCCCTCCCTTACGACCGCGATCCAGCGGCCAGCAAGCGACAACAGCGCAGAAGAGTATCGCCTACTGTTTCCTCGGTGACCCCGATCAGATCTAGGTGAAGGGGCAGGCAGAACCGGATAGTCTATCTCCAGGCTCAGGCTTGATGAAGCAGCGAACCAGGGTCCCTGCCCTGGGAACATGTGTCCTCGGGTCTCGTGCCAAACAGGAACAGCGCGACAGTGTTAGCAGCCTTTCGCCTTGACAGCGGTTTGTGGCCTGGGCTGCTGATCCGCTGATCCCCAGCGATACGCTCATCTCGCCTGTTCTCTCGCTGATCCTCTCGCTCTCTGGGCCCGGTAATTGGTAATCAGTTTACCCGAGCCCTCTCATTTGCTGTCGGACGTCGGTACGTTTGGGTCCAGTCGGCATCCATTTCCCCAGACATTTTTCGCCGGGCGGATGAGATCAGACATGCTCTCATTATCTGGCATCTGGCAGTTCGGGCGGTATACCTCGCCTCCTTGGGCCCGAAACCCTGGTGATGAGAGAGTTCTTTGGCGGGCTGTGATGGGCGCGCCTGCAGCGCGCCAGCGCCTGTCCGCGTCGCCCTTGCCGATGTGCGGCTGAGATTTTCGCCTGTTTTGTCTGTTGTCCCTGACCCCCCGTTCGTCGTATACCGAGAGGCCGTGAGCAGCATGAGCAGAGGCTCGGCAGAAAAGCCCACGGGTCACGGGATTTGTCGTCATCAGCACATCAGCAGGGGGAATGCTTCAAGATACCGCTTTTTGGCGCCTATTAGCCTGGAACCGGAGTCGACCCGGAAACACATCGCATCTCACTGGCCCGGAATCATTCGATCACAGATCACACTGAGGGTGCACCACCTGCGCAACAACATTTGCGACGCCGACGCTGTTAATGCCAGCCAGTGTTCCATCATTCCCTCTTCTCGGCCCTTGTTTCGGTGGAGATCGGCCGACGGACTTATTCCCACATGCACATCTTCGATTCTTGATCCTTTTTCCTGTACGCCAGCAAACCAGCACCTTTCCTCATTACCTGTTCCTTCCGAGGATCCGAGGTCTCTGACCCCGTGGATCCGTGGATGCACGGGCGCACGAGCACTGTCTTGCTAGTGCTGCCAGTGCCGCCTCTCACGCCTCCACCCGCCAGGCCTCACAAGCCACTGCCGCCACTCACGCCCTCCACTTTTTCGGTGCATCGGTATCGGCGGTCTGCTCCAAGTTTACTGCGATCGCAGCCTGGTGGCATGACCTGTGTGTTTTTCCGACGCACTTTTTTGGTCACATATTCTACGACATCTGTCTCCATGATTCATGACGATGCTGCAACAGCCGGCCCCACCCTGCCCCGCACCCCGCTGACCGAGGCCCCAGTGAGGGGCGGTAAATGACAATGGAGGTAGAGGGGGGGAACGATCGTTACGACGTTTTGCGTTAGCGATTCCTACACTGGGCAGCTTGTCACTGCAGCGCGTGCGCAAATGAGCCAACCGCCCAGACCGACAAGTCTAGGGCACAATCCGGTAAATCTTGTTGGACGCCCAGGCCCAAGGTCCCCGAGTCCCGAGACCTTTTTTTTTGCGCTTTTCACAGTCTCGTTTCCATGTCGCTGTCGTGCTGTCTTCCGACTAGCCCGACTCCACCACTCTCCATCTCGTATCATCTCGTTTAGTTCCCCCGACCCAATTAGCTGTGGCCGCTGGTCAACAGTGCGGGGCCAATCGGGGCCACCGGGGTAGCCAGGGCAGCAACCGCTCTTGCATGCAACCGCAACGCGTGCCTCGTGGTGCCTTGGTAAATTGGCCATTGGTGCACTCTTGTGCAGCCTCTGCTTTTCTCTCGGGGATCCCCCCCCGGGTTCATGCCCTGAGCCTCCCCCTCGTGGAGCAGGCGTGCTCAATAGCTCTATCCCGATGCCAAGCGATCCCGTCGCCCAGCCCGTCGTCAGCTTGGGCTCGCCAAGCGTCATCTACTTGGCGATCACATATGACTGAACAGGTGGGGCGACGCCAGCGGCTCGCGGCGTGGCGAGCATGGCACCAAATCGTTCACCGAAAGACTAACGACGTTTGTGCGGGGCCAGTACCGTGCCCAATGCCATTGAGGACTAACAACTTGCGCGCGCACGCACAAGTGTTGATACGCCAAGCGCCCGTCCTTGGTAGCTTGGACTGCAGATCACAATGCACAGAGCAGTCTCGGAACACGTACAGCCAGAGGCCGCGACCAGATCCCACGCACCAACTGAACAAGGTTTGCGGCGTCAGCGCCGCCGCCTCCAGACCGCAGGTCCCAGCCGGCGGCCAGCCTAATTGGCAAGGCACCGACAACGATGGTCCGTTGGCCCCACGCGGGCAACGAGCCTGCCAGCCGCGGCCAGCCGCCGTCACTACACACTTGCGCGTTCACAGTACTCGATCCCGCCCACTGACTCCATTGTTGGCTCGTCGGAGACAGATCCGTCTCCTTGATGATCCACATCCAACACCTGATCTGCGTTCTGCTTTGACCCTTCGGCGCACGTTCTGGAATCACGCACGCGACGCCTCGCAGCTTGTCGTCTGTGCTCTTGACGTTCCCGTCATTATTCCCGGGCTGCAAATAGCTTCATGGCGCGCGCCATCGCGATTCCCGGGCCATTCAGGTTCACAGCTCGCAATTTGAGACAAGACCGTTCTCCCTGTCTCTCCTCCCGCTGCAGTTCCGATGCCTTCAGATCTTTTCTTGCCCAGCACGCCCAGTAGGCCCAGCATGCCAGACCCGATGCCCTGGGCTCCGCATAAACGTCGGATCATCGGCTCTGTCTCCGACTGGCCCCCTCGCTTCGGATATCGTCAGCTCGACAGGTGGGCAGCATGAGATTGTCAGTCTTTGAGCTTGCGGCTATTGAGGCGCGCCAATACCCGTTATCGACCTCTCGCGTGCACTCGTGTCAAACTACATACTGTGCGCGTCGCGATCCGAGCTTCCGAGCGTCAAGCCTGACCAGGACTAACCAAGGTTTCTGACAATGCCGCAAAGTGCGCTTGCACGCTTGCTTGCGCCCCTTGCCCTTGTCCCATGTCCTTTTCCGCACTTGACCCATTCTCCGGGGTTGGTGTCTGTGCACTCGAGTGTCACTGCCGCCAGCCCGCTGTCCACATGTCCGAGGCCCGCCACCTCGAGTCGAACCCCCGCACGGCTCCGGATCTGCTTACCTTGAAGGCAGGGTCTGGATCGACAGGTGAAGGGGCCAAGACCGCAGCGAACCGAGCGGCGAGGAGCGCCAGGCGGATTTTCTGCTTGTCGGTCCCTGTCGCGGTTGACGATCACGATCTTCGATCCTCGAGATGAACTCACGCTTAATCCGGAACCTCATTATGTCTATGACCGGGGATGACGAGCGTAGTCAACGTAGCTAGTTGCTGGTTTGGTACTTCGACAAGACAGCCGACCGGCCAGTACGCCATTGGTCCGACTTGGGTCTGCGGCGCATACGAGACTACGCACCAGAGCGAGACCCGGATGGCAACCACGCGATCTGGCTTGTGCCCTTGGCCCTTGGCCCATCGCTTGAGCCTCCCAGCGCGGCGCGTCTCGGCTGTACCTTCCTCGCATCACGGTCGGATCCTTGCTGGCTGGGTGAAGTGGTACAGTGGGGATAGGCGAGGCGCGGGGGGCGAGGCCGAGATGCGGGGCCACAGGCGACAAAGTGGAGCTGCAGCACTTGTCCGGCTATCGGTCGCGGATATCCTTGGTCCTTGATACTGGATAGTTGAAGGCCTATCAGGTTCGCCTCCGACGATCAGGAGAAGGGAATCTGACCTTGAACCATTAGCACCGGACGATCTGCAGACCTGCAGATCATGATCATCTGGTTTATCATCCTCCTTCACGCCATGGCACTAGGCTACCCCTCACCCTCACACTCAAACGCCACTCCGCTGATCATGGCTCGAAACGGATTGTGGCGGCTGTTCCGGATCCCCGAACCAAACATCCTCTATCTCTCGGACCACTCCCATTGTGGGGGTCCGCGGTCCGTGGTCCGATTGGCTGTTAGCAGTCTCGCGCCTATGATCACTTCTCCCTTCCTCAGCCCCATTACGGTTTGTGACCCGTGCCCGCCCACTCGTTGCCTCGTCGCCCAGCGACCACGCTTGATCCCATGATCCCTCCCTTGTCGGTGGTGTGCCCTCTGCCTCGTGATGATCGTAATTTGCAGATCCGCGTGCTGTCTCGCGGCCTCGCGATCTTCTATTCATGCGGCATACAGTTGAGTCTACCACTTGCGTTTCTTTGACGTTGCTCTTCTCGTCGCCGCGCCACTCCTCTTGCTGTCATGCCTAGCCACGCATACCGCGCATCGCTCCTTGCCTCCTAGTTGGCCCCTTTTCACTGGCCGCCTGTGCTCCCCTCTTCCTTTCAGTCCTTCGATGCCCCTCTGTCACCCCTGTCCGCGACTGTCCGTTTGGTTTTCATGAGCGATCCAATGGCCCCGAGCTCGAGCACGGTTGGGTACATGTGCACTACCTCCAATCCTCCCAAGCTGGATTCGTCACCCGTTTGTGTCGTATGCTCCTGGGGGATTGCGCAGAGTCACGCCCATCACAAAACCTCTTATCTAAAACAATACGGCCTTGATCCGCAGATTCGAACACACGATCTGGATATTGGCGCCGCTTCCCTGTGGCGCCCCACAATTCCCTGTCTGCCCCACACATCCCCAAGCATGCCCCGCACGGGCCCCTTCAACCCCACACGCATGCATGCAGGGCGTGAGTGTAAGCCGTGGGCACATGCAAAAAGAGGTTCGAGGCATGCTAGGCAACTATCCTCTTACGTCCTCTCGCAGGGGTGGATCAGGCCGCCTGCTAGCCCACCTCGTCGGACACGGGGAATTCTCCGATAGTAACCACTGCACTATAGGATGTTGGCTGGTAGATGGGGGGTTCCGGCGCCGTTTGAGGTCGCTGGGGCTCGCTGGGCTAGTGTGAGACTGACTGTGTGGGTGGCTGGCGCGCTAGTGAAGTGAGCAACGCCTGGGGGACATCAAACAGGGATGGATTGGGTGTGCGGTGCGTGTATGTGTGTGCGAGGCGTTGTCATGCGAGCGCTGACCTGACGCTCTCTGACGGAACACGTCCGAGATCGGTGCGGTGAGAGCACGCGCGCAAGCGGCACGCGCGCAAGCGGGTACGTCGACGCGTGTGGTCCCTTGTGGATCGCTTGCCACCGACGCGTCGAACGCGTCGTAAGGGTTCCGACGCACGGACATGTAGAAGATCCATAACGCGTAATTATCCAAATCTGTCTTCTGATCTGCGCAGCCAGAACACCAGGTCCGTGCGATAGGGCGCGCATGAACACAATGATCGCCCGTGCCACCGCCCATCCACAACAGAGACATGAGACACGCCCAGACGCGTCATGACCCCGCCGATAGCGCGTTTACCGCGGCTCGGTGCCCACCCACATGTCCAGCCGCGACCACCACATTCCGTGTGCGCCGCGGATGCCCACCCGTTTAGCGTGTTGCTGATATCTCTGACCGGATCAGGTGGGCTATCACTCCATGGCCTACTCTAGAACACCGAGGTTTCGCAGATCACTACTGTATCGGGAGCGGCGCGTGCCGCGAATATCAGCTTATCAGGCTAGTCTTTGAAAGCGTGCGACACACTTCGATTTATGGTGCCAGACGCTCGGGATAGGACCAAAATTGTGGCTCGCCGGTGCCACATGCTCTGAGGGGCCGAAGCGTTCCGAGTCCTCTACTGTAGCAATCTACCACCATATGAGGTCGCCCACAGTACGATCTCTGCGCACACATCTATTACCGAAGAACAGCCGTGTTTGACGCATGTACGTTCGACACCAACGATATACCGTGCCGCACCCACGTTCGGGGCTCATACGTCTTTACGCCCGCGCACCCGATGCGCCGCGCGCGCCGCTTCGCACCATTTAATATTTACTACGCCGCTCGAGACAACACAAAAAGGCGCGCCCTCCCTGGAGGGTCGACTGTTAGGCCTTTTCTTTGCAAGGTTCGAACCCGCGTTGCTTGTAACACGGTGTTCTACTGCCAAGTCCAGTACGACCTGGATCTGCGATTTATTATACAGGTCCGCGACGACCACGCGGAAGTATGGGAATTTTGGGTCTTTTTGAGGAGCGCTCAACGCGTCCTGGGGGCTGCAGAGGGATGTGGGGTTCCTATTACTGCAGGTGGGAGTCGCTTCATGCGCACTGACCGGTGACTACCGCGGTACTATAGTGCATGTAGTGCGCCCAGCCCAGATCTCGTGATGCGTTAGTCACCATCACTCCAGCCCACACGCGTCACTCGTCATCATCAGGTCTTCACTCGCGACTGACCCATCACCCACCTCATGGCTCCGAGTCGAAACTGTCAATCCTCACCTCCAATCGCGGGCGGCGTACCATCGGTGCTTCTGGCAGGGGGACGTCCCCAGTGGCTCAGAGGGGCGCATGTAGTCCAGCGCATCCGTCAACAACGGATACGCGGCCGATCGGCGGAGATCGGCGCCCCCAAAACCTGTCATCAAGGCGATTTAGCTCAGTTGGTTAGAGCGCATGCTTAACACTCGAACAGCGTTACGCATGAGGTCGGCGGTTCGACCCCGCCAAACGTCAACACAGCGCTCTCCGGAGCGCGTATCCTTTTTCTGTGAGAGAACCCCAGAGCTGGGGGGACAGGGGAGGCGAGGGCGCGAGGGACGGTCGCGAGATCGCAAGGTACCTTCAAGCGGAGACAGGAAAAATGAGGAAAAATAGCGGGCCCGGCTCATGTCATTGTTGACCCGTGGTATTCAGTTCCTCCGGTCGTTTCATGCCAATTTCAGAGTAAGTAACAAGTACTGTGCTTGCCTTCATCGCTGCCTATCAACCACCATTTTCCTTCTGTCCAACAGCCCGTATCATCTATACAATACGAATACCATCGTCAAGCGAGAGACTACCGGTCGCGCCGCACAAACTCGAATGTGGGGAGGGTAAACCACGCGTTGCTAGGGGTGCACAGTGCGGCCAAGGCATCATACCACGCAAAGAGGCCCGTGAGAATCCCGAACGCGCCGGCGGCCTTGGCGAGGGACGTGTGTGTTGCCTCGGTGAAGTAGAAGCACATGGCGAGGATGAAGAAGAGCTCCATGGAAACAAGTGTGGCGAGGACGGTGGCGGACTGGCGCGTCGCGCCGACGATGAAGAAAAATGTGAGGATGACGAACGCTGCTGTCAGAGAGCGCATCTCGGGTCACGTACTGGAGAGCCAGATGCCTGTCACCGAGTTGAGCTCGTTCGCGGCGGCGCCGCCGGGCGCGTAGATGTTCGGCGTCGTGCCCGTGTACGAGCCCGTGAGGCCAAACCAAGGGACGTTCAGCACCAGGAAGCCGCCCCAGTACCCGCCGTACACGCCGAACATGGTTGCCGCAAAGGTGCGGCCTGAGAGATACCTAAGAGTCAGCGGGAGCCTTCACGAGGAAAGAAATGAGCAAAATGAGAGTAATCGGATACAATGCCACACATGAATCCACACTATGCACAGAACACACTTACTCAATAATTGTCGCAATCGTCAACATGAGGAAGCCGAGTCCCGCAGCCGGCGCAATAACCACACTGTGATACCGCAGACTAAGCTTGTTCGCCTCGACGAACACCATGCCCTGCATGACGAAGCACGCGCCGAGTCCGAGCCATGCGAACGGGCTTGGGTCGGCGAATTTACTGTCATTGTCAGCCAACTCGTTAACGTGTAGAGCTCACCGGTGGAAGTCCGGGAACGCAGGCGATTGCGACGTCGTCGCGATGTGGCCACCGGGCGTGAGCGCCGGCTTGAGGTCCATCCCTCCCTTCAGCTCCGGCACTAGATGCGGCGACGACATGGTGGCTTTGATGTTTGTCGTGAAGAGGTCGCAGTCGGGATGATTGGGGCACCTCGTCACTCGCGTCGCTACATATGTGCACACCATGAGATCCTCATGGGGGAGCACCAACTACGACTGTGGCGGGAGCTCCGGGGCCGGCATGTTCTTCCGGGTGGTGATCACTCTACCTCTGTCAATGGGCCAATGAAACTCGCTTCGTGACATGGAGAAGACCGACAATCGATATCCCCGCATTACTAGGTCCTGAGAACGGCCGAATCGGCACAGTTGAGAAGGCCGAGACCCGTGTCAGGCGACCTTGTTGGCCAGCCGGTGCCTGGTTTAAGCGATCTACCCTCGTCATGGAGGCGCGTTCATGCAGTAAACGAGAGGCCGTCGCACTGGTGTTGCGGTGATCATGTGAGACAGATAGTCAGGTGAGTCGGAAATAGCCACGATCAAAGCCAGCCCCACAGTGATCCTCTGTGAAAGATATTGTCATCCTCTCACGAGAAAAATTATTGTTTGGCGGGGACCCGGAGTTAACAAGTGCGTTGTTTAAACGTCTTGGTTCTGCCTTGTGCCACAGGTTCCTGTTACACTCACAGCCGATAGATGTGCGATTGTGGGAAAACCGCGTTCTCGAGAACGACGCGAGTGAACGTCAGCCACTCGTTCGGAGGCAGCGGGTTGTGCGTTCACAACCACTCTTATAACATCTACGGCCTTAGGCATCACTCACAGTAGTATCCATCAGAGCACGATGCCGAACGACCTTGAGACCCACGGAAATGGGACATACTCTGTCAGCAACGACAGCACCCAGGCCACCGGGGACAGCTATGACCAGCGGTTTGCCCGCCTCGAGCGCCAGCTCACTACCCACGGACACATTCTCGAGACCCACCAGCCCGGTCTCCCAGTGAGCGGCGTGCACCGCAAGCTTGCCCTCCCCATCCCTTTGGCAGCGTACAGCATCGGCTCGACGTGTTGGGTGCTTGGCCTGCTTCTTCTCAACGTGCGTTGCCATGTCCTCCAACACTGACATCAGACGCGCCACACAACCGTGCCCAATGGCTGGCTACTCACCGGCCTGCCAATGGGCGTGTTTATGACCTTCCTAGTGGGCATAGGAGAGGTGTTCTGTGGTAACACCTTCGGCGCCGCACTATTCGTCACCACGGCAGGCGTCCTCACCGGCCTGGCATGCATGTTCCTCCCATGGGCGAGGTACGTCCGCAGATCCAGCAAGAGCTAATGGCAGCATCGGACCAAGCGTGGAAGCCGCGCTGGGCGAGGACGCCGCACGGACACCTGAGATCGTCAACGCCGCAACAGGCACGTACCTCCTCGTCACGATGGGCGCCATGGTCATCATCCTGATCGGGTCGCAGCGCACGGCCGTCGCCGTCGTCTCGTCCCTCGGCTGGGTCAACATCCTCCACATCGTGTTCGGCGCCGGTCTTATCACAGGTAAAATGAAGCTGGTCACCGTGAGTTGAAATGAAGCCCGCATTTGTGGTATGTCTGACATCAGGCCGCGGGCGGATTCTTCATGGTCGTCGCCTTCAACCTTTTCTGGAATGCCACTGCAATGCTCCTTATCGAGCTCGACCACCCGTTCGCACGCTTCATGCCTATGGGTGCCTTAGGACCTAAGGATTAACAGGGCGAAAATCAGTAAATGTCGGTTCGCCCAGGGTATAGGCTCTTGTAGTTCGTTGCATGGAGTTTCTTCTGCTTTCCTTTGCTTCTTCAAGCTTGCTTTCTGTCTCTGGTCTACGCGTGATGGTGAGGCATCGAGACGCATCACCAGAGACGTTGAGACACAAATCATTGTTGGAAGACCGAGGTAGAGAAAGGGTGTGTGATTGACCGCCTTGCCCGGATGCGGGAGAGCGCAATCTCAAAAACGCAGTGGCGGGCGTGTAGCTCAGTTGGTAGAGCGTTCCATTCGCATTGGTGATTTGGAAAGGTCTTTGGTTCGATTCCTAACTCGTCCATCCGCAGTACATTTTTGTTTTTCACCAGCCGCCCAGGGCGTGTGCGCGATGACCGCGTTAAGAACCGGGCCTGCTTGAGCGCATGACCTGCATGGCAGTACCCAGAGGCATTCTGTCCCAGAGGAGTTCTGCACGTACGCAGTATTTACCCGCATGATTGAGTGAAGTTGCAACTCGCAGGGAGGGATTCGTGGTAGGGCAGGCCACTCTCACCGTTGCAGCCTTTCCTCTCGACCTAAGCAGGACTAAGACCTATCTTCCCTATGACGGCCACTTATGACTTGAGAGATGTGATCGGGTCAGACTTTGTAGAGTTCAGTTAATGGAGATGCGAAGTCCGGGGGACCAGTCACAGATCGTGGGGGGGTGTCCGCTGGGAAAAATGTGTGCTCTTCAGTTCCCATCGTCAGTAGTCCCGGCAGCACGCTCATATCATACAATGCCATCCAGCCACGAAGTATGGAGCTCCCGTCTATGCCCCTCACATGCAGATCCTGTAAGTGATGTATCTGTCGCGTGAGCACTTGCTTCAGGGGTCGAGTAGCTGTTCACTCACCGTCCGGCCGTCTCACTCGAACGCTCAATGCGCATGACCTGTCCCCTACGCATTCCGTAGTAGCGCGCAACAGGGTCGGTGATGAGGATACGCGGCAGCTGCGTGTCCTTGAGACGGTAACGCTTGATGAGCGCCGACTTCTCCTCGGGAGTCATGATCGTGTGCTTGGGAACCAGGAAATGCTTGGTGATGTTGACAAGCAGGTCCGCCTCGGCAAAGTCCTCGAGGTGGTACTCGGACTGCATCTCCACGAGCGTCTTCTTTGCTGCAGCCGACATCTTCTCCGTCCAGATGATGATGCCGCGTTTTGCGCCAACGCCGTCAAGCGAAGTGATGAATCTGCAGTCAGCATATGATAGCTCGACAGTTCGCAGATTTCAAACGTACCCCTTCATCGCCGCCTTGGACACATTCTTCTCAGAGCAGAAGTAGACGTATATCCTGTCGCGCGCGTCGTCCTTGTGGTTGGCGTGGAAGGCCATCCGTCCACGGCTGAGAGTGTAAGCAACGTGTGTCCAATCTCCGCCCTTTCTCCATCTTCCAGTATCCAGATTACGCACTCGACGCTTCCACCACCGCCGAACATGTCCTTGAACTCGTCAAAGCTGATGTTGATCTCGTAGTCCGCGACCTCGTAGCCCTGCGACGGTCAGCTCCGCACACAAAGAAGCAGCTGCGCCAGCACATACGCGATCACGAATCATCTCGTGCACAGTCTTGGACACACGCCACAGACGGGCAAGCTCGCGGTCCGCCTCGAGCGACATTGTGGGTGGAGGTTGACGAAGGGGGAGGGTGGAGGGAGGGATGCGATGGGCTCGACGGCGAGAGATGGGACGTGCGCAGACGCTAGCGACGGACTACTCGATCACCTAGACGGATCGAGTGTTTTGGTAGCGAGATGGACGAGTCGGATGGCCGCCAGTGAAGATTAGATGATGAGCTCAAAGGTAATGTTGTGGTGCAGTGATCTTTTGATCGAGAATGATGATGGTGACAAAAAGTGGACAATCTTGAACAAGGAGTGCTTCAAAAGCGGAAACCTTGTGGTGCACGCCTAAGGCTTTGCAGGCCTAGTTCCAATCTTATAAATATGAATTTTTTTGGGGCCCCACCCTCTGGTCCTCCCTGGCTGAATGGTTTTACGTCACGCGTCGGTAGGTTGTGGATATCCTTGGACACCCTTGGTGCATTCTTTCTGTTTGGCTAGCGCGCCGCCGACCTGACCGATCGACTGAGGTCGACTATTGCGTCGTCGCTTCCAGCCGATGGTACCCATATGGGTCAATGTTAACCCCTTTCTGTTGTTTTCGCTATCCTCCTCATCAATTATCAGCACAGCACAGCAAGGCCATCAGTAGCCGCCGTTGTGCATTCACCCTTTCGTCTGTTGCGTCTTCGACTCGCACCTGGGAGACTGCTGCCTACGCTGAAGCACGAACCACCATAAAGCCTCCCGGCAGCTGAGCCGGCGCACTATCTCATCCTCGACAGTTGCCGTCAGCAAAAGCCACCATGGAAGCAGTGAGTCGAGCGCTTTCGCGTCCTTCTGACCGCAGCCCATAGTTGATGAGCTTGTGCCATATGGCACACTTCAGCTCCTCCGTACGGGGATTGCACTGGGCTTGATTGTCGTTCAAGAGCTGTATCGTTTGCCCGGCCTCCATACCTTCCTCTCACGATGGACCACCGATACTATTCCTCTCGCCGATGTGCCTGGAGACGTTGACGAGGCCGAAGTGGAAAAGAAGGTGAAGGAGTTCCAGCCCCCGTCACTCATCAACTTGATGCTCGTCTTCCTTACCGGTCTTGAACTCCTTGCCTGGACGATTGTCTTTGGCGATCAGCTCTCTATTGTCCTCAACATCGATAACCCCAGCTACGACGCGAAGAAGGCGACGAAGTATGCCGCGGGAATGATTCTTGTCTGGGTAAGTGGTGTATGAATGGTCCGTGTGTTTTGCCACTCACCTCTCAGCTTCGCCTTCTCTTCGACACCAGCCTCCGTCGCCCGAAGACCATTCCGTGGGGCGCAATCTGGACCTACATTGCCCTTGGTACTATCAGCACTCTAGTGCTATGTGTCGCGGGATATACACGAATGGTGGAGGGTGCCTTCCCTGCCTGGGCCACTCCCGAGGATCTCGTTCTTGAGGCCTGCAACCTCGCTGTTACGCTTGCTCTCACGCTCCTCGCCGGATGTCTCCGTTTCAATTCGCCCTTGGTCCTCGCTCGAGCTGTGAGTGACCACCCGGAGAACATACTAACTTCAGGGTGTCTTGGGCAAAGACGACGTTGTCACGCTATGGCAGTGGGTCACGTTCTCGTGGATGAGCCCCTTCATCGCACAGGCAACGGTCCGTGAGCTCGAACCTTCTGATCTCCCTGTCCTGTCGCGTACCATGCAAAGCAGAATCACCTTCAACAAGTTCCAGGACACCAAAGCGGCAAAGCTGTTGTGGAGAATTGCAAAGGCGAATCGTCTCGACATCTCTGTGGACATTGGCCTTACGATAGTGTCGGTGTTCCTCAATTATCTTGGTCCTCGCTTCCTGCAGCAAATTCTGTGAGCTAACCAAATCATATATAGCTGACATCAGACTGAGTATCGAAACGGCTCGCGATGTCAGGAAGCCCGACTCCGAGCGGAGCTCTGCCCTTGCCTTGGCTTACATGTTCGCAATTCTGGCTCTCACCGCGAGTCTTCTGAAGGCTGTGTCCGACCTTTTCCATCTTTGGCATTCACGTCGCGGATACGTTCGCATCAATGCCGAACTTATTGCCTCCATCTACGACAAGGCCCTTCGCCGCAAGGACGCGTCCGGTGTCATTGGAGAAAAGGAAGATCAGAGCGAGGAAGACACGAAGGACAAGGACGGGAAGAAGGAACCCAAGAAGAGCAATGCCGACACGGGCAAGGTGGTGAACCTCATGTCTGGAGACGCCAGTCGGTGGGTGTCTTGCACTGGTGGTCGCTGACGATTAGTATCGCCAATACCATCGGCTTCATGTACTACATCGTCTCGAGCCCTATCGAGATAATCATCGCGTCGGTCTTCCTCTACAGCCTCCTCGGTTGGTCCGCTTTCACAGGCATAATCGTCCTCGTTGTCGCCACTCCCCTCAACTCTTGGGTCTCGAACAGGAGTCTCAAAATCCACAAAAAGATGCTCAAGGCTCGTGACAAGCGTATTTCCGTCATGAACGAGCTCATCGGTGCCATTACCTTCATCAAGTTCTTTGCGTGGACGGACAAGTGGAAGAAGCGCGCTGTCGATGCTCGTGCGAATGAGCTCAAGCTTGAAGTTCGCAGCATTATCAACGGCTTGATGTTCTCTTTGATTTGGGCGCTTGTTCCCATTCTTGTTACCCTCTGCGCCTTCTTCTCCTACGTGGTCATCGCCAAGAAGGAGCTCACCGTTGCTGTGGCCTTCACCTCCATCTCGCTATTCAGCATGCTTCGAATGCCGCTGAACGCCATTCCCATGTTCTGGGTGTGGATCTTGCAGGCGTTCGTCTCCGTGGGGCGTGTCGACGACTTCCTGGCTGAGGAGGAGGTTCCCGACTGGGTGTCTACCTTGAAGCGCAAGGACACCCATCCCAACGGTCCGACCAAGATTGGGTTCGAGAAGGCAACCCTGCGCTGGAACTCCGGAAAGCAAGGCGAGGATGCAGCTCCGGATGCCGCCAGCACCCAGCCCTCCGAAGCGGCCGAATCCTCAACTGCAGTCTCGATTGAGGAAGTCTTCGAGCTGGCGGACATCAACGTCAACTTCCCCATCGGCAAGCTGACCGTCATCACTGGACCCACAGGTGCGGGTAAAACTGCAATGCTCACTGGCCTTCTCGGCGAGATGGACTTGGTCTCAGGAAAGACCTTCCTTCCGAAATATCTGGCCGACATCGACCCGGCAACTGGTCTTCGTAACTCGGTCGCATACGCAGCCCAGACTCCTTGGCTGCAGCAACAATCTATCAAGGAGAACATCCTGTTTGGAGAGCACCTTGACGAGGATCGCTACGAGGCAGTGGTGGATGCCTGCGCCTTGTAAGTCAGGCTCGTTTTGCTATAGCTGACAGTAGGCGCACAGACTTTGACATACTGGAGGATGGAGACGAGACTGAAATCGGTGCTAAGGGTGTAAGTGGATGACCGTAGAATTTGGATTGTGCTGACAACTAGGTCTCCCTCAGTGGTGGACAGAAAGCCCGTGTAGCACTTGCACGTGCCGTGTACTCGTACACACAGCACGTGCTTCTTGATGACCCTCTCGCCGCTGTTGACTCGCACACCGCGAAGCATCTCGTCGACGAGTGCCTCAGTGGCCCTCTTCTCAAGGGCCGCACAGTGGTGAGTGAACAGAGGCCCCACATAGGAGAAGTTAGCTGACCCCAACAGATTCTTGTGTCCCACCATCTCGACCTCCTTGTCCCCACTGCGGACTACATCGTCCGTATCCTCGATGGCCGTGTTGATTGCCAAGGCACTTGCAAGGAGCTCCGCGATGCGGGAGAGCTGGCTGGCATTGTGGCTGTCGAGGAGGCGACTGCCCTTAAGGTCGAGCCCGTTCAGGCCGAGAACCTGGAAGACGTTGTCGATGCCGGGGAGGACAGTGGCAAGAAAAAGGGAAAGAAGAAGGGCCCAGGACGCAAGCTCATCAAGGACGAGGAACGCGCAGTGGGCAACGTCAAGTTCAGCACCTACATGTACTACATCAAATCTGCCACTCTGATCACTTGGGTCATCTGGCTCATTATCCTGGTCTTCTCGCAGCTCACCAGCGTTGGTGAATCGCTGTGGCTCAAGTTCTGGGGTGAGGCGTACAAGATCCGCACGGACTCGCTCCTCTCGTTCTTCCGTTTCGCTGGCATTGCCACGTCTCCCGAGCATCACCTTCCTTCCGACTACCGCCACAACTTCATCTACCATGGCCCTCAGGCTGTCTCCAATATCACTTCGCCGTCGTTCACCATTCAGGGCATCGACGCTCAGGCAATCCTTCCTAATCCGCCAGCTGCGACCCACCCTGGCTACTACCTTACTGGCTATACAATCATTGTGCTGGCAAGTGCTCTGATCACAGTTCTGTCGTCAATGGTCGCCTCGTGGGGCGGTTACCTTGCTGCAAAGAAGATCCACAATGAGCTGCTCGACTCGGTGCTCGGTGGCACAATTCGCTTCTTCAACACCACACCGCTTGGCCGCATTCTGAATCGCTTCTCCAAAGATGTTGAGACGGTCGATGGCAACCTTGGCTCTAACATTCGCACAATGGTAACCATGGTGGCTTCATTGGCTGCACGTCTCTTCCTTGTGGTTTGGTTGATTCCCGCGTTCCTCCTCCCTGCTGCGATTATCAGCTACATCTACTATTCGTACACGGTGGTGTATTTGCGCACTGGCCGCAGCCTGCGTCGATTGGAAGCCACTCTTCGCTCACCCATTTTCTCTGGATTCGCCGAGCTCCTTGATGGCGTTATCTCGGTTCGCGCGTTTGGCGCAGAGAGTCGATTCTTTGAGAGGCTTTGCTCGCAGGTCGACCAGTCGAACAGCGCTCACTACTACTATTGGATGACGAACCGCTGGGTAAGTGATCATTTGGGAGCTATCTAACCACAGCTTCTTCTTCGCTTCGATGCTCTGGGCGGCTTGTCTGTGTTTATCACCACCATTCTGCTGCTCCAGAACGCCAAATCGTCTGACGGAGCTGCGGGAGTTGCCATTACGTCGGCACAAGGCTTTGTCATGTCGTGCTACTGGCTCTCGCGTTTCTGGGGTGAACTCGAAATGTCGATGAACAGCGTGGAACGCATTGAAGAGTACCTTGACATTCCTCAGGAACCGCCGGCCATCATCAAGAACCATCGTCCCCCGGCTTACTGGCCGTCGTACTCTACCAACGAAGCCTTTATTCGGGCGGAGGATGTTGAGATCAAGTACGCCCCTGACCTGCCGACGGTGTTCAAGGGCTCCTTTGAGATTAAGGCCGGCGAGAAGATTGGCCTCATCGGACGCACGGGCTCAGGCAAGTCGACGCTTGCCATGTCTTTGCTGCGGTTCATCGACCCCGCAAGCGGCAAGCTTATTCTTGACGGCATTGATATTACGACCATCGGTGTGGACGATCTCCGTTCGCGGATCACGTACATTCCGCAGGACGCCGTGCTGTTCTCGGGAACTGTGCGCGACAATCTGGATCCATTCAACGAGCACACTGATGCTGACCTCCTTGACGCCCTGGTGCGTGTTCGTCTTATTATCAATGACGGCACGCCTGCCCGTAGCGGGAGGGCCAGTGCTGCAGCAAGCGGTGCGGCGACACCGTCAACTTCTGCACCTCAGCCACCTGTCAACCCGCGTTTGGTGCAGATAGCCGCTGAGGATGCTGCCAAGGGTGACGTCTCGCGAGGAACGTCTACACCGCGTGTGCACATCACACTCAACTCGGAGGTTTCGGCGGGCGGCGCCAACTTTTCCCAGGGCCAGCGTCAGTTGGTCGCCATGGCCCGTGCTCTACTGCGCCGGTCGAATCTTATTGTGAGCTTCTAAGGACCTTCACCAAGCTGACCAGCAGATCATGGACGAGGCCACCGCTTCTGTCGACTTTGCCACGGACGAAGCCATCCAGACGGCTATCCGCAGCGAGTTCAAGGAGAGCACCCTGCTCACGATTGCGCATCGACTGTCATCGGTCATTGACTATGACCGCCTGCTCGTGCTTGCGGACGGCACCGTCGCCGAGTTTGACACGCCCATCGTGAGTAACCTGTGCGAGCAAGACCACTCTCCAAGTGGCATACCACGGCGTCTTTCCCAAAATTTTTCGCTAACACTTGTAGAACCTTCTGCGCCAGGAGTCGTCGCTGTTCAAGTCCCTGTGCCAGAAGTCTGGCAAATACAACGAGCTCTACCGGGCGGCGGAGAAGAAGGAGAAGGGTACCGCCCCTGAGGCGAGCGGCAGCGGCAGTGACGCCGATGCCAAAGCTGACGCGGACTCCAAGGCCGACAATAAGCCCGATGCCTGATGACAGATAGAACGGCAGAGAGCTGCCAGCTGTTAGTTTTCATATACCAGTTATACCACATGGACTGCTTTTTGCTTCGTATCAAGGTAACGGCGGTCGTCGAGGTCGCCTGCCTGACAGGGCCTCCACCGTGGTACATCTAATCTTCCTAATCTCATTCCTGACCTATAGAAGGATTCGCCTCACGTGTCCAGGTCTGGGCTTGGTCGGCTCGATCGGCTCGGCGATCGGGATCTGCGACCCTCAAAAACCATCGCAAATCCCGCATCCCGGAAACCGCGTCGCGTTCGTCGCCATCATCGCACAATCCAGGACATATTGACAGAGCCGTCCCGCCGCGGCACAGTAACTTGGCGTGCGTATCCGTATCCTCGACAACTGCCGCGACGAACCATCTGCCGAGCCGGCAGATAGTCCGGGAGGGAGCGTTTCGGGGCTCCCCGAGAGTGGGCATGTGGCGGTGCCTCAATCAGACAGCCCCAGAACTTCAATCAGTGTGTACTCCTCAACAATGCCCAGTCCCCAGCAGCAACAGCAGCAACGTGTCTGTTCATCAACAAACGCTTACTCACGCCCATCGCGTCGACGCGGACAAAGACGCATTGCGTCGAACGCGGACAAAGACATTCAATGCCAAGCCGGGCGTGCCAAAGCGGCCTCTCCTGCCCACTGTGGCGCGCCAAGACAACGCAAGACTGCCCTCGTTGCCAGCTCCTAGCTCCTAGCTCCTCTGGTAACTGCTAGCTGCTAGCTGGCTGGCCCCCTTGCCATGCGCCATGTTCCACTCTCCTATCAGGCCGGGATACAGCGTTCCTACACATCACGTGCTTTCGCACCTCGGGGATGGGCTGGACGCCGGCTGCTGCGCGTGGCGTCCCGATCTCTGTCTGTGGCGCCCTCATGTGTTCTACAGCCTAGGTGTTTGCGGTTCGGCTCGTTTCGAGCACCTCTCTTTCCCATGTTGCTCTGGTGTTTTGGGCTGCGGCGAGTTAGCACCCAGCACCTCCGGCCCCCTGACCCGGAGGCGATCTGATCACCACCGGCTGTCGGTACCGGCTCTTTAGGGGACAAGTATGCCTGTGGTGGGGAATGGCGGCGGGCGCCGCGGCCATGCTCGCCAATCAAAAGGGTATCTCTCGCGCCCACCCGATTCGCTATCGCGATGTGGGCCTGGCAGTGGGCAGGGAACAAGTAGTAAGCAATGTTGATCCAGAGGACCAGTAAGCATACACCAAGGCGCGCGCGTTTGCTTGGTAGAAGGCCAGACGGTCCAACACAGATCCCGATTGAGAAAAGCATCAACCTAACATGGCAGCATTCTGTGTGCTAACTGACACTCCGCGTGGATCGAATCCGCTTGCCGCTCACTGTTGATAGGCAACCACGAGGGGACGCGCAGAGGGCACGCGATACCGCACATGTCATGCCCTGCGCACGGTCCGTTGGCCGCGGGTGGATACTGATTGCGGTGCGGGTTGCGATCATGCGATACGAGCCTCAATCCATCAATCAATCCTGAAGCGCTGAGACAGCGACAGAGACACCGTGCATGTGCCGCTTCGGGGCTGGACACATGGCGGCGCTCGGACCGAGGTGGGGAGCTGGGAAGCGCATATCTGATAGAGAAGAGGTGGGCAGATCGCCAATCTCGAGCTATTGCCAGGTTACTGATCCAACGATCGACTGGTTTACCCTCATTAATCACCCTGGCCGCTCACTGCCGCTGGAATCAGTCGGATCTTTAGTGTGGCAGGGACAGGGACATGGGAGATGAGCCAGGGCTAGCGTCTCTTCCATACTCTCCGTACTTTGTGTACTCCCTTGGGCTGACTTCCACCACATCTCTCCCTGCAGATGTGGAATGTGCATGTCATCTCTACCCTTGATGGCGTGCGATCACCATTCCACAAGTAATATGTACCACGGGGGAAATATTGCACTATCACTATATCCGTAGAGGTCGAGCTCCGGGTTTCCGGAACGGACATTGCAAAGTGCGCCACAGACAGGCGGCAAGCGGCAAGTGGCTACGAGTGCCATGCCGCAGGAGAGGATTGCACAGGCAGGAACTGGCAGCCACAGGTGGCATGGCATAGAGTTCCACACGGTCGAGTTATCGGGCATCACGGGCGGCGGCGTCGGTCTGGTCTGGACTGAATTACGCGCTACATACCGACTAGCCGCGGGGACTTGTTCGGGCCGCGGCGGCGGGGACATGGTACGGCTGTTGATTGCGGTGTCAGCGAGTGAGCGACCTCCACTCGCTCAGCGGGCACGCTACGCCGAGACTATCGCTCGCTGTGCCGCTAGCTCGTTGATCGTGTTGATCGTGAGCGTTACTCGTGGTGTGTTCGCCGTTTCGCACGCAGTGTCATTGGCCGGCAGGGGCGGGCTACGGCTGATTTACCGGCGCCATGGCCGCCTGGGACAGCCCCGGTTGAGCGGATGGGCGAATCCGCCAGTCACAGTCTCGCATGTTCTCGCCCTCAGATTTACACCTGCGGCACCTGCGGCCTGAGACCTGCGAGATTCCGTACTCGCCGGGACTGCTGTGGAATGGAAATGGAACTGGGAATGGAAACGTCGATCAGGTGTGCGATCTTGCGAATGATGCGTGCGATGGGCGGTGAGTGCCGCACTCTGCCCTGTGGCTGCCACATCTCAAGCCCTTTGCGACTTTGCGACGTGGCAGTCTCGGCGCCCTATCCGCCCTCACTCGTACACGAAGCTTTCGGCACGCTGCCGGCCGCCGCGGCATCCATCTAGGCGGCATCCATTTAGGTACAGTGGGGAAGTGCAGCACATGCAGCCAGCTTATTAACCGAGACGTGAGGTCAACTTGGAAACCATATTCAAAAGAAGCAGCATGTGTTCGGAAGAATGTCGCTAAAATAAAGGCAGCCTGCAGCCCTGTGACCTGTGTTGGTCCCTCATGTCCAGCTGCTCCCCTCCAGGGCCCGGTAACTGATGGCGGGCTTTATTCACTATAACCTAACCCACATGTTTGCCCTAGCAGCACGAATCGGGTCCCTGGGCAGCTGCCGCCATCTTGCCGTCCTGCATTACATCCGTTCGGCGTCGGCGATCCCGTTCCGAGAAAATAGCCACCAAAAAAGTGTGAGATCTCCCACAGAAATCAGAATACATTCTGGTCACACCCGGTCTCGGATATGTAGCCGCCCAGCACCCAATCCAAAGCAAGCATCCCAAACATGCGGGACGATGCCGCCAGCTGATCGCGCCAAGAAGCAGCCGCCGCCGCCGCATGCACTCACAGCGCTGGGCGTGGAAGTGGAGGGAGATGGACAATGACCATGTGTGATGCCAGCAAGACCCCGAGACTGTGCCGCTGGCCTTGGCCTTGTGGATGTCGCGGATATGTCGGATAGGCACGAACTCTGTTGAAGGGAAGGGAAGAGTTGTTGGCCCAGCCCCCTGTGTGTTCACCTTGGGTCCCCGCGTTGCCCTCTCAGCGAAACCCCTGGTTCTTGGCCCCTGGGATCCCTGCGATCGTCAGTTCAATGTGTGTGTGCCCCGCTTCATGGGGAGAACATGAGCGAAAGGGCCCCGGGCCCCGGCATGATGTGGAGAAAAGTATGCGTGCCTCCCAAAGCAGAAGAGTTCCAAGCCCCCCCTCTCCGGCGTCCGCCGCACGGCCTTGCTTGCCCCGAACCGACGGAGGTTCCAGTTGCAGCCATGCGCCTGGTCGTTGGTATGCATGGTATTTACACCTCGTCACATGCCTGGAGCAATAACAAGCTGGAAGCGTCATGATGCACACACTCGCTAGCTAGCGCGTTGAGCGAGAAGAGCGAGGGCAGATGACCCGTGTCCTCGGTTCTTTTCTGTCCCGCATAAACCACCATCTCGCAATCTCCACCGATCCACCCAACCCAAAAGGCGGCAGCCGAGGGGCGCTCGCCGCAGGCACGCACACATGGGCAGAGCACCTGTTCCGGCTCGTCCCCACCTGGTTGCAGCAGTACCCGTCGCCTTGCCGCGTTACCGGGACGTAGTCTTGGCTCTGTGTCTGGGGTCGCGCGCGCGGTCTTGGCTCGCCCAGTGCGCCCAGTGACGGTCGTCGGCAGCGCTCGGTCGCGCGCTCGTGTCCCGCGGAATACATCATGATGCCCTCACACTGATCGTCCCCAACGTGCCTAGCCGTCAATTGGATGCGATAGCCACAGGATCGCGATGTTGGATGTTGGTCTGTATTTACTTTACATTCAACGCGGTAACAGACGGCACCTGCATAGATATGATGCATGATGAATACTGCGTCAAATGGACCATGGTGTCTATCTGTGCTTGCTGATTCAATACTCGCTGCAAGATCTTGCGCGCGGCATTCCACATATCCATGCCGCGGAGATAAATGTCAGACGGCGAGCGACCCGAACGGGCTATTGGTTGGCTAGTAGGTTACGGGCGCTGTCTTCCTGTCCGGAATATCTGGGTCTTTGGGCGGTATGTATACTTCACTGCAGCTGCTATGAGATGTGATGCGGTGCGATGCGGCGAGGTTCCCATACGCATTCGCCCATGGCCCATTTGCACGTTGTAAGCTTGGAGGCCCCGCAGGCTGCAGGTGAAGGAGGCAAAGCCAATTCCCGATCGGCGTCCCTGGCCCGCCTGGCGCGAGGCGGAGGAGAGCGGAGGAGGGAACGGCAGAGAACCCGGAGGGGGCGCGGCATGTCTAAAAAAAAGACTCGGGTGATCGCCTAGTGATCGCTGTTGCACTAGTAACACTAGCGAGAGGGGAAGAAAGGGGCAAGGGCGCAAGGGGGAGGGGGGCCAGAAGAGGGGGGCCAGACTAGCAGAATGTGTACGTGAGACGATCTCGAGATACTCACCAACTACCGAGTCGGACGGAGAGAGAGAGCTAAGAGAGCCAAGAAGAGCAGAGCACAAGAGCTGCAGACCAGAGGCCAGAGGATGACATGCTGGAAGCTGGGCACTCACCCATCGGCACGGAATGGGAAGAACACCTCGGTCCTCTCTTCCGCGCTTCCCTGGCCAGGTCATCAGCTCGCCAGCTTCGAATTCAAAGATTTCTCCCCTCTTCACGCGCAGAGTAGGCTACAGAGAGCCAGAAGAGGCTTCCAGACCCCGGGCATCTGCGCGGCGCGCGGCGCGCGGCGTCCCCCCTTTGGTATGGCAGTCGCTTAACAAGGCTGATTTCCCCACGACCGCAATCAGCTGAACGTTTCGGCACCACGGCGGCGGCAGCCAGACCCAGACCCTGGTCTGTTCTGCCTCAGCTGCCCGACATTACCCTCCCTCTGGCCTTGCCCCTTGACAGTCCTCTTGGCCGCTTGCCAACTCGCTTCAACGCCTCTGGCCATCAGGCGCGCGCGCGCGCGCCCACCCCCACGTCCCCCCCCACATCTCCGGCTTTGAGCACATGGGCATCACCTGCAGTCCCAGCCGGAGCGCACATGCACACACAGACATACATGCACATACTGCACCCACACACAGACACCCACATACATTGCGACAGGAGGAGAGTACCAAGGCAAGACGGGGCACACTGCGGGCTAGACATCGTCTCCTCATTCATCCACATCGTCTCTCTCGTTTTCATCGCCGTCGCTTCCCCGTTCGGTACCATTCTCATTGCCCTCGTTGTCCTCCGACTCCGATACGTCACGTCCCCGAGTTCCCGACCTCCCAACTGGGCAGTTCATATACAACTTCCGGCCGACTGCGTTGTTCCCCATTCCCCCGGCTTGTCTTCCACTCATCAGTGGGCATCTCTGTCTTCGCATAGACTTGTCTCTCTCGACAGTGCAGAACACCGTTCCGGACGCATCGCTATATCATCTGCCCCCATCGACAACGGTCTCCCACGATCTCCATACTATCAACATCTCCTCTCCTTGACGTCCTAAACCCGCGGCTGGCTCGCATCGCCTGTGGACTTCGACGGCTGGTTCGTCAAGAGTGACTGCGACAGCTCTTTCCCACCGACATTGTGTTCTCACATTCTCCGCGCCTCGCAAGCCAGACACCCGGCGATACCCGCGACGCCACTTTTAACTCCGACTCGTCGACTCTGGATCACTGCCAGCGCCGGTTTCCCGACGTCCGGTCAAGCAGCCAAAAGCACCCTGGTGTTCGTCAGTTGACATTGTCGCGCCTGAACAGGATCGCACACCTCGATCACCCATACCACGTCTTGCAAAGGCACGCGGTCCGCGGTCCGACCCACGACAACCACAACCCCCATCCAGCTGCCGGTTCGACATCCCGTCGCGAACCCTCCTGGATACTTTACTCGTCCACCCTGGGACCCCGCTCCCTGCAGTCTACGTCCTTCTGGCCGAGTCCTCCACAGATCCTGTGCGACCGCTCTCGAGGCCCGTGCACCCCCCACCTGTGAACATCGCTGCAATCTGATCGCGTTGTCTGTGGCACTTTACATTTTCCAACACGCCTTGACGCCTGACATTGCACTTCCAGACAGACAGATTCCACCGCCATCACGAGAGCACACTTCTCTGTCTCCCATCGCCTCCACGAGAATTCACAGCCCGTGCCCTCTGACGGCAGTCCTGATCAGCCGTGCTTGTCGAGCTTGATCACTTCATCAATCAACCTCTGATCTACAAAAAGTCGTCCTCCCTCAGTTTTCGACACACAATCTCGCCTCCCAATGTCTTACGCAACAGAGGCCAGGCAACGGTCGTCGAGATCGCCGACCGATTCGACCAACAACATTCCCATCCCCAACTCATCACCTCGTCATCAGAACCATCATCATCCCGCGGATCGGTCGTCTGACAGTGGACGCCCGCTCGTTTCTCCCTCCGCCTCGCGATCGCCACAGCCGTCCTTGTCGTCCTACCGCGCCCACCCATACCCGCCACGGCGACACAGCGTCAGCGCCGCTCAGGCTGCTTCCAATCATGAGGACGCGTCGCGCATCTACCTGCCCCCTCCCAACTCGGCTGCCCCGCTTCACGTGCCTCACGAGCGGCGTGACCCTCGCGATCGTGAGCAACGTAACTTGGACGTAAGAGACTCTCCGCAGAGCATGTGGCACGATCGCCGGCCGTCCCTTCCCCGGACTCAAAGTGAACGGTACCACAGCCACAATGACCGGGGATACCACCTTCCATCCTTTGCGAGCCTGTCGTCGGCTTCGTCGGGGGGCCCAGTGACTCCGACATCAGCACCAGGTGGTAGCATGGGTCCTCCTCCAGCTGCTCTATCACCTGGTCTTCCATCCGCCGCGCTGTCGCCTGGTGGTTCCCGTGCTACCAGTCCGAAACCTTATTCGCCATTCGGTGGAGGCGGTCTCCGCCCCTCGTACTCTTACGAGGGTCCCAGTGGTTCCAGTGGCAGCGCACCGCCCGCAGCGGGCGGACGAGGTCACAGTCTTGGTCTCACGATCGGTGGCAGCGGCTCCGGAGCCAATTCCACGTACCGTCCGGACCAAAGTCCGACGCAAAACCACCCAGGGAGCGACCGCACGTCCCCCCCGCTCCACGCGATGAACGGCTACAGCCACGATCAGTACATGTCGCCCCCGCATAGCAACCACAGCTACTCGAGCCTGCATGCTGGCCGTGCCCGCTCGCACTCGGCTGCGTCGGCTCTCAGCCGGTACGGGCCCAATGGGGCCATGTCTGACAACGGTGACTGGGCAAGTGCCCAAACACCTCAGACACCTGTCGCCTCTGGTGGAAGTCCTGGCCCTGGAAGTGGGGGTGGGGGTGGCCAGAACCGCCGAGTGGCACACTTGCTTTCGGAACAAAAGCGGCGCGAGTGAGTACATGCCTCCTGTTGTCTTTCATTCTCCTCAAGCCCCATCCCCTAACTTTTCCCTCTGATACCCTACCTCACATGTTGCCACATGCCCGGGGCCACCAGCTCAGAGACCATCATGCCATGTGCGGGTGCTCGGGCATCCCTCAGGGGCGGAATAAAATAATTATCCGCAACACGCGGCGCCTCCCACATTGACACTTGACCTTGCGACAGGCTGTGGTCATCGCCAAGCAAGGTTGTCACATTTTGTGGCGACCTCGCAGCCCTGTGGCCTGTGGGAGCCCCAAGTGGGTGGCCACTGGGGCCCTTTTGGAATGTATTCCCCTCCTGTTTAGGGTCAACACGACATGTACGTCTGCTGACACCACTACAGGTCCATCAATAACGGCTTCAATCAACTGCGATCAGCATTGCCAGACATTATTTCCACGGACTCCAAGGCCGTTGTGCTGCGCAAGGCAGTTTCTTATATTGGCTACCTGGAGGACAGTCTCCGTCAAGCAGGTATCGCCTTCGGCTCGACTCCAGCCAGCAACCCTACAGGTGTGCCTCCGCCGCCTGCCCTGGTCCGCGGCGATTCCGGGAGCGTACAGGGCGATGAAGAAGAGAACGAAGAAGAAGAGGAAGACGTCCAAATGCGTGACACGACCAGCGGTGTCGCTACCCTCAAGGTCGGCCAGGTCCCGGCCAACAACAAGTTCCGGGTGGCGTCCCAGGCGGAATGGGAGCACGTGGAGAACATCAATGGCAAGGCCTAAACAAATGACATACACGGCGCCATACGGTTCACGACTCGGTTTCGGTTTATGATCGTCAGGGCGCGTTGTAAGCAAGGAGAGGGGGGCAGTGCCGCTGCGCGTTGCTGCAGGGCATGGGCATGTGGTTGTAGGCTTCGGTTCTTCGGGTACATTTTTGGTTTTCTAGTTCTGGTTTCTCGCGTGCGACTGTTGTAGATATGAGTGGGGAATCAATAGGACTGCTAGGGTACGAGACAGAAGAAGATCGTAGGTAGCTGGTCTGTGCACCACGGCCAAGATGCAAGTGGGTGCTAGAGATCAAAGCTTTTCCCCTTCGTCCGTTCAAGTCTCCCTCAGCAGGTAAAGTGGACCACCCTTGGCGGCGTACTGCAAGTATGTACATGGCGAGGGCACAGATATGTGTTCAAGTCTTGTTTTGGAGGGCAAGTCGCTATGAGAATGGAAAAACTTCATCCTGTCTAATTTGGCTCCTTTGTGAGTGCTGTCGTGATCATTCTGATTGATAGACCTAATCTCGCAAGATTTTTGACTCGGTGGCATTAGGGTGGCCTGGGCGCCTGCTCACCCGGCACATACAGTAGTTAACTTCTAGGCAGCGCGCTTGGCCCACGAGACGGCTGTCGGCCTCGCCATTAAAAGCCTTTCAGGTAGCTCGAACCGGCATAGATGTGTTCCAATCCGCAAGAGAAACAACAGTCATAGCACACTCGCGTACCTCTTCCAAGCTCCACCCTTCCACACGGCGTCATCATGTTATATACATACTGAAGATATCCTGTAAAACCCTAGGCAGATACGTATACTGTAGTTATAAAAGTTTTAATAGATACGTAAATCCGCTCCCTAAACGCGCTGGGTGGGTACCGCCTTGTGGGGGCCGGCAACGGCAGACGCGGTGTGGTCCGAGTGCGAGTCTTCCTCCGAGTCGGGCGCATGGACCGAGTCCTTCTCGATGTTATCAAGAGACTGGGTATCTCCGAGGCGGCGGTTCTTGAGACCGAGCGCAAAGATGACGAGCAGACACGAGAGCGAGATTCCCGCAATGGTAAGGTATCGCTGGACCTGGCGGAACGCGAGGTCGACCGCCTCGCGGGCGGGTGTACCGAGGGGATTCTCGAGGATCCAGGTAAGCGGCGATCCGTACGCTGCGACAGCGACGGTCTCAGCGTCGGCGACTCCAGCGTTGTTCAGGTTTGTCAGGATGTGCCCTGGCATCGTGTTCGTCCAGATACCACCTGCGATTGTGTTGCCGATACCCGAGCCGATGTTGTATGCCGCCAGGAAGAGACCTGTGACGAGTGCGGTGCGTTCGTGCGCCACTTCGGCCTGGATCGCCGCTTGAGTTGTGTAAGGGACAAACCCGCCGGCAATGCCAAGCACGACTTCGGCGGCGACAAGACCGGCAAAGTCGCTGTTGGAGTGGCCGCCGCGGTACCGGATAAGAAGGCCGAAAGCGAGGATGAAGAGGAGACCGCCGGCGATGACAAAGGGCTTGACGCGGCGGATCCAGCGGACGCACAGGCCGAGGATGACTCCAACAATGACGGAACAGAACGAGTAGATGTTGGAGACGCGCGTGGACGTCATGACGTCCTTGCCGAATGCGACCTGCAGCGTCGTGAAGAGGTAGTCGCCCTGGGTGTACCATGCCATGTTGAGCGTGACTGCAATGCCGATGGCGCAGCAGACGGCCAGCTTGCGGAATACACGGAAGGGAAGAAGGGGGTGGCGGGCAAACTTTGACTCCCAGACGATGAAGAATGGCAGGGCAATAACCACACCGATGACGAGCGGCGCAATGACCTTGGCCGTCTTGAAGCTGGCCGCGATACCACCCGGGGTGACGGATCCGCCGGCAAGCGTGAAGGGAAGGAGGATCAGGGCGATGGTCGCGGCGAGGAAGAGCATGCCGACGACATCTGCCTGCCAGAAGAAGTCGAGCCAGAGCGAACCGCTGAAAAACTGCTTGTAGGGGTTGGGCACGTCATGGAGCAGGCCGGCGCGGTTGGCGCGCACCTCGGCCGAGATGAGACAGTAGAAGAGGGGGATGGTGAGCACGGGGAAGATGATCGCCCACATGCCGATACCCCACCGCCAGGTCGAGTGCTTAATGACCGCATCAGTGACGTTGCCCGAGACCCAGGCGTTGATGATAAACGGCAACGCCGGGATGTACGACTAAAGGTCAGTTGGACCAGCCAATTCACACCTACGAAGACAAGACGGTTGCGCAGCGACGTGGTGTCGGCGATGAGGATAACAACAAGAACTGGTGATAAGCTCGTGTCCTCAACTGACGTCCATGACTTACGAATGATGGCTGAGCTGCCGACCTGATAAATGACAGCACCACCAGCATAGGTCGCTACGCCTGTAGCCGCGGCTTGGACAACTGTGCCAACGACATAGAAGATGACGGAGATAATGAGAAGGGAGATACGGCCCCAGTAGTCGGAGATCTTGGCGAGAGGGGGCTGGATCGCGGCAGCCACGACGGCGGTCACGACGTTGACAGTCGAGATGAGGGCGAGCTGGCCCCAGCTGTTCGTCGCAAACGACTGGTACGTGTAGCGCACCTGGCCGTCGAGACCGTACGCGTCTACCTGTTAGCACTATGGGGAAAGAAAAGGCTCACATGCGACCAAGAAGATGGATACATAGAGCATCCACTTGTGCCAGGTGGTGAAGCAGCTGGAAATAGCCTCGATGCGACGCACACCGGGCGACTTCTCCTCGACAACATCGCCAGGCGCCTCGCGGGACATGGAAGGCTTGACGTCGACCGCGTTGGCGGGGTCGGCATACAGCTGAGTCATGGTGAGTAGGGCGGGCGAGGACCTGAACAACTACCCGCTTGCAGCTTTTAAACCCAGCAACGCCCAGAGGCAGCAAGGGTGAGGAGAAAAAAAAAGTGTCATGCAGCGCCCTAGGAACGGAGAAGCGTGGCGAGCTGGAGCAGAGGCATATCTGATAAAAAAAATCGCAGTCCATCGCCGTTTCTGCCCTGGTCTCCCTGCCCTGCCTGTTTCAATACGTGTCATCGACTGTTGTATATAAGTGACGGTTATTCGGCCGACGATGCCAAGACTTCGGCAGGTACACAGCTGTAAAAGATGTTCTGGCCCGCTCGATTCTGGCCTGATTGATGCCTATGCCCTCTCGGAGATGAGTGACTAACAACTCGAACAGGTCCAGTGGTAAGGTAGCTCCGAGGAGTAATGTAGTAGTTCCGGGATGGCCCGGGGAGAGATGTCGTCTGCGTTTGTGTCAAGGTGATCTCCAAAACAGGCGCTGCCAAGCGTCCTGAACAGTAAGCTAGGCGCTGGTCGTGGTTGGACGAACAGAAGCTTCTTGAACAAGGTGGGGTGAAACTGTTCAATCGGCCGACTGTCCTGGTCGGCCGACACAACCACGCTCCAGGACTCGAAACTCAGACCTCGGATGCGCTCAAATGCCGGCACTCGACGTCACTACTGGGACTGAGCTGTACACATGCACTGCACAGTACCCCAGCAACCATGGGGTGGGTTTGTCAGGATGACCTCGGCGAGGCGCCATTTCTTATCCTGCGATCCTGCGCCCCGCCCTGATCAGGTGGTGTTATCTGATTAGAACGAGCGGCCGATATTTCTTGGCATTGTATTAGGAATTTGGACGGCTTTCTCTGGTCTTGTGCCGCCAACCTGCTCGTTTGATGCTCCATACCCTTCTACCCATGTGACCAAGTTTTCGCACCGTGCATCATGTACCCATGTACCATATGGTGCCCAGCATGGCACATGGCCAGAGCCACGCCGTACACGTGAACACAGTACGCGGGGCGCGGCATGCATTAATGCTACCCCCTATCACACAATCGCAGCGACTGCATGTGAACCACTCACAGGTAATACATAAAGACAGCTTCAGTAGAGACGACCACGCCCAGCCAGAGGAGACGGGCGATGCTGAGACGCCGTTCATTCCGACCGGCGAGCGTGGTGGGAGCGTGGTGGGAGTATATTTGAGCAGATGGTCTGGACGGTGACGGCTGACGTTTGTCCGAGGACAGAAGCTCTCAACAAGAACAACAGACAAAAAAAAAAACTGGGTAAAGCTGATACGCTCGGCGAGGCACTTGGCCCAAGACTATACACACATCTCATACAGCAAGCACCTAGAAATCACAGTATTAGATCCAACCAACGCCCTCCTCGCTCCTCGCGACTAGTCACGGGCGACAGCCGCACGGGTGGTGCGCACGCGCTTGTACGGCTGCTCGGGCGAGGTCGAGGGCTCGTGCGTGCGCTTCCCGGATTTTGATCGCGATCTCGTAGGCGAGTCACGCACGGTCTCCTGCGACTTCTCTTTCGGCTTTGGCTTCATCGTTGTACGGATGCGCTCGATCGTGTCCCATACGCGGTTCTCCCACTTCGTCCACTCCTCAAGAGCCTTCCGTCAGCATATGCAGAGAAAAACAGCTTGTATTCACCTCGCGCGAACCCTCTTTTAGCGTCTTCTCACTCTCATATGTATCCTCCTCTGGGGGCCATCCCGTCCAGCGCACGCGGAACGCCTTCTTGTGCCGCCCAATCACCTTCTCCACCTCGTACACGTCCTCCTCCAGCTCCGCGAGGCGCGCAAACTCCGCCGCATCCTGCCAGAACGGCTGAGACGAGTTGGCGGCATACTTCTCCTCGGGACACCATGCGGGTTCTGAACAGTGCTCCGTGAGCTCTGGGTCAAACTCGGGATTCGGCAGGTCAGCCAGACTGCCTGTCCCGTTCTTCTCGTACGCGCTAACGTAGCGGTGCACCCAGCAGAGCGCGTTCTCGATATCCAGCACGCGCATACCCGGCCGCAGGCCGTTGCGCCACTCGTGGGGTGGATCCAGCCCCAGGCGCGCGTAGTAACGCCACTGGTGATCGGCGAGCCATTTCATGCCCGCGTCCTCCATTGTCGTCGAGTTGATCACCCGCTCGCCAAAGATTCGCTGCAGATAGTATCGCGACCCCGGGCCGCACGTCGCAAATTCGCGGTAGAGCCATGTGAAGACTGTGTCGTTCAGATAGCAGAGAATGTTTAGACTGAGGAAGCCGCCCAGTGTCGGGAACGTCTGTAGGACATTGCTCGCGTCCACGGCGTACTTGCATTCTGATAGCTTTTCGGGCAGCCCAGCCTGCATCATAGCGAGCACGAGACGCAGACTCGCGGCGTAGTTAGCAATCGACTTTTGCCGGTTGCGGTCGTTCAGCGGATCAAAGTAGATTGTCGGAGGCACTTGCTGGAAGCCGCCCTGGTACAGCCCGGTGCCCTCCGCGACGGCCTTGCCAAGTGCAGCCTCCATGGCGGGCATGTCGTGCTCAAAGTGCTTCCATGTGGGCACGTCGCCGGTTGCCGCGTCGCACAGAATGCTCCACGTGTTTCTGTTGTAGAAGGCAGTGTACAAGAATACACGGACTGGGTGTTAGTAGAGCGAGAAGGAGCTTTAGGTAATGTCGACGGACTCACAGCACACTTCGTCCCGAGACTGCTCGCCATTGTTGATTATGATGTCCTTCATCATGATGGACCCAGGGTCCAGCTCGCGAAAGACGTTGCCGATATGCCTACTGCGCATTGTCTCGTCGGTGGTAAGCTGGTCACGGGGGACCCCGGCCTCGCGGCGCTCGTACATCTTGTGCCGCTCAACGCAGAAGCGGAAGAAGAGGTACACCCAGTGGGTGTCAGCCTTGACTTTCTTTTCTGCGAAGAAGAGCGGACGCAGGACAGTGTTTTCATACTCGACGCCGTTAGCCTTCGCCTCGCGTTTTGGCTTCTTGTCCGAATCGGGTTCGTAGTCACTCGAGTCGTCTATGACGATGACCTCGGGAGAGGGCTCGCCGGGTTTGAAGTCGGTGATGACCACCTCCTCATCTCCGTCATTGTCGGCGATGGGTTCCTGTTTCCGAGGCGACACGCGTTTCCTGCCCTCACGGTTTCTCGCCACTCGGCCGTCGACATCGTGGTCAGAGCCGTCCTCGGGCTCCTCGTAGTCGTCATCAGAGTCAGACTTGATTTCGTACGCGGACTTGATCTCGTCCTGCTCTTCCTCCTCTTGCACCTTTTCCTCTTCTCCCTCTTCCTCCTCCTCCTCATCAATAACGATAGGCTCCTCCACAGAATTCCCACGCTCTTCCTTCGGAATCGGCAGATCAGCGCCCTGATCAGCCCCTACTCCCACGCCGTCGTGTCCATCGTGGCCGCCTTCCTCGACATCGATTTCGACCACGGCGGCGACACCGACTTCCACAGCGACTTCGCGATCGTCGTCCACGGCTTTGGGAACGGTGAGTATGGCGCAATTGAGCGCTGCAATGACGTCTGCGTCCTGCGTCTGGTCTGGTCTGTCTAATCCGTGCTCCAGCTCTGTCTCCGGATTCTGCTCGGGCTTGGCTGCGTCTTCCTCAACCTCGGGTTCATGGCGCTCTCCCGCGACATTAATATCGTCAGCGCCACTCTCCATCTCGGTATCGGTATTCGCAACGTCAACCATCAAAGCGGGCGAGACGTCCTCCGCGTCCATCTCCACGAGGCATGTATCGTCCGCCTTGACGGGATTCTCGACGACCGCTTCGTCGGCCTGGTGCCCGTCGGCTTGATCCCCACCGCCGTTCATGATGGTGCTCCCGCCGTCAATAGACTCCGTGATATCCACGCCGTTGGTAGCCTCCAATGCCTCCGCGGACTGGACGCCGACAGGGGAGATGGGATCATCCACAATCTCCTCGACGAACGCCATATCGCAGAAGAGGTGGCTCGCAGTGTCGCAAGACTAGACCGAGCACGATACCAATGACGCTGCCACTGTCGCTGCCGGTGATGCTGTCGCCGCCAAACGTAGTGGGTAGAGATAGGGGGGACGCGAACAACGTCGTCAAGTGGGTGATGTGTGGAAGCAAGATCGACAGACTTGCAGATGGACGGATGGGAAGTGGGATGGCAAGCGGGATGGATGGCAAGCCGCCCACTGGAATCTGCCTGGTATGACAGAAGGTGGAGGTGAAGGTCTCACGCTGAGATGAGGTGAGATTTCTGTCGGTTTCAAACGGCGTCCTGTTGTTCCAGCTTTTGAAGAGGATAACAGATAGTACAACTTCGCTTTTGGGGGTCCATATGCATCATATCTCGCTCCCACCCTCCGTTAGGTGCTTGAAAGACTGACAGGCATGTAACTCATCAGTGCGGATGGCAGGAGTCCGATGAGCCGCTCAGACATAATATCGCTTCATATCATTCATCACGTCTTGTCTTCTGTCTCTGTCGTCTATGCTTCGTTACGAACGTCGCGGGCACGTGCCGCCAGCACAGCGTCGGGGGGTGTGCCATCACATTATCTTCAACCGCTGCAAGCGAGTACCCGCATCACGGATCAGGATCATGCGCACGGCGCGATCACAGATCACGGACCGCGGCCACTCTCATTACTCGCCGAAAGATCACGCAGCGACACCGCGTCGGGGTCCCCGTCCCCGCGACGCCCGTCCTAGTTGCCGTTGGTAGGGCGCCAGTCGTCCTCGCTCTCGCGGGGGACGCCAGAGCCGTCGGGGAGGAGACGGAAGCCCGAAGTGCCGGCAGCACCAGCCTCATAGTCGGCCTCAGCCTCGGCCGCTTCAGCAACTTCCGACCTGCTCGGGCGCGGGAGAAGCGGGAGGTGGCATGCCGGGTGCCTCAGCGCGGGGAAGTACGTGCGGTACGCAATGAAGGCTGGGGAGTGAGCAAAAAAGTCGGAGCTGCTCGCACCAATTAGGAAACCCAGGGTCGAGCCGACGAGCACGTCCTGCCAGTGGTGGCGATTGTCCATGGTGCGCGAGATGGCCACCATGGCGCCGCCAAGGAGAGGCGAAAGGGCAAACCACGCACGGTTGCGGTTGCCGTACTGGTCCCACAGGTGCATCTTGCCAGCAAGGTAGAAGGTGAGGAAGCCGAGGCCGGCAAACGCGAGCGATGAGTGGCCACTGGGGAAGGACTGAGATCAGTAAGGGCTGCAGACCTGTTCCTACCTTGAAGCCGTCATTAAGACGCATAATGTCGGTCGAGGTGCAGATCTCGACGGTGCTGAGGCCGTAGACGGGCGAGTCTTTAGCCCCCGCGCGGGGAAGACAACGGTTGATAAGGTCGGGGCGAGGGCGACCGACCATCATCTGCTGGTCAGATCGTCGTCCCAGTCATCGGTACCCGGTCACCCGTAACTACGCACCTTGATGATCTGGGTGACAACGCCGGTCATGGTCCAGGCCATGGCCAGGCCGCAGAACGAGTTGTGAACGTCCCATGCATTGCGAGCGACGACCAGGGCTATGAGCAGCAGGAATCCAGCGGGGATAAAGAACGAGACGATGGCGAGGAGACTGTCATCAGCTCTCGGTGCTAGCAGTAGATACTCACCCGGAAGGGACGCGCTCGTGCACGGCAAACGTGTGCTGGATAGAAATGTCCTTGAGGGAGAATTCACGCTTGTGGCCACCGGAACGGTTCAGTATAGCAAGGACACCCCTGCGATGAGGTCAGCTGTGCCACGCAAGAATCACGGGGGAGACATGAGACAGCAGCTTGAGACATGTTAGACACCACCCGCGCCCAGAGGTCCAGATGCCCCGATTCATCCATGGATCCATGGAACGCATGGGCGACAAGATTCCGATGGATGGGGCCATCGTTCAATCAGGTTGCTTATCCTGATCAACGGATCAACAAGGAAGGGAAGATCTCATGATCTGTTCCGATGATCGGAACCCGGTTAACAGATGAAGACCGATCCCGAGTTCTGCGCTTCCGATTCGGAGTGCGGGCCCCGTGTCCACCCGAGGTGGGTGGACGCAGGCGAAACCGAAAGTGCTCGAGCGAGAGAGAGAGAGCACGAGATCACCACTTGGCGTTCTCCGTTCTCGTATCACGGGAGGACCCTAGAGGCCGAGGCACGAGGTCAAGGCGGTGACATCCTTGGTCCGCTCTGCAGCCAGGGTCGTAATGGAGTGGGGATAAGCAGTATCGTGACACGACCGACAGAAGCGTGTAGCTGTTGCAAGTCGAGACTCGTGTCGTGTTCTTGTAGTATTTCGCTGCTCCGAAGCCAACGCCCCGAACCACACGTTCCATCCCCATCGTGCGAATCCCTCCTCCGAGCACGAGCACGGGTAACATGGAACACAAGTTGCCGACGCGGAATCCAGCGACGTGGCCCAGAATCTTGTTGATACTGTGCACATGCACGCCATGCTCAATTTACTCGGACAGACACTTACCAGAGGAAGAGGATGAGGATCCAGTCGCTCCAGTAACTCTTGATGAGACGCTTGAGGGTGAATTTACGCGTCTCGGACCCTAGAGCGCGCCGCGCGGGGCCGTCGCTGTCGTGCTGGGGGAGTTCGAACGAGCGGCGGCTGCCGGGGAAGAGGCCGGCGATAACTTCAGGCATCGTGGGGGTTACAGCGACAGGCGATGCAAAGCTCGATGGCTGTCAGTGACGATGGAGGATGGGGCAAACGAGTGATCATCTAGTTGCTCGCCACCGCTGGGGCTGTTGTGCTACGCATGCAGTGCCGTCCGTCCATTGAGTGACAACCCCCCCTCACCTTGCCCTTGGCGGGAATGCTGCTGCTGCATACAGCATCCAGCGCATACAAGCGTAGGTAGGTGGAGGTTTGAAATGGCCGCATCTGGCTGGCTCGAGCGCAGCTGGCTGGCTGGGTGCAGCCAAATGCAGCCATGGTGCATGGTTGTTGCTGGCCAACGCTGCTTTGCTCTTGAAATGGGAATCCAGGGTTTCTGCTCTCTCAGCCTACTCAGATCCCTTCCCCCTCTTTTCCGTAGATCCGTAGGGAGGACGATGAAGTAAACACGTCATTTTTGCACTTGAACACTTTGATGGACGGACATCACTGAACTCTCTCGGTCCGAACCCACCGGTTGCTGCTCTGCCGGTGTGCCCACTTTTCTGTTCAATCTAGCAGTGGAGATGGGGATAAGCGATGACGGGCCATATCGTATCGTCCATACCTACCGATGACAACATGATTCTGCTGGAGCTGAAGCTGCAGCTGCGGTTGGCCGGACCGCGATTGTTCCGCTTCCCCCCACTCGGACCGCGGCAAGGCATCGGGTGCAAGGCCAGGGTCAGTTGCGTACATCTCAAATCAACATCTCCGGCAGGTGTGCTGTGCAATCGTGCGCTGGTACCCAAAAAGTTCAGAAACGTCCGAGGTACGAGGTCCAGTTATGACGAAAGTTTTCCGGTGCACTGTTTTTTGGAGCAATTTTTTTCTAGTTTTTTTTCTCTTTTTTTTTTTTTTCACCCTTCACTCTCCCAGAGCACCCAGGACCCACAGTCGGCTTCTTTTTTTCGTCGTTTTTTTTTTTTTTCTGAGAATGCAGCTGCATGGTGCCATCAGAGCTTGGGAGCAATGTCGACGGAGATACAAGGATAATCCCCCCCTTCTTGCAGAGTCTCAGAGTGCAGGAGGCGCAGAAGCAGAGCGGTAAGGCTTCCATCGATGCATACATCAGGTCGAGAGGGGGAGAGGAGCCTGCAAGCGCCAGCGGCCAGCTGCCAGGGTCGCTAACACCGCCAGCCCCACCTGCTGGACCCTGTCGCCTGTGGAGAGCTCTGCTTGGCTGCCTTGGACGGCGTGCACCCGGCGGCAGTTGGAATGTAGCCCGAGCTGCCCCATCGAATCATGTATCGAGTAGAGAGACTGGCACTCGTCGTTATCATTTCGCTGTAGCAGATCGAGACCGAGTACCGAGTAGTACAGAGTGAGACAGTCCCGCCAGACGGACAGAGCATACCAGCCGCTCGTGCGTGTTTTTAGAAAAACAGGATATACATATAGCGGAACCGTCATACCAAACGCAATCTCTTAGCCCGTGACTCGCGACTTCGTCTCTGGATCTCTTCGTTTCTTTCTCTCCCATCGCTTTCACTTTCTTCTTCTCGCTTCTGGGTTTGGTTCTCTCAGCACCACTCCCGCATTCCGGCCCTAATCTGCGATATATAATTTCAGGTGAGTCGTCGTTGCTTCGCACCGTGTCGCCCAGTCTCCGCGTGGTGGATGGCGTTTTTCGTTTTCATGTGCACTAGTCGCTCCACACTGCGGCTTTGCGGCTCTGCGGGTCTGCAGCTGCAGCTTTGCAGCCCTCGCTACCATCCGCCCTTCTCGGCGTATCTCTGTGCACACCTGCGTTGCCACCTGCGCACTGCGGGGTGCGATAGGGCGCAGCGGCAGCGTGCTATGTGCGGTGACGAATCACCGTTGCCCTACCCTCCCCGTCGCACTCCGTTCGATCAGGCGAGCAGGACACCCTACAGGGTCTCGATGCTCAGATTTTCCGAGCTAGCTCGCCCTGCACGTGATGCGGTAGTCGATGCAGTGGATTGCTATCGTCGTCGTCGAGTGGAGTGAAGTTGGAGGGGTGTGTGGCTGGGTGTAATGAGGCGATGTTCGAGGTAATAACAGCGGCGGCCGGGAAGCGCAGTATGGTGCGCGCTCCGCACATGTGTCCAGCGAGCCATTTTCATCCCCCATATCCTCCATCGCAACGTCACTCACCATTCTCAGGACTCCCAATCCTTCCACCATGGCTCTCCGCCAGCTCGGTAAGTCGCGTTCTGGTGTCCTTCTCGACTGCTCTGTGGATCTGTGGGCGGTGTGACCGTGTTCGCCAGCGAACGGAGCTCTGTGAGATGTGCATCTTAACAAATGGATGCAGATTGAAAATCAGCGTGATCTGCATTGCATTAGAGCCCATCCCGTAACGTGCACGGTTGCGCCCCCTGGTCCAGACGTGTTCTTTGATCGCCAGTACAGATCGCTGACATGGTTCTCCGCCCCTGCAAATCTCGACGCCGACCTCTACGTTTCTTGTCTTGAATCCAGCTCGTGCCCCTCTTCTCGCACGCTCGTCGCTCGCGCCTCGTGCGCGCGTCGTGTCGTCGCCTCTCCTGGCTGCCGCGTCTCGTCAGGTTGCGTTGAGCCCCGCTCGCGCTCCCATCGGCGCCTTCCGCGGATATGCGTCGGCGGCTGACCCCGAGCAGGTGAGTATTTGACACTCATCCAGCGTTGCGCAGCGTAGTGAACTGACCTCTACAGCCCCGGAGGGGACGCTTTGGCCGGTTCGTCCGCAACACGGTCCGCCTCACCGTTGTCGTCTTCATTGGTGCCACTGCCGCATTCTTCTATGGTGAGTAACCACATCGCAGATAAGGTTGGCAGGTGGTGTGGAATCTTTGCGGACGTGCGACATTTGGCGCGAGGCTAACGCAAAGTGACCCAGACGGAGACACACCCGCCGGACCAGGAGCCGCAGGACCCCCACAAGCCCACGATGGTGGTTCTCGGCTCGGGCTGGGGCGCGACCTCGTTCCTCAAGAACCTCGACACGGACGAGTTCAACGTCATTGTCATCTCCCCCCGCAACTACTTCCTCTTCACCCCGCTGCTGCCGTCCGTCACCGTCGGCACGCTTGAGGCCCGCTCGCTTATCCAGCCGACCCGCTTCATCACCCGCCATAAGAAGCGCGCTGTGCAGGTGTACGAGGCGGAGGCGCAGGACGTCGACCCGATCAACAAGACGATTACCTTCCAGGGTGAGCTCCACGTCCGTCGAGATGAGGCTAACAGTCAGATGTGTCTGATATTCAGGGCTCGTCCGGCCCGGTGACTATCCACTACGACTACCTTGTCTACGCTGTTGGTTGCGAGAACCAGACCTTCGGCATGAAGGGTGTCACCGAGCACGCATGCTTCCTGAAGGAGCTCTGGGACGCAGACAAGATCCGCCAGAGGCTTATGGACTGCATCGAGACCGCCGCGTTCAAGAACCAGCCGGAAGAGGAGATTGACCGCCTGATGCACATGGTCGTCGTTGGTGGTGGCCCGACCGGTGTCGAGTACGCCGGAGAGCTGCACGACTTCCTGCACGACGACCTCCAGAAGTGGTACCCCGAGATTGCTGGCCGCCTGCGTATCACCCTTATCGAGGCTCTCCCGAACGTGCTCCCGGCCTTCTCCAAGCAACTCATTCAGTACACCGAGTCCACGTTCAAGGAGAACAAGATTGAGATCCTCACCCGCACCATGGTCAAGGACGTCAAGGCCGACGCGGTCGTCGTCCAGGATGCCAACAAGGAGATCCGTGAGATTCCCTACGGTCTTCTTGTCTGGGCTACCGGCAATACCTCGCGCCCGCTTACCCGCAACATGATGTCCAAGCTGCCCCACACTCAGAACGTCCGCCGCGGTCTCGTCGTCGACGACCACCTCCGCATGCTTGGCGCTGAGGGCATCTATGCGCTTGGTGACTGCACTGCCACCCAGTATGCTCCCACCGCTCAGGTCGCCTCCCAGCAGGGCAAGTACCTCGCCAAGGAATTCAACCGTCGCGGCAACAAGTTCCGCTACACCCGTGAGGTTGCGGAGCTCCGCGCCAAGGGCGATGCTCCGGCAGGCGAGATTGACTCGGTGCTCAAGAAGCTCAACCGTGCTGCCCGCCCCACCCCCTTCCACTACTCGCACCAGGGCTCGCTCGCCTACATTGGTTCCGAAAAGGCCATCGCCGACCTGCCCCTCTTCAACGGCAACGTGGCGTCCGGCGGTGGCGCCGCCATGCTCTTCTGGCGCTCGGCGTATGTTGTGAGTAAAAGTGAAACTGGACGATGTTTCTGTACCCAGCTCACAGCCAGTCCACCCTGTACTCTATCCGCAACCGTGCCCTCGTTCTCACGGACTGGCTCAAGGTCAAGCTCTTCGGCCGCGACGTCTCGCGTAGCTAAGAGTGTCGATCTACTTGTATACCCGCCATACTGGCACTTAGATGTATCGCTGCCGTATGCGTCACCACTGAAACGCACTGATCAAAACGTGCCAACTCACGATATCAGCGGACCTGCCCACTTCAGGGTTTCATTATATCGCATGTTGCTTACCGCTCAGCCTCGTTATCAAGTCCCCAAAGCATGGTTATCAAACCTGGCGCTAACACGTGCCACCGAGTGACACACGGAACTTGGTCTGTATCTGATCAGGGGACAGTGGTATGTGGGCTAGATTTTACGCGATGCCGACGCACTCGTCGTGCACTTGTGGCCAATGCGATCTCCATTCCAATACTGCACCTTGATTCGTGGGTCAAACCTAATAATCCCCTCTTTCGCGTGCTCTGGTGCAAGCAACGCAGCCTAAGAAGTGGTCAGCTATCGCTTGATGCCGGTAAACTCACCCCACACAGTTGCTTTTCTGGATGGAGTGACGAGACGCGACGCGAGCGGGCGTGTCCACCTGCAGGGCTTCGTTGACATCTGCTAACCGCTCAGGCTGTTATCAAAATCCCCCGGGAGCCGTCGTGAAACAGCGCTAACCACACCAGCCCACCTCGAAGCAGCACACTCCACATTAACACATTCGTCCCCCGATTCACCGACCATCGTCCCATCTACCGTATCATCCAATCACTCCACCATCTTTCTCATACTTGCATCTTTCATCATCTACAATCGACACCTCTCGCGCTATTGAAAAAGGAACGCTATGCGCTGGACGAGTTAGGAATCGAACCAAAGACCTTGTCAAGATAGGAGTTGGATCCTGCTAATGACACGCTCTACCAACTGAGCTACACGCCCGACGAGGACTGCATTCGGGCCGCGTCTCCGCGGCGAGCGCGGCGAGTAGGAGGGAGAAACGACGACGCGGCGACGGTATAGCGGAGACGGGCTCTCTCCGAGTCTCCGAGAACGGACAGTCGCACACGCTCCTCGAAGCCGCGTGGTGCAAGACGTGCCTGGTATCGTCCGTTTCGGAGAACTGACGTTTGCGGGGCAGCAGAATGGGCAGGTGCTTACGGCCGTCTCGCGCGTCATCTTGTCGGCGTGCAGCTCCCTCCTTGAGGGCCAACTCCGCGGCCGCACCATGTCTGTGCTCGTGCAGAGTGTACAGAATATACGAAACTCCGAGCCAGCTAGAACATGTCACATCGCTGCATGGAGGGTACAACACTTGGAATCGTCCAGACTTCCTTGCGGATTTGACTTCTTACAGACAGACAGATATCATCCGTCATATCATAAATATGCTGAATGCGCGCACACGGACATCCTCGGAAGGGTGCTTCCGGAGCTTCCACACCACGTCCCTCCAGGGCTGCGGCCATTCTCCCCTGTTCGCATCCTCCGCCAGGGCACATGCAAATACGGCAACACTGTAGGTCGGTTCGTCGGCGAGCTGCTGGGCAGCTTGGAGGGCGGTATCCGCGGGCAAGGCGCGCAAGGCGACTAGAAGGTCGGCGACACGTGCATCGCGGGAGACTCTGTCAATGAGCGTTGGCGTTGCAGCAAAGGCCGCTCCCACGGCTTGGAAGTGGGCGATGATTGCTGCCGAGTCGGTATCCGCTGGCTCCAAAGATACTGCGAGCGGTATGCCGGCCAAGGACGCGTATTGAGGGTGTTGCAACAGCAGATCCGCAACATCCCGGCATATCCTTCGAGAAGTCCTCGCATTGTTGGCGAGAGAATCGACGATGGCTTCAATGCGGCGGTATTTTAGCATATCGCCGGGATCTGAAGCCTGGTCCCGAATGAGAGTATCGATGGCTTCGCACAGAGCTTGCGCGTCATTGTTGGCCAGAGAGATGGCGCCCGCGAGAGCAATATACCAGAGCTCCTCGCGATAGACGTACGCGTCATGGGTCGTGGACTCGAGATTTGTGATGGCCAGGTGGGCCAAGCGGCGGCTAATGGCGGGCAGATCAAACTTCGCCACATGATCAGAGGAAACGTTCAAGAGGCCCCGGTCGAACCACCCTGCCGCAGACTTGACGACATCGGAATATGGCGAGTGCAGCAATGTCGACACGAACTTGACGTACGCGGGGTACAGCTCCACCGAAACTTCAGTGGAGACAACAGCTGTCCGAACATCCTCTTCTGGGTCAATCGAGGCCACGCGGAGAATGTCCATGCTCTGCAGGGTGTTGAGAAGTGTTTGCAGCGTGGTCTGTACGCAGAGCACGCGAATGTCGCGATGAGTATGCTTATTTGACATTAGCGAGATGACGCACTCGACCTGTCGCGATATCGGAAGGAGTCTGGCAACGAGACCGAGGGCCGCCTTCCGGGTGACAACCTTGCTACCGGATGTGGTGAGCATGGTAGCGACAATCGGCTCGACCTCTGATGGGCGCAGGAGCTGGGCAGTCTCATATACTCTTGGGGAGGCGATGCGGGCGCGGTCGTCCGCACCATACGAGAGCAGGACCGAAAGGTGGGACTCGGACCCTCCCAGGGCGTAGAGACCGGCCTCTGAAAGACGGACGTCGTCGGAATCCACCCATGAAACGGCTCTCGCTGCTCCGCCTGGCACGATGCTGAAGCCCCGGACGTATTCTGCGCGCCTTTTTGTTGTCACATCTTCGTCGTTGGCATGCCTTTCGAGGTGATCACAATATTGTTTCATTTGGGAACTGGTCCAACACTGGACAGCCTTCTTCGCCGCGTAAGGAACCATCCATATGTTCTTGCGATCGGAGAAATGGCCAATAAGGGGTCCCTTCAAGACCTTTTCGATGAGATCCGTCCGTTGGAGGGTAATGATTCCCGCCATCGTGGGCAAGAGCGCAGAAGATGGATCGATTTCGAGCGCGATGCCGGCCCTTTCGCCTTGCGTTTTAGCGGGTGTGAGCCAGCAGAACAATGCCGGCAGCTTGAAATCATTGTCGGCCAGTTCGTAGACCTGTCGGACAGTCTCGTACAATCCCCGTAGTGGGACTCCGCGAGGGCCAAGTGTACTGACGACGGACAGCACAAAGCCCCAATCCTTGTTGCTGATCGCATCGGCTAGACTAGGCTTGAGAATCTCGTACAGCGCCTTGGCGTCCTTTAGGGTGATTTGGCTTTGGGTCATAGACGGAATGTTCCAACCCCCATACGGAGCATTATCTTTCTGAGACGGATCTTGAAACCACCCCAGTGCCCAGTTGACAATGGTCGGGTTTGTAGGAAAAGATCTGAATAGATGAGAGACGGTCTGCGTGAGATACCACCACAACGTTTCGACGCCGTAATCAGTAGCATCTTGGCGGAGTTGGTCGAGGATGGCGCGCGCCTTTGGGGTCCACAGGGAGGCGCGAGTATATGACAAATCTGTGATAAAGCCAGCTCGAACCTCGGCGCGATCGTTGCGTGTTCGCTCGACAAACAGTTGCAGGAACTCGGTAAACTTGTCCGAATCATTCTCCTCCCAGAGAAGGAAGTTTGCAAGGAAATACTTCCACGCCAAGTAGCGATCATCGCCGTCGCTGCGCCGCGTGCCGGTCAAAAAGTCCTCGCGCACCTCACCGGGAGGCAAGAACCGCTTTCTCGACAGTGCCTCCATAAAGGCCGTATCGCCATTCACGTGCGGCCTAATCAAGCTGGCGGCAGTCTCCTTTGGGAGGCACTCGAGGAAGCAGTTGTTGAGTTGACCATGTTTCAGAATGTCGAACGCAGCACCCCGCTCAAATGCAAAATCGCACACGGCTTTCCGTTCCGGCATCGGAAGCATCAGGAGGTAGTATTGGAAAAGCCACTCGTCTGCCGGTTTGATGCCAAGGAATTTGTCGAGCTTGGGTGACTTTGAGCGGAGAAGCTTTCTCAGAATGTCCCGCGTGATGTGGCCACAATAAGATCCGATGCATTCATGGTCCAACCAGGCTTCCGGATCGAGACTCTCTGGAGGCGGTCGGTCCTTCTTGGGAATGAGATTCTCCAGGAAGCGATAATCGAGGTCGTCCGGAGAGTAGACAAGCTCTTTGAGGCGACTAAGAAGCTCGGCAGTGAGGGGCCTGGGGAAATGCTTGACGACTTCGTCCCAGGTATCCGATGACGGCTCGAGCACATTCACCAACGTATTGATGACAATGAGTGGGTGCCGCTTGGTGATAAACCGCCAATCCACCAGCTCAACGAAGTGCGCCAGATGCTGCTCCACCAGTTCCGCAGAGCAGGACACGAGCACCCCCGCAGCGGCGCGGTCGCCCCACTCGGCGCGGACGCGTTCGAAGATCTTGTCGGCGAGCTGGGGACGCTGAGAGAGTGCGCCCGCCGCGGTGATGAGGCGGCGGCGCGCCCGCGGCGCGTCGTCCAGCGCGGCCTCGAACACCGCATCCGGCACGGGGACGCGGTGCGGATGCCGGATCGAGCATCCGATAGCGATACGAAACTTGCCGGGATCCGTGCTCCCGATGGCTTTGGTGATCCACTCGAGATTACGCGACGCGACGGCCACGAGCCCGGCCAGGCGCACGGGATACACGCCTCCGCGGGTCTCGAGCTCGGCAACAACCGCGGCGGCGTCGGATGGCGAGAGACTGCGCGCGTACCGCGTGACTTCCCGGTCGCGGCGGGGTGCAGACAGGGGTTCCACACGCGCGAGGAGCTCCGTCACCGCCTCGGAGACTGCGAACATGGCTGATAGCTGTTACTGCAGATGTTGAGCTTGTTTCGGTATGTTGGCCGGAGGTGATGGTCCAACAGGTTGGCGGGGCACGATTCCGTAGGATGCGGCTCCTGGCTGATACTGTATATGCGACGAGACAGCAATGCACTGTCGCGGCACACCGATGGAGGCGCAACCATCTGCCGCGTCAGCTACATTCACCTCCCACAGCTCCGTTGGAAGCTGTTAGACCTGTCAGGTTTATTCCAGGAAATGCAGGATCACGTCGGTCGCGGAAGAGACGAGGATGAAACACCCGCGAGATTGTGCTTTGGAGGATGGTGCGTATGGGATAAGCATCTAGCCCGCGCTGTGCCTTAATGCATCCGCCAGGGCCATTGAGCAGCCGATTTGATCCATCGATCCGAGCGGAGCACGTACTGCAATACACTTGCTGTGGTCCATGTCCCACTCTGACCTCCGACGCCGCAGGCGCCGGGGCGTGTTTGTGTCCGGCCATATCTACAGAATATACAGAATACACAGAATCTACGACAGAATCTACGGAGTCTGCAGAATGATCAGAATCTACATCAGCCGCATAATCTCCGAAATGGATCTACAGAAACCACAGAAACCACAGAATATCCGGCATCTTCACGATCTACCTGCACCCGTTCATCCGATCTCCAAGATGGTCAAGAGACCACGATCTCACTAATTGCCTCTCGCTCACGGTCCGCTGCGCCGCTGCTCCTTGCTCCTTGCCCCCCGCGAGCAGCTTTCCAAAAAGGTGCGACAGAGATTTGAACTCTGGCGACTTTCGTCAAATGATCACAGACCTGCTCTCGCAGAGACATTCGAATCATTCCCCTTAACCGCTCGGGCATCGCACCTTGAAATTTGCGCCAAACCGCTCGTTTTGGTCGCGTTCGCGCCTGCGCTCGCTGATTAGATAGCGAAGCGACGAAGAAGGGCTAGAAGAGTGGAGAGTGCATTCTGCTGCAGGGTGCCCTGTTTCGATTGAAATCAGTCGCGGGTGAATGGCCAATCACTGGGCCCGAGGGACAACGCCACCGACGCGTCACGCGTCGCTCGCAACCTCCCGATATAACGCCAGTGCAGTACTCTTTCCATGCATCAATCCGCATTTCTCATCATCACGCACAATGTCGACCCAGAGCGAACTAACAGCCATCTTCGCGACCGTGCGTTTCCCTTTTGGCGCCTGCGGCGTGACTGACCCCAGCACCGACAGCTGCTGCAACAGCTTCAGGCGACCGACTATGCGGCGCCGATGCTCGCGCAGGCGGAGCGGCAGCTCGCCATGTCGCGCGGAGAGGTGGCCGCGGACCGCTCGACGCTGGCGGGCCTCCAGCAGCGAACGTGAGCTACATAAGCACCTCTTCTCTTCTGACGGCAGGAAATCCGAGCTCAAGGACTGGGAGGATATCAAGGGGCGCACAATCAAGCGCCTGTGGGTGAAGATCAAGCACCCGGTGCACGGGCGGCAGCGGCTGTCCGCGATGGAGGACAAGGAGGAGAAAGAGTACATCGCGGCATTCACGGCTGAGCAGACTGCGCGCGCGCGGCTGGAAGCTGCGGAAGCGCAGGTCGCCTCGCTGGATCGGCAGGTTGCAGACGTGAGCCGCGCCGCGGCCGAACACGAGGCGGTGAAAGGCCAGCTGTCGCAGCTGTACAGCCGCGTATTTGATGGTCCCACCCCGGCGTTCCCCTTTGAAGACGTCAAGGAGCAGGCGTACAATGCCGCCCTGGCGCAGTATAACCACGTATGGAGGTGTGGAGAGAAGTAACTGATCGACAGACGCAAGGGGTGGTGTTTAACGAGCGGCGCGCGCTCCAGCTGCTCGCGCAGGCAGAGGGAAACATGGCCAAGGCGGAGAAGATTTCTGCGGCTGTGAGTCTGAGCAAATGCCATGAGGTTAACGGCACGCTGACCCCAGTCCACCGACTTTGCGACGATGAACGCGTATGGCGGGGAGGACGACTGGGCGCTCGTCGAGAAGAGCGAGTTTGCAAAGGCGCAGCGCGAGCTCGACCAGGCCGCGCTCTTCGTGCAGCAGGCGCGGCAGCTCGAGCCGGGCATTCCAGGACTCATGGCCGTCAACCTCCCCACGGGGTGAGTGCCGAACTAACCTGCTCATATCTGACAGCAGGAACCTCATCGCCGACATCTTCTTTGACACGACCTGGTCCGAGCTGCAGTTCCGCGCGCGCGCGGACCAGGCGACCGCGGACATCCAGGCCGCGCGCCGCGCACTCCAGGGCGTCATCGACCAGGCGACGGCGTATACCGCGCACATTACCCAAATGGCGCAGCACGCACAGGGGGCGCTCGAGGCCGCGCGGGCCGGTCTCGAGAATACCCGCCGCGACATCCTCCTGCACGGCGGCCAGTAGTGTGAAAACTTGAGCGTTTGGGACTCTTGTAACTTCATAATGCATCATAATACCCGACATTGGCGTCCAGCCTCCCCAGAAGCGATTGTATCTCAGAATCCCTCATTCCTCAGGCGGTCAGATCAAACACGACCTTGCCAATCTTGTTCTGCTCAAACAGCTTGTAGTACTCCTCTGCGTCATCGAGCGCAATCTTCTTCTGGATGAACGAGTTGAACACGTCCTTGTGCTTGCGCAGCACGCCGAGCGCGCCCTCAAAGTACGTGAGCACCGAGCACTGGCCAAACTGGAAGCGCACGCTGCGATTAGCAAATATACAGTGCGAGCACTTTTCTCACTTTTTGAGGTAGAGGTTGCGGCCGGCAAAGGTAATGTCGTGCGAGTGGACGCCGCACGAGGACACGACGCCGCAGGGACGCACGAGGTCGAGGGCCTTGAGGAGCGCATCAGTATGCCCGACGACCTCGCACACTGCGTCGGCGCCGCGCCCCTCCGTCGCCTCGAGGACGGCCTTTTGCAGCTCGCCGTCCGGCAGCGCAATCGCCCCGTGGGCCCGCGCCGCCTCGAGGCGCATCTCGCTGAGGTCCGTCGCGAATACCTTGTCGAACATCTGAACTGCCGAGGACTGCTGTTAGATTGAGAATCGTTTGTATGGCTTACAATTGCGCAGAGTCCAACTGGGCCGCAGCCGATAATGACACAGACGCCCTCCTTTGTCTTCTCGACATCCTCGACAATATTGCCCGTCATCGCGCGCCCGCTCTCTCCCTCAATCATGAGACGCTTTGCTCCTGCCGCGACAAAGTATCCTGTCGGGAGAATGTCCGCCATGATCACCAGGGTGCTCTCGTCAATGTCTTCGGGCTGACGCCACAGGAAGCTGTCCGCCAGCGGGATGCGCACGTACTCGGCTTGGCAGCCGGGCAGGCGGCCCACACCAAAGACTACCGCCTCGGGGCAGCGCGCCGTCTGCCCCTTGTTGCAGTAGAAGCAGGAGCCTGCCGTTAGTAGGTAGTAGCACAGAGGGATTCCTTGCGACGTACCGCACGACGCGGCAAAGGGCGTGATGACCCTGTCGCCGACCTTCCACTTGGACACCTTGTCGCCGACCTGGATGATCTCGCCGACGACCTCGTGCCCGACGATCATGTTGGGTGTGACCGGCAGGTGGCCGCGGTAGAAGTGGAGGTCGGAGCCTGGCGTCAGCGATACAGGATACATCCCACAGTTTAAGTACACTAACCGCAGAGACCCGCGGTCGAGACCTTGAGAATCACGTCCGTGTCGAGCTCGATCTTGGGCGTGGGCACCTCGGCGACCTTGACCTCGAACGGCTTGATCATGGTCACGGCCTTCATAGTGGGGGGGATGGCTCCGAGCGTCATTGTGGCTAGAATATGTGGGTAAGCTGGGCAGAAGCGAGAGATTGATGGGGGAACACGAGCGTGCTCTGGACGTTATAGAATACCGGCTCACCGGTCATCAGTGAACCGGAGGCCATCTCGCGTCGTGCATTGTGCATCGTGGTGGATAAGAGCAGTGGAGATGGTCAACAATGTCTCACATGCTCTGCGTGCACGGCGTTCGGTATTCCCCAGAATGAGTCACGGGATCGAGGCGTTGTCGGCGCTGAGCGTCCCCATTCCTTCCATTTCGGCGGCCAGAGGATGCACGCGTCGCCATTTCTCGTAACAGCGCTGACGCCTGCCCACATAGAGCTTTTGCTACTGTGCATGTGGAGCATGTGGTTACATGCGGTGGACGTGACTTCAGAGCATTCCTGGACATCTCCGCTGTTGACAAGAAAGGGGACTGACGAGAGGATATATCCGGACTTCTTCCGGAGCACCACCGAATCGGCCCATGGTTCTGAACACTCATGTGTGGAAGACTGAACACGCAACGCTGATGATGATAAGTTTCTTCTTCACCCAATGCCTGCCCTTTTTTTGATTCCGGACTCCAACGGTTCCTGGTCGCGGTGGTCGATGGACACTGAGAAGATAACATGGGGGCAAGGTAATTATGCCTTTTGAGAAGCCACGCGCATCGGACTGTCTACTGGAACCCGTAGGCCTCCAGCCCGTTCTGAGGACGGAATTCGGTGAGTACATTAACAATGGGGTCCAGACACATCTGCTTCGTGTCATCGAACAAATCTCGAGGGTCTGATAGTTTGGGTTGTTGAAAGGCAAACTGTGAACTGTGTGAACTGTGCTCACCCCCGTGCTTCCGACGAACTGGCATATTGGCTGCTGAACGGCATTTGTACAACAATAACAAAGTACTTATCGCACGTCTGATGACACGTTCTCGGCGCTTTTGGGAGCTCCCCGCTGAATCGTGAAACTGCACCAATATATCTCTCATTCCTCACTGATCCAACGACCCTCTTGAACTCTTGTTAATTCCTGTATGTTGTCCGAGCGGCGGCTGTCAGATAGGAGAAAGCAATCTTGAATGTCCCAGCCGCGATCTGAGCTAGGCCAATGCTACCCGCTACCTGCATACCTGTAGCGCACAGCCCTCATTCGATCACAGCCTCCCTATCATGTCCGGCCCCGTAGAATCTTCTGCGCTTCTGCGTGCACGGAGCAAATGTTCGCGTTCAATCGCAATGTCTGTCGTGGCGCGTGGAATGAGTCGAGCCCAGAGTCCAGAGGCCAGAGGCTTATTAGAACATTACCTGAATGCCTGAAACGCGGAAACGCTTGGCTCGCAGCTCGTGGGGGGCTGGGGGGCAAAAACAATGGCTTCGGAAGAATGCGGAGTGGGCGGCCTACGGTGGGGTCTAGCAACGCTGAACTTTAAAAAGCATGTCGCAGCGCGTCTAGCGCGCCAGCGCGCCAGCGTCATGCGTCATGTCCCGTCCGGTCCCGAACTGTAAATGGGGACTGTGCCTGGGCGAGATTGTCCGTCTCCTCCCAAAAGACAGTCTTATCGGCGTGGGAATTGATAGGAAAACGAGTAGTAGGAACAATAGACCACTCACATTGCACCGTTTCCTTCGAACTCTTTCAGCGCTTCTAGCCTACATGGATAAAATCTTTCAGCCATACGTGTCGGGATCGATCGGGCAGTGCGGATGATAAGTTTGTCGGAGTCGAACGGAAAAGGCACAGTACATAAGAACTCTGGATCTCTGGACTGAACATAGATAGCTCTCCAGCACTCAGCAGTACACACCAGACACCAGCGCACCACAATCGCATCTGCCACCATGGCCACCGCAACATACACCCGCCCCCAGCAGTCCAAGACGGACCCCGAGGCTCTGGTAAGTCGTGCCCTTACTCAAAGATGAGACCCGCCTAACAGCCAGAAGCGCAGCCTCCCCCTCCCCACCGCCGCAGACATTGCCCTCGACGCGACACCGCGCGTCCTGAACCGCAGGATGGAGGCGATCCCCGAGGACATGGACTGGTCGCCGCCCTCCACTCCCGAGCTCTCCGCCTCGGCCTCCTCGTCGCGGCACAACTCTCTCCCCTCCACGCCCCTCCTCACGCCCTCTGTCCCCTGCCTCCCCTTCACCCCCTATCCCCTGGAGGACAAGCAGGCAACAGACTACTTTGGCGAGCACGAGCACCACCACGGCTTGCGCGCCAAGCTCGTCGCATGGGGTGCAAACCACCTGCACGCGCTGGAAGCCTTTGTCGCGCAGGATGAGGAAGGGTCTACCTGCGTCCCGGCCCCAAGAGTCGTTCCCGAGAACGCGCGCATCGAGCCCGCATCAACTGGCGCACAAGTCCGCTTCCTCGTCCGTCCCATGCCCCCGAAACACGAGGCGCCGAAACCCCAGACGAAGAGCAGCTATACCCAGCGCCTGTCGCCCATCCTTGCGGCCGTTGCGTGTGCGCTCCTCGGATACGGCGACGCCGAGGACTTCCTCGGTGACGAGGCGTACGAGTTTGCAGAGGACGGATTCGACCTCGAGTTGTAGATATAGAGGGGACGGTTGTAGATTAGGGCATAGTGTATATAATCAATACAGCATACAATACAGCACGACCAGCATGAATAGATCAATGACATGAACAGTATATGATATGATGCAGGGGTCGGGGCAGGAGAACACGGACTGCAGATGATCGAAACGTGATCGTCCTGGACTACAGCCTGATAAGCATGATAAGCCACCCCACACAGGCCACCCTGCTCTCCCCCGCAACTGCCCTTCTCTTCTGTATCCCTGCATCCTACCTAATCTACAACTCTAGAGCTTGGACTGCGGCTGCTCATTGACAAACAGTCCCGCCACGCCGAATCCAGTACCCGCACACATGGAAGTGACGAAGAACTGGGCGTTTGTGCGGCGCGCCTCGGCAAGCGCGGTGGTGACCTGCCGCGCACCCGTCGCGCCGAGGGGGTGTCCGAGCGCGATTGCGCCACCGCACGGGTTGAGCTTGTTCATGTCAAACTTGAGCTCCTGGGCACAGTACAGCGCCTGGCCCGCAAACGCCTCGTTGATCTCGAAAATGTCAATGTCGCCAACTGACAGGTGCGTCTTTGCGAGCAGCTTCGGGATGGCCACTGCCGGTCCGATGCCCATGACGCGCGGCGGCACGCCGGCAGTCACGACCTTGCACACCTTGCCGATGATCGGCAGACCGAGCTCGTTCGCGACGGAGCGGCGGGCGAGGATGAGCGCCGCCGCGCCATCCGTGAGCTGCGACGCGTTGCCCGCGGTGGTTGTTCCATCCGCCTTGAACGCCGGCTTGATCGACGCGAGCGACTGGGCAGTCACGCCGTACCGGATACAGTCGTCCCGTGTGACTGTGGTGCCGTTCACGGTCACGGGGGTGATCTCCGAGTCAAACTTGCCAGCCTTCTGCGCCGCCTCCGCCTTCTGGTACGAGCTCGCGGCGAACGCGTCCTGCGATGCGCGGGGGATGTTGTGGCTGGGTGTCAGCTGGAGGAACGACTCGCGCTCAGCTCAGACTTACTCCGAGACGACGTTTTCGTTCGTGATGCCCATGGGAATGATGCAGTCGGCGGCCACTGCCATCAGCTTCTACCCTCTAGAGAATTCACTCACACTGCGTGCCGAGGACCTCTTTGGACGTCGGGTGGTCGAGCGGGTTCTTGTTATAGTGGTGGGTCATGCTCTCGCACCCGCCCGCCATGCCAATATCAATATCGCCCGCAAGGATCTCATTCGTGATCGTCCAGATGGCCTGGAGAGAGGAGGAGCACTGGCGGTTTACGGTCGAGACGCTCGTCTCGACCGGGATACCCGCATGCAGCGCCGCCATGCGGGTGATGCTCGCGCCGCCGCGCGGCGTGCGTACCGTGCCGACCTGGATGTCCTCGATCAGCGCGGGGTCAATCCCAGCCGCGGAGATGGCGCCCCGGAAGACAGCCGCCATCATGTCCTCGTACCGCGCGTCCTTGAGCGCGCCCTTGTGCGCCTTGCACATTGGCGTGCGCTTCGCGGACACTACCTGTCAGTTGTGGGTCTTAGGGCAGCGCAAAGGCCACACGCACCAATGACGACGTCGTCGGGGTTTTTGGCGAGGAGGGCTGCGCGTCCAGACATGGTGAGAGTGATGGTGGAAGAGAAAAACTCATTGCTGGACAAATGCTGGATGTGGGACCGTTATATTGCATCGCGGGGACAATGGGTGTGATGCAAGAATCCGAACTCCACAATCCACTGCTGTCTACCCCCAGGAGAGTCGGCTATAGCTTTGCCCCGCAGCAATCTCCATCTCCATATCCCGGGAATAACCCTGGAGCTGTCGGCCAACGCCGAACTCCGCCCCAGCCAGCCCCCACACGTATGACTCATGTCCGCGGCCGGCGGCGACAACGCGACAGCGACGACAGCTTTGCAACGGCCGGAGCGATCTCCGTAGATCCGGAGATAACAGTAACCGTGCTGCGGTTATCTACAAGATGCATACCTTGACTTGATCGTTCAACTTACATCTTGATCATTCAAGAATGACAACGTGCTTGCCCGCGGTTTGTCCCCGTCCCTGCCCAATCGAGACAGTTCCACATTCCCACCACTGACCGAGGAGCCGACGCCTGCCGACGCCATTCAGCACTGCTTCTCATGACGCCAACAGCCGAACAGACGAGGACGCAAGCGCTGCCGCCGAGAGCCCGCTACCGCACTGGAAGCAGCGTTGGAATGGAGTGTATAGCATGCACTACTAAGTACTGATGGCAGGCCAGCAGGCCCCCAGGTTATGCGCTGACGAGGCTGGACGGCCGGATGCTTTCAATTGTCTTACTTGTCGCATACCGTCTTTGCCGTCTCTGCCGTGCAACGTGCCGCGGCTGATTGATTCCTGCCGAACAGTGCTCGTCACCACCCCGGCGTCCGGCAACAACAACAAACATGCGCATAAAAAGGACAGTCGAACTGAAGAGACATGCAATTCAGCAAGCAAATTCTTCTCACTCTCTCACCCGCATTACATCCTCTCACAATGCCCCAGATGCAAGCTCAGTGGACGCAGACCACGCGCGGCCTGCCGTGGGACGTACTCACGCTCACCACCGGCGCGGTCCCAACTCTCCCCCCACCCGTCCCACTGCCCAAGGACGCCGCCCAGCCAGAGGAGTGGCTCTTGATCGACGTCGCCTTTGCAGCTCTCAACCCCGGTGCGATCTGGCAGATGGTCCTCCTTCCCGACCGGATGCGTGCCGCCAACAGCGTCCCCGAGATGGATCTGAGCGGCACGGTCGTCGACGTGTGGCACCCCGACGAAACCGCAAAAGAGGGTGCGCGCTTCGCCGTCGGCGACAAGATCTGCGCCATGCTCCCCGCCGCCTTCCTCCTCCCTACGGGAAACGGCGCACTCGCAAAGCGGATCCGCATTCCCGCGAAATACGCGGTCCATAAACCCCGCGACACGACATTTGCGCACGGCGCCGGCGCCATGCTCGCGGGTCTGACTGCGCGCCAGCTCGTCCTCGAGTCGGGCGCAAAGACCGGGGACCGCGTGCTGATTAACGCTGCGTCGGGTGGGATCGGGCACCTCGTCGTGCAGATGGTGCGGAATGCCGTCGGACCCACCGGTTTTGTCGTGGGCGTCTGTGGGGCGGCGAAGGCGGAGATGATCAAGTCGCTCGGTGCGGATGAAGTGAGTCGAGCCCGTGGGCACTAGATGAAACTAACCCCAGACAATTGACTACGCCGCGCACTCCGACCTGGGGGCCCACCTCACTGCGCGCTTCGGCGCGTCCCCGTTCGACGTGGTAATCGACGTGCTCGGCAAGCAAGCGCTGTACGCCGCTTCGCCGCGCTTTCTCGTCCCTGGCGGCCTGTACGAGAGTGTGGGAATCAAGCCCCCCGGTTTCTCGATCCCCGACTTTTTGCGGGCCGTGTGGAAGATGAAGCTCAACGAGTGGTGGCCGACTACCGCGTGGCTCGGCGGTGTGGGGAGGAAGTGGGGCGCGTGTGCGATGATGTCGCCCACGCTGGCGGACCGCCAGGCCGTGGTGGATATGCTTGAACGCAAGGAGATCAAGGTCGTGATTGACAGTATCTTCGCGTTTGAGGAAGCGGATAAAGCGTACCGCCGCCTTGGGGAGGGGCATGCCGCGGGCAAGATTGTCGTCAAAGTCGACCCGGCCATCGGGGATAATGAGTGCTAGATGACGAGGTGTGTCTGTGTTGAGCAGTATAGTAGTACCGAATCCAGTGTTTCATACAAGTAACGAGAAGCCCAGTCGCCGAGAGAGTAACAAAAATACCAGTGCATGTAACTATAATATACGAGCACACAAGAAAGTTCCAACTATATAATTAGAAAAGAGCAAGCGCACCAAGCACGACCGCAGCGACACCAGCAGCCGACGCGCCAAGAGACATGGCGCCGCTGCCCGGCGCCGAGGTAGCCGGGCCAGAGGGAGCGGCGGTGCCGCTCGAGTTGGTGCGCGTGCCGTTCGCCGCGCCAGAGGGGCTGGGGGCGCCGGTCGGCGCCGCAGCTCCAGAGGTCGCGTGGGAGTGCCCATCGTCCGCGTGGGAGTGTGAGTGGTTGTCCTCCCCGTGCGAGTGGCCGTCGCCGGTGCCGTTCGTCGGCGCGGCGGGCGCGCCAGTCGCCCCAGCAGACGCACTGCCCGAGGGGGCAGCAGCGGTACCCGTGGCGTTTGGCGCGTTGGTAGCCGCCGCGCCGCTCATGGCGGCGTTTGAGGCCGCGAGGTTGGTGCACATCTTCTTGAGCGTCTCCCCGATCGAGGCGCCGCGAGCCTGGTCAAATGCGCCGGCGGTAACTGCGCAGGACAGGCAGCTCTCGACTTCGGCCCACTTGTCGTCCTGTCGTTAGAATTTGGAGTCTGAGGCACTCACGGGACAGAGGGAGCCGCAGACTGCGTTGTCGCCCGTGTGGCAGCCTGCATACCCGGTGCTGAGGGTTGTGCACTGCGCGGCACACGACTCGGGGAGGAGGGAGGCGAGGCCCTGCCGCGCCTCGAGGCGGAGGAGGGCGTCGGGGTTGGGCGTCGCGGTCGCTGGAGTTAGATACGTAGGAGGGAGGTGGGGGCATACCGAGGGCAGCGGTGAGGAGGAGAGCGGGGAGCATTGTGCCGAGACGATGGGGGCATTGTTCTTCTTCTCGTCGCTTCATGCCTATATGTACTGTATTCTGGCGGCGGTGCTGAAATCTGCGACTGGGTGGGGAATAGTCTGGTCGGCCGGCTTCGGGCCCGGTGAGCTGCAAGACTGGGCACGAGCGGGACGACAGGCAGCATTCATTCCAACTTTGACCCATCCCGTTATCTGATTAGACGCCCACTCCGCCCAATTGCCAAAGTAATCAGATAACCACACTACCACCACACCGGCCGAAACACCTCGGCCACGCCCTGCCATATGCCCTGCCAAGCGCCGGTTCCTGCCAGGCCGCGGCTGCTTGAAATGCACGCAGGCCAGGACTTGGGGAGACGACGCACGGGGTTCTAGAGCCTCTACGCTACCGCATGCACAGAGTCAGAGTCAGGTTGGTCGGAATCTCTCTCCTGGGCCGTTGTCTGGGCCGCAGTCGTTGACGATCCCTGCGTACAGTCGGGCCCGACTCTCTTTCTCCTATCAGTGTGGCGTATCTACATAGACTGCGCCACAGAGATATGTCCAGGAGATATCGAGTAGGTCCATCGCGTACCAAGCGCTGAGAAGCTGAGAGCAGCTAGGGCAGAGCACAGCACGAAACCCACCCCGCCACACCGCCGAACGAGCGCACACCTATCGCCACCACAGCCCCCGCCGCCCATTCCCTCCTTGCGCCGCTCCTCCGTGCTGTCGAGACCGCCCTACACGTCGCGGTGCCCGGCGTGCGCCCCGCCCTCCAGCCGACAGGCGACCGCGGGCGCACCGTTCTGGTTCCCGAGCGGCTTCCGGCCATTACACACCAGCCGCAGCTCGTTCTCGTGAGCACGCTCGCGAACATCTATCTCGTCATGTATCCCCCCGGATCTGACTGAATGCGTGTCGGGGCCACGATCGACTGGACGGCCACCGCGTATGGCAAAGTGTACGAGCATCCGGAGGCGCCGCGCGAGGCGCGGCTGCGCCACGAGCTGTTCCTCCGCGCGCTGCGGCGCGTCGTCGGCGTTAGGAGTACGCCGCCGCGTGTTGTGATAAAGGCCATGATGCGCGCCGATGCTGTTGGCGAGTGTGAGCCGGGAGACGAGTCGGAAGAGGATGGGAGCGGCGAGGAGGAGATTGACCCCGAGATGTTTGGGGGATAGGTGTGGTGTTGTATCTGCCACATTGATCACACTGATGACCACCACTCGCAACGACATCATCTACGGCGTTCTCCACCGATTCCAACTTCCATCTTGGCCATCTCCATCATCTTTCACTCCTCATTCCCGTATACCCAGTTCCAAAAAGCATTCTCGAGATGTCCTCAAGAGGCAGCATGGACGAGTTAGGAATCGAACCAAAGACCTTTCCAAATCACCGATGCGAATGGAACGCTCTACCAACTGAGCTACACGCCCGCCACGAGCCGCGATTAGGACAGCGTCTCCGCATCACAACGAAGATCGTAGTCGTTGCAACGCATTACGGTACATCTTGTAGATCGTATCCTATAGTATTATCGTGTCACAGCCCACTTCTATCTAAAAGTACACCTCCTCCACAGTCATCCACAAGTCTTTGGCCGTCTGGAGGCCCGCGGCGCCGTCCGGGGTCGCCATGGTCGCCATGCACGCGAAGACGGCAATGTCACGCTGGCAGACCGGACACTGTGTGCCTCTTGTCTGCTGGAACCACGACTGGAGTCAGCACACCCCAAAAACGGGGACTCACCGGCCAACACTCGGTGTGCACCACATGTCCACACGGCGGGGAGCACGTCTCGGACGCGGCGATCGGCGTGCGGCACACGGCACAGCAGTGGTTGAGGTTGAGCGGCTCCTTGACGCTCGCGCGCACGCGGTGTTGGTCGAGGTACGCTGTTGCGCGACGCTCGCGTTCTCTAGGCCCGGCGGTATCCAGTGCACGGGCAATGTCGTGCACGACACACGCACGGTCTCGCAGCGTCCGCGGAGTGGTATATGCGAAGCGGCGGAGATCCGTGTCGAGCTGCCATGCGCGCTCTTTCACCCCTGCCGCGTCGTACGCCCCATTCACCTTTGACCTCCAGCTCTCCTTCACGGCTGCGAGGAAGGGCGCTGCGCCGCCCAGCGGTGGGGTCAAGGGGCGCACAGTGTCGTTCGCGAGCAGATCGGACGGCAGAGACTTCCACAGGGCATCCGCGTCGCCTTGCCCCGTGCAGTGCGTCATTGCATCGTGCAGCAGCGCGGCTAATGTCAGATCCCGGTTGCATACTGGACAGCGACAGGTGTCGGCATTTTCTAGCGTGGTCTGCCGTCAGCACAGGCCAAGGTTGTAGTGACGCTCCTCAGAGTCCGTGGTCGTCTGGCTCTCCTGGTCTCCGCCCGCCACGCACCTGAATGCACGAGTAGTGAAAGTGGTGGCCACACGGGAGACGGGATGCCTGCCCCTCAAGCGTTGCCCAGCACACCCCGCACGCGCGCCCCGTTGGCGGGACGTCGCGGCCGAGCATCTGCTGGGCGAGATATCGCCGCTGTCCCGGGCGGAGGCGGGTAGTGAGGAGGGACAGCGCGCGGAAGGCATCAGCCGCAGCCATCGGGTCTGAGGCTTCGGAGATGTCTGCAGCGGGAGACTGGGCGTTTCCGCTGTCCCTGTCCGCGCCGGGGGCCGCGGCGGTCGCGAGATGGGTACGGAGGACGGCGATGGCGCGGTATGTGCGCTCGAGGACGGGATCATCGACGCGCGCGGTGGCTGTCGAGAAGCGTGCGGGGAGCGCGTAAACGTGCTCGTTCGACCCGCGCGGATAGCCCGTCACGGCAGCGCCGTATGCGACGGCCAGCCGGCGGCGGCGCTCCTGTGTGTCTCGCCGGCGCTCGGTGGGATTCAGCGGCGGAGGAGGCGGCGGCGCCGGCGGGGGACGCACGACCTCGGGCGCGGGCTCGGGGTTCATGACGTGCAGCGAGTGCATTTTGTCACTTGACATGGTGGTTGATGGCTGCTGGGGCTGTGTAGACGGGAACAAGAGTGGAAGAGAGACGAATCAAGTGAGAAGGCTGTGCTGTTTGCCGTTGACTTTGCTGTTGTGTCGTGTTGTTTTTGTTTCGATTTGATCGGCGTGAGTCAGAAGGAAACGGCAGGATAAGTAATTCAGGACATCAGGATCACCAAAGTGCCGATCATATGCATATGCTTATTCAAGCTTATGGACTAATGGACTTAATGGGGGTTGTCGGGTCGTCTCGCTGAGGGGGCCTCGGCCTAGGACTACACACATCTTATGCTATGTCAAACGTCAGCAGCGCGGGTACCTGGAGGGGCAGCGCGGCAAAGTATCGGATGCATTGCGCGGCGGAGTATTACGCAGCAGATAGAAACTCTGATGTTTACAAAAGTGATGCATGCCGAGAGAGAGGAGAATGGAATGCCCCGAGTGTCGCGCAGCCCGCCTGGAGCGGATGAGGTTATTTCAACCGTCATCGCTGCAACCGTCGGGCTTTTGTTGTTAGACCTCGACCCATTCCAGTCCAGCTCATTCCAGTCCAGCTCATTCCAGTCCAGCTCCAGTCCCGCTCCCTCATCTCCCCATCTCGGCAGCACCTCTGGAAACATTCCCCAGGTGAGCGAGCACACCTGCCGTTGTTGATTCCTGCATCCCACGATCGTCGAGGGACAGCGGTTTTGATATCGGACATGTCGTGACTTTGCACTCGCACCGCCTCTCCCGTCACCGTATTTTGCCCTTGCACCACACCATGGCATCATTCGAGTACCACCACTTTCGCCAGCTCCGCCATCCCGACGTCGACCCGCACTATCTCGACATCCAGCTCGACCACCTCTCCGATCTCGACAAGTATGGCGCGCAGTGTCCGACCGGCCTCCCAATCTTCGCCGTCATCGCCCCTGGCGTGCTGGTCGTGACGTTTGAGGGGGATCCGCCGTCGCTCGCATCACTCGGTCCTGCCATCTTTCAGCTGAGGGGCAAGGGCGAGGTGGTCTGGGCGGCCGACTCGACAACTCCTGGATGGCGTCTGCGAGAGCTGAGATGGTACGCTGACGAGCTGTCGCTGCTCGACACGCCCGACTTTGACGCCGTCGTCGACTGCGCGTTCGAGCCCTCCGTCGCCGAGCGCGTGCGTGCACGCCGAGTGACTGGTCCCTGCCCGCGCACAGTCTGCAGTCCAGAGCCGAACCTGCAGGTTCTCGGCAGGGGACGGTACTTGCTCACGTTTCCGAGCCACGACGGCGCGCCAGAGTGGTGGTCGCACCCTGTCAACGTCGACATCCGCAACGAGATTATAGTCAACCACCACCAGGACACACCGCGCTGGCGCTTTGACGAGATCCGCGAGTATGTCATCCTTCTCGCTGACATCCATCTCGAGGCCGTGACTTCGGATCCGGAGCTCGTGGGATCGTCCGTGGGCGGCAAGCGGGGAACAGGGACACTGCGCCGGTCGACGTGGAGTCCGCGAGTCGCGCGCAACGGCAGCATATCGGACAATCTCGCAATGCAGATGAATAACCTCCATCTCGAGCGTGCACCGCCAGCAGGAGGGCCGCGGCGGGCGTCCGAGCCGATGACCACGCTTATGACAAAGCAGAGCATGATCACAGAGGAGCCGATCGAGGAGGTGGAAGCGTCGGTGCGGTGCGAGATTGTCGGTCATGGAGCCTTTGCAGTGATATGGTACGAGCCGAACGCTATTCCGGAAGCGTGGCGGTCTTTTCGCGCACGCGTGCAGCTCCTCGCGCGCGGGGCAGTCATCGATATCCATCACGACACGCCTGCCGCCGTGCGCCGCGAGCTGACCGCCGCCGCGGTCGATCTCTACCTCCGGCTCGGGACGGCCGTCGCCGATGTCTCGGCCGTCTTCTCGCTCTCCATGCCAACGTACCCCATGCTCTACGCCCTGCTCCCGACGCCGGACAAGACGGATCCAACAACTATACCGCCCCCGCCGGCCCACGCTGGCCGTGTGCTCATCGAGATCCACAGCCGCGCCGCGCCGCCAGTCACGGCCCTGCCGGAGCGCCTGCCCCGCCTCGTCCTCCCCGACCCTCCGAACAACGTCTTCCGACTTCAGTCGCCGACCCCGCGCGCCGACGACCCAACTTTTGACCTCACTCCCGCGGCTGCCGCGCACTCACACCATCTCCAGAGCGTTCCCTCGCAGGAGATCAACCGCCACGCGGTCTACCTCTGGGCGTTGAAGGAGCTCATCGGAATTGCCGACCACGTCCCTCTCCCTGTCCTTGACATGCTAGCTCCTCCTGTACCTGCTCGAACATTGCCTCCGGCCCTACAAACCAAAGCTGTCTCCCCACCAGAAAAGCCGACATCCGTCCCCTCATCTGCCACCTCTGCCCATGCCTCGCCTATGGTGAACAGCTCCAATTCCCAGCCTAACTCTCAGGCTGTAAACACCAACACCGACTTTATCGGCATTGGCGTGCTGGACGTCACCCTTCCGTTCTTCTCCAACACCAAAGTCCGCGTTTACTTCATGAGCGAATCGGAGTACTTTTTCGAGGTCGCAGACATTACGCAGATCTCGCGCCTCGCGGAGCTAGGGGTCCATCTCGAGAACGGCCTCGGCATGCAGATCGAGGCGTGGACAAACGTCAAAGCCATGCTGCGGTGGTATGCTCCACAGCTCCCGGCCTCGGCACTGGTCCCGCACCTCCCGGATCTTCCACCAGGTAGGGCACGTCTGGGATTCGCGCCGCATGTGCTTCGCCCACCGACGCCGTTCCCACCAGCGGCTGCAGCCGGCGACGCTACCGCGCTCCCGAAACTACGTCCCCGCGGACAGGGCGTTTACCATCTTGAATGGCCGGAAAAGCTGGGTGTTCCAGTCACGCAGATTGAGATTCGCGACGGCCGCGTCGGGATCCACGCGCATCGGAGTACGCCGAGTCCGACAATGGTATCTTGGCTCGCTGTCGCGATCAAGCTGCTCTTCGAAGAGTCTCCTGCGCCGTCACTCGCCCAGTTCCCTCGGAACCCGGGTCTGCAACCACAGCCGAGCCTACAGCCTTCACGGAGCCCACCACACGCACAGAGCCCGCCGCACGCCCAGAGCCCAGGCGCACACACACCCAGCACGCCGAACAACCCCCGCCGCCTCTCGGGGATAGGCAGCGCTTCGCCGCGCGGCTTCCCCACGCGCCCCGTCTCTCCGCCAGCAATACCGCCCCTCTCCCCACCGCGAACGAGTCCCAACCCGCCGCACACCCACAATCTCCCCTCCCCGCCGCGCGTCAGCCCAAGCTTGAAACCCGCGGCGTATCCCTATCCCCCGCGCGACATGTTTCCCGTGCCACGGCCATATGCCGCCGCGCCGTTTGACCTTCCTAATGGCCACGGGCAGAGTGGCGGGCACTTTTCACCCAGTGGCCACATCGCTCGCAACGCACATGACGGACTCGGGGGAGGACGCACACACAAACACGGCGGGCACACTCCATCGCGCTCGCCGCCGCCGCATGGCCCTCTCCCGCGCTTCCCGACGGCGCACAATCGCAGCTCCTCGGTGTCTCCGGTACTAACCCCGCCCTGGGGTCCGCAAGCCCCGCAGGCGTCCCCCCACTCCCATTCGCCATCCCAGCCACATCCCCACCCCCCCCACTCCCACCCCCACTCCCAACCCCCTCCCGCGTACTCTCCCTCCCATCCTCCCCGGGGAACACCAGGCAAGGAGGGTCCCAACGCATGGCGCAACTCGCAGCCGCCTCGTGACCCTCGGGCCCACGCTCCGCATTATGGCTGACTGGACAGTCGATAGATTACAGTATGTATCCTTGATAACACTTCTGTGTGCAACCAGTCCGGGTGGTGGAGATATCCTGAGCAGCCGAGGAGGCAACTAGAGCAGCCGGGGCACCACACTGTTCAGTCTGTGAAACAGCAGTGCAGCCTGAAGAAAAGAGAGGATAATCAACCCGACGGTCTTTATCTTGGGACGTCAATATGATTATTTAACTCGCCTTCGGTCTACAGTGTCATCTCCCCGATGTAACACTTAGATCTCGACTTCGCTCTTCGTATGAATCTGATTCTGCACTGATTCTGCGTCTGCCCTAACACGATACATATTTCCGTATTGATCCTTCAGACTTCATCCTATCACACATTTTGACAACACCACCCACACTGATCTCCCTGCCTACTTTTTAGCAAGGACCGCGGCGGCGCTTGCGCGACGCATATGCTCGTGCTGCTCCGAGTCCATTTCCTCCTTGTCGCCCACCACGCGGTGCTCATGCACCGTCGGGCGCCAGCTGCTGGAGCGCCACGCTGGGACGCCAGAGCGATACAGCTCATCCACTTCCTCGAGGGAGATGCCGCGGGTCTCGGGAATGAAGAAGTAGACGTAGACCACAGCGGCCATAAGGCAGCCAAAGAAAATGAGCAGGATGAGGGGCCCAATGTGGTCGGCGATGAGCGGGGACCAGTACGAGAGCATCCAGTTCCAGAACCAGTTTGAAGCAGAGCCGAGGGCGATGGCCTTTGGGCGTACACGGAGCGGGAACGTCTCGCCGAGGATAACCCACGGCGTCGGGCCCCAGAACAGTGAGAAGAACGACACATGCAGCAGCGCAAACGCGATAAGCACGTTACCGCCCATCTTGCGCTTTGCCTCCGAGACGCCGGGCATGTCGGTGAAAAAGTGTCCGACGAGCGCGGCCACGATCGCGCAAATGGCCATGAGCACAGCGCCGATTAGCAGCGACTTGCGCCTGCCCAGGTGCTCGATCGTCCACATTGCGGGGAGAACCATCGCAAAGGAGACGCCGCCCATGAGCACCTGTATGGTGTACGAGTTGAGGCTCTCGATCTTGGCCGCCTGGAAGAACACGGGGCCATAGCTGCTGTCAGCGCCCATCTTCGCGTCTCCCGCGTCTCTCCCTCGCGCAAACGCACTAGTAATAATAATTTTGACCCGTGAGCTGCTGCAGCCATTGGATAACCATGCCATTCATCGTGCGCTTCCACACTGGGAGTGTCAGTGTTGAGAAAAACGAAGATTGAGTGGGAGAACCAAAAAAATGGGGTGAAAAGCCGATCTCGGCGAATAACCTCAATCTCGGCAAATTTCGGGTACTTTATTTCCAATGAAAAGCGACTCACTCATGCCACGCTTGGAGAAGCACTCGAGCCAGCCAGCCTTGCCCTCGGCGTTCTCGGCCGCGATGGCCTCCTCGAGCTCGTCGTAGATTTCTCGCGTAAGTGCCGAGTCGACGGTCGTGTCGTTCAGCGTCGCGATGGAGCGTTGCGCCGCCTCGGCGCGGCCCTTGCCGAGCAGCAGGCGGGGCGACTCGGGGAGCGAGGCAGCGCCGAGAATGAGAAGCAGGCCCCACGCGAGCTGGAGGCCGACGGGGATGCGCCACGATGCCGAGGACTTGAGAGAGTGGGTCGCGAGTGTGATGAGGTATGCGAGGAAGAGGCCGCTGAGGTGAGATTTGGTGTTCTTGCGGATGAGACTCACGTGATAATCTGTACCTGGTAAAGCACCAGGAGAGTGCCGCGGATCTTCTTCGGCGCCGCTTCGCCGATATACAGCGGTACAATGGCAGAGAGCGCACCGACGCCGAGGCCGGCGACGAACCGTCTGTCGTTAGGTTCCAGACATAGGCACGGGGCCGACAGCCCCACTCACCCCACGGTGATTTGCGCCATCCCAAACGCCGCGGTCTGGATCACGGTCCCGATTGTGAACTGACATGAATCAGCGCTCTTCCAGCAAGTGTACTCACAATTGCACCCCAAAACATGATCGAGTATTTGCGTCCGAGCCGGTCAGATGTGAATGCTGGTCGTGAGCTACATCCCATGGAGCTTTTATGACATACCCTGCAGGAGAGCACCAAAGAAGGTACCTGCTGAAAGAAGGGATGTGATGATGCTTTGCCGTTGGGACTTGAGTACCCATTCACCGTTCTCGAACTCGCCCATCGTCTTGACAAAGTCCGGCTGTTGTCAGAACAAACAAGGGCCAAGCTACCCGACTGCGACTCACCATGATCAGGCAGCCGGCAATGTACCCGATATCATAGCCAAACACCCACCCACCGAACGCCGCGACGAAGCAGACGAGGATTGAGCGGCGCATGATGATAGGAACCCTGTGGAGATGGGTGTGTTCTTATCGTTCTTCGTGTAGGATAAGGGATGGCCCCACGGGGGTCACTCGGGGTCTTATATAACATGATGGCATCGCAGTCTGATAAGCCGTGCGCAGGGTCAGTGAAAGCCGGGTATGCCGCCGGATAGCCTATGGCTCTTGGCATGTGATTGTGTTTTGGCGAGGCCGGCGAGGATGGGGAAATGGTGCAGCGCCGAACGGGAATATGTCTGGTATCGAACGGGAATGACACCGAAGCCGAACGGGAATAGCAGGACGTAATGGCAAGATATCCCCCGAGAATTCCCCGCCAGCTCCGTCCGGCTGTCACTCGGACCCTCGTGCCTTATGATATCCGTTCAACCGGGGCCTGGTCAGACCCAATGGCTGAGAAACGGTCGCAGGACTGCTGTCTGTGGCTGCGTAGGGGGTGATATCCGTGACATCCGCGTCATGATATCATGTTTCAACACCCCACTCGTTCTCCCTGACCGGGCCGGGCGGTTTCCGGAGTGGAACATCACATGCCAGACCATGCCAAGATCCAGAGAGTTTGTGTTCTGCTCTGCACAAAGGGCAAGTGCCTCGCCGTATCTCCGACGCGTTCATAGACCCACTAATCCATCCTGGTTGGCAAAAGGATGCAAACAATAGACATCCTCACATCCACATCCATCCATTTATTCATATTGTCAATTACAAACCCCACGCCTCACTCGCCGTCCTCGCCGTTCAGGTCGCTCTTGCCCTCGGCGGCCTCGCTGGTATTCACGCTGGTCGTATCATCTTCTTCCCCATCCGCACCGAGGACTGCGAGTTTGATGGACATGTATTCGACAAGCAGAGGCTCGCCTTCGTAGCCCGGGGCGAGTACAGCGCGGCTTCGGGAGTGGGAAGTAGAACTGGTATCAGCATGAACATGGCTGTCAAGGCATCTTACCCTCCTTGGTCATGGCCATGGTGCGCGTCAGTTCCGCCATGGTGCGTGTAAGCTTGACGAGCTGTCGAGCCGTCTGCTGGCCCTGGATGTGCTCGAGATACACAGCGGCGGGGACGCGAAGGACAGGGGCGCTGTTGTCGCGAATATTCGGATCAACCCCTGGGCCGGTGCCGCCAAGGATGGATCCGGGTGTTGGCACCGCGGTGCCAGTCTCGGTGAAGTGAGTTTGACCCTAATGCGTCAGAGGACTGGAGCGGAATATAAAGACTTACGGCGAGAGGGCTCTTGACGCTGGGTGAGCCGGCGCGGTGTTCCTCTTCCGAATCGGTGGCGAAGTACGCGCTCCAGTCGCCCTGCTGTGTGTGTCAGGGAGGAAGACGCGCGGTCACCTGCACGCAAGAGGAAGGCGGGGACGTGTGCAGACTTACCTCGGCGGCGATAGGGAAATGACGGCCGTGGTTGACAGTAGGATGGTTCTCCTCTTCGTCTGGGTCACTATACTTGCGCTTGCGAGTCGTGGCGGACATCGTGACTGCAGCGGAAAGAATGAGTTGATGGTGAAGCAGAAGAGCGTGAATGTCATGGGGACGAGCTTTTATGAGGTTCTGGACGGGCCGCGCGTTGCTTGCCAGCTTGGCCAGGAGATGACACGACTTCACGCCGATTAGCGATTCGCGCGGGCTCGTGCAGTATTCAGAACTTTTACTGTTTCCAGTTCCTCACATTGCTACATGTACTGCTCACATGCTCATATGCTAACACGCTCACACGCTCACAGAGGATATGCACAGGGATATGGCAATCACACCGCCACACATCGCGCGCGGCGTCCGAGCTGGTTCCCGCGGCTTCTTCTACTACGTTAAGACGCGATGTTGACCAGAACTTCGGCCTGGTAGATAGTCGCCGAGGTTTGAAGCGCGAAGATAAAAGCCGAGTGGAGCACCGCCATTCCAGCGCCCCAGCATTCGATCGAGATTGGCGCAGCGCATAGCGACGAAGAGATAGCGTCCTGAGCAGACCACTGTCGAGACTTGATGCAGGATCGCCATTATGCCTCTGCGCATCAGTCATCGAAACTGCCACTCACTAGTGCAGCTTTAGCGGCACATAAAGGCCAGGATAGGTGTGTTCCTCGCGCATGTGCTTACGGCGCCAGTCCGCATGTTATCAATGGTCAGCCTGCCCTAACGAGCCCCCATGTTCTATTTTGACACAGGACGAGTTTCTAGCACCGTGAAACTCGGTAGAAGGCTGTCGATGACGCAGGTGGCTCATGTCAACGGACTGCATTCAACTACAATTCCGGAACATTGTACTTTGGACTAGACTTGCAGTCGAGCTATTATACTGCGCGCTTCTGATTCATTCCATTCCTTGCCCTGTTCTCAGCTCACAGCGGCGCACGGTGGGCCTTGAGCATCTGGTTCATGGTGGTGGTCGCATTTGTCCCGTTACCGCCCATCCCGCCGTCAAACGACTCGACGCGGCCGAGCATCCACTCGAGGTTGAGCAGGGCCGCGCGCGGCTGGTACTCGGGGACCATGTGGCCGGCCATGAAGGTCTGGACCCACATGAGGCCGCGCTCGTGGTGGTACGTGCCCATGTGGCCCTGCGGTCCGTTGAGGCCCTCCATCTCGTTGGCCTTGAAGACGGGAGTCCACTCAATGTCGGGCTCGGAAACGATAAACGGCGTGCTCGGGGCGGACTGGAAGCCGAGCTGCCCGTTCCACGTCATGTTCTGGATCGCGAGCAGCGTGCCGTTCGTGATGATAATATAGTCAAAGTCGCCGTTTGCCACGAGCACGCGGTTCGTCTTTTCGATGACCTTGGGAAGGACGTGCTGGATCGGGTCGGGTGAGTTGTCGCCGTTGAACTGCGGACCGCCCTTTCCGAGGAACACGGGCTCGACGGAGCACAGCGCCCACTTGAGGTCGGGCGCGTGCAGTGCCTTCTTGACGTCCTTGCGGTCAAAGTACGGCGGGTTTCCCGGGTCAGAGTAGATGAAGGCACCGGGGAAGCCGAGCGAGTCGGAGGGGAGGGGGCACATCATGTTCTGTGGTGAGCGACGAGCTCATCAGAGTTTACTCACGACCTCGTAAGGGTTGAAGCAGGGGTTGACGCTGAAGGCAACGGTGTAGATGTCGCTGAAAAGGTCGCACGACTTGTTGTTGGCGTCCATCTTGGGGTTGCTGGGGTCAAAGCTAGTCGGGGGCTGGACGCCGGAGGGCGGGAAGACGAGGTACTTGTCAAGGAAGTCTGCATAGCCGCACGACTTGTGGCGACCCCGGATGTCCTCCATGTACGACTCGTTGAAGCCGAAGAGATTCATGTTGGCCTCGACGAACGGCACGGCGGGAATCTCTTCCTGTACAGTGTTGTACTCGCCAATGCAAGGATCGTAGACGATGATGCCTGCGGTTAGGGCACGCGCATTGGGGACAGCTCACCATTGAGATCAAAGTGTTCCGTGTTGTTGGCATCCACCATCGCCGCACCAATGTACGGCACATAGCGGCCGGCGTACGACTCGCCGGTGATGTAGATCTTGTAGTTCTTGACGCCAAACGCCTCCTGCCAGCGTTTGAACCACTTGAGGAACGGGGCGGTGATGTCGTCCTCCGAGGTGGCATACGGCTTGCCGACCGAGAAGCCCGTGCCAATCGGCTGGTCGACCCTGGGAGGTGAGCATTCCCCAGAGTCAGTTACTCACCAGAGCATGTTGGTCCGCGTCGACCACGCGTACGGGTTGGACTTTGGCGCAAACGTGCCGGGCATCCAGCTGATGGGCCCGTTCTCCTGCCAGAACGCGTTGGCCGAGCTGCATCCCGGTCCACCATTCAGCCAGATTGTAATCTCCTCGACCGGCTCGCCGCCGCTGCGGGGCGCAAAGTAGAAGAAGAGCGAGCCTTCCGTCTTGTTTTTCGGGTCCACCTCAAGGCTGCCAGAGTACAGCTCGCCAAAGTTGAAGTTGACCTCGGGGAGCTTCTTGACGAGGAATTCTGCCGTCAGCCGCAGCTCTCCTGGTGCGACTCGACTCACTCTCAGTCTTCTTGTTTCGGAACTGGTACTTTGTCTTCTCGGGTTTGGACTCGTTCTTGTCGTTCCACCGGGCGGCAAGCTGGTGCTTTTCCTCAAAGGCGCGACGCTCGCGAAGGGCTTCCTCGCTGCGGGCACGGAAGCCAGGGGGCTGGCGCATCGGGCCTGGCTGCGCGGAGCCGAGACCCGCCAGCGCGAGGACGGTGAGGGCAGTGAGAGGGGCCCACATTGGAGTATAAGGGAGTGATTGAGGGGTTGGGGAACGGTCAACTGCCGCGATGGGGTTATATATGCTCTTCTTGACCGCTGGACATGCGATGGTTAGGGAGCCAGGTCAAGCGTGAGGCGCATGGCGCATTGCGAAACCAGGCGAGACAAGGCCCGATTGTTAGGGTTGAGTGACGCTGTGTCCATGCGGTCAACCATGGTCAACAACTGTCCTTGCGCTCTTGCCCCCCGGCCTTCGCAAAGAGATTAGCCCTGGGGCCAGCAGGAATGAGAGTTGCCCCGCGATAAGGAGCTCGGTTCTGTGGGCCTGATGCATGACGAACGAGCGAGGTCGGGCAGCGGCCCGGATGTTCTGTTTGGTCGAGTGAGATTCGGGAGATAAGCTCGTACATGAAGGAATATTGCGCGGCATGCTGTCACAGGTCCCAGAAGCGAGACTTAGCGCTAGCTAAGCTAAGAATAATGCTTTTCGGATGCGGCCCTCATACCGCAGCATACAGCCGCAGTCCCACATGCGGACATGTACATGACATGACATGTACATGACCCGGGACGGAGCCAAGTATATGACCAGGTACGCAGGTGAGTGCGTTTAGTGCCAGAAGCGCAGAAGCAAGATGTGAACAGATGCAGCACAAGGTACAATTGTGCGTGTGCGCGTGAGCAGGGTCTATGTACTGTCCCCGGAGATGTGGGGGGACCTGTGGAACCCGTCGCGCGGTCGGGGGTGTGGTCCCACATGCTACCATTCAATCAACTGACGACATCCATGGACCTCCGACCAAAAGGACCTGAGTCCCAGAGCTGATACCCCACAACCCCATTATCAGAATGGGGCGGTTTGATCTCTCATCTCGTCACAAACTCGCACGAGGAACGCGAGATACCAGACTCCCAGATGGCGGCCCGTTCCAGTTCGTTCCCTAGATCCCCCCTGCATGCCCGCCATCTTGCAATCCGTCATCCTGCAATCTCTCACGCAGTCCACATTCTGGAAGGCATGGAAGTAGAAGCAGAAGGCGCAGACCCTCCCAGACCGACGCCGGCACCACCGCCTCCGCTTCTCCCGGGACCCGGCCCGCGGGGCGCGTCGCCGTCGCTCGTATAGTGTAGGTGGTTATCACTGGTCGTTGTGGCGCACGCCGTGCACATCCGACCCGACCGCTGTTCGACTCAGCGTGCGAGCACGATGACCGAGCTGGGCATCCGGTAAGGTCACCCTTTTTGGGAACGAGCTTCTGCGAGTCTGCGTGGCTGTGGGGAACCGGTGGCTCGGGGCATGGCATCCACAGTTAACTCGAAGCTTGGAGATCAATTCAAGAGCATGCAAAGTAGTGCCTCGCTGACGAGAGAACATGACGGCACGAGCGCGGAAGAGGATTGGGTTGGGGCCTGTGCCAGCGGTGCGACTTGCGACAGTCTTGCTCTCGCGGTCGTGCACACCGAGGACGAACATGTGAGCACCGAGCAAGCGGAAACTATGAATGTCGTCACAAGTCCCTATAAGTTTCACTGGGGTATTGACGGCATACGGCATCGATCTGCCAAGCGTGCCATATGTCCGCGCTCGGTGAGCCAGGAATAAACCTTGCAACCTCGCGCACATGTGTGGCATGCTCGGCGTTGGCCGTCATGCGCAACCGAGACCTCAAGTCATTCTCCCGGGCCCCGGGTTTATATTCCCGGCCGCGGCGGGCGCCAAGATCCGAGCCAAGTGGGCCTGGATGGAACCAAACAAAATACCGACGAGCGATCGCCATTCACCGAGATATCGAGATAACGACCCGCTGACAACCCCCATCCATCGCATTTGGATCTGGACACACGTTCCCATTCTTGCATAATCGTCTCATTCTCACTCTCTTTGTCCCCATCGCAATCGCTGATCTGTGCGTCCCGCCCCTCGCTGACGCCACAGCTCAGGCCCCAGGGTTGGCGGTCCCCGGGGCGCCACCTACGAAGTATAATAGACATGGTGGCCCGGATTCGTTGCGGAAAGATGAAAAGAAGGCGGTGGACAATGGGATGAGTGGTTGCTGTGTAGGGATCGAGTAGAGAAGACAGGATGCTTAGCTTCTGGTGTGGGCTGTTATATGTCCAGGCGCCGGTCGTGAGGGAGCTGATTGGGAGGCGCTGTTTCTTAGCACGTTGCTCTAAACAACAGATTGCGATAAATCTGACACATTGTGTATGAGAAGTTTCACACAGGAATGGAGCGGTGACCGGATGGATATGACTTGGGGACTTGAAGCTTGAAGAACGTGAGGAATGAACGTGATCCATGTCTGCACTTCATATCAGCTTATCAACACAATGTCGCTGTAGAGACCGCTCAGTGTCCATCGACATCCCCAACACCTCCAGTCGCCGACAGCTCCTACCTCATATCCTAACATGGAAACGACAGACGGGCCCGGAGCCAGCGGCTCCTCAAACGCTTCAACACTTCCAGATTCCACTCCACTTCCATCGCCAGACATGCCCCCAGCGTCCGGCCGGAGCGACAGCCCTCCTCCCCCTCACCTCTCTGCTGAGCGCCGCCAGCAGCCCGAGTTCCCGGCCAACCACCCAGTCAACACGCTCAGCAAGGCACACAAGACTGCCATCCTCGCAACGCTGGCGTTTGCCGGGATAATGGCCCATTTCTCGTGGGTCCGCACTCCGGGAAACCACTGATCCCAGGGTATCCATCATCCTCACTTCCTTTTCGTACGTCCACCACCCTCGTCCCAGCTGACCTCAGCCCCATCGGCGCGACATTCAGCGTCGCTCCCTCCCGTGTTCCCAGCACGATCGGGTATGCGCTCCTCGGCATTGCGCTCGGCCCGCTCCTCTGGAACCCTCTGGCGGCGACTCTCGGCCGGCGGGCAGTGTCCGTGTGGGGCTCGGCCCTCGGGCTGCCAGTATGCGTGTGGCTCGCCCTCTCACCGACCTTTGCGTCCTTCTCCGCCGCCCGCGTCGTCGCCGGCGTCCTCTCCGCCTGGTCCCAGACTGTACCGCCATGTACAGTGGCCGACATCTACATTCCCCAAGTCCGCGGCGCCAGGATGAGTGCATACGGCACCGCGGTAGTCATCGCCCCGGCCATCGCACCCTTCTTCGGCAGCCTCATCGTGAACGCCACCTCGTGGCGCGTGCTCTTCTGGTTCGTCCTCGGCCTCAGCGCCGTGCAGCTCCTCGCCTTTGTGTTCCTCGTACCTGAGACGCTCTGGGTCGAGGACAGGGCGGAAAAGGAAACCCGCAGCGTATCACTCCCCCCAGGGATGCTCGCGCGCCCGGGGCACGTCGGGCCCGCATACATGCCGTGGCGGCGGCCGCGCGCATTCCTCCGCCTAGTCGTCTCCCCCCTCCAGATGGTGAGCCCCAGATCAGATCCAAAACGCCCGGAGCTCACACGCACAGCTCCACTATCTCCCAATCACCGTTCCGTCATTCTACTACGGCTTACTCTTCGCGTGGAGCGTCGGACTGACGGTTGTGATCCCGCAGACGCTTGAGGCGGCGCCCTACTCGTTTTCGCGGGTGGCTCTCGGGTGTGCGTTTCTCGCGTTTGGGACCGGCGGCGTCGCTGGCCACTGGGCCGGCGGCGTCGTGGGCGATAAAGTGGTAACATGGCGAGAGAGGCGGAATGGGCACCGGCAGCCCGAAGACCGGGTGTGGACCCTCGTCCCCATTTTGCCGGTTATGCTCGTGTCGCTTGTCGTCGTCGGCGTGTGTATTGAGAAACAGCTGCACTGGATCGGAATGCTGATCGCGGGAGGCGTATACTGGTTCTGCCTCTCCGCCGCGACGGGGATCATCCAGACTGTGAGTGGATACGCCGATGAGGCTGATGCAGTACACTCTCGAATGCCATCTCGCGCGCTGTGTGGATATCGGGGCCGTGTTCACGTTCTGGAAGATGATGTGGGGCTACGTGAACCCGTACTTTGCGCTGGAATGGGGTGTGCGCTGGGGCTTTGTTGCCGCGTACGCGACGCAGGGGGCGCTCGCCGCGGGACTCGGCGCGCTGTTGTGCGCTGCGCTCCTGTGGAAAGGCCGTGCAATTCGCCAATGGCAGGGAATGCCCGAGTTCCACAAGTAGGTCTTGTAGCTTTGTTTTTAGAGGGTATAGTGTCCATACGACGGGTACATATTGGCACATGGGATAACAACGATTCTCAATTCGGGTAGACGGGGTATACTGTACCGATCCTGTATCTTGCCTGGTGTCGCCTTCGCTCATGATATAACGATTAATATTCACAGGCCAGTTTCCAATGTCACATTTGGCGCTCTAGTTCATGCGCACGCGCAGGAGATAGCGGAGGCGCACCTGGTCGACGTCGTACGTGATGTACTCGTTGTACTGGAGGTACGCGTCCTTGATGTTCGTGTCACCTGGCTTAGCGGCCACGACATCAGGCTGTTGTCAGCTCTTAGTTTCACATAGACCCACCATCTTCACGCCCTCGAGGCTCGGGTGGATGCAGCCGGCGTCCTTCCACTCTGAGGGGCCGACGCGGCCCTGGCCCCACGTCGAGTGCAGACCCTTGGCCTTGGCGTCATCGCCGGCGTTGTACGACGCGTTCGTGAGCTCCTGCATCGGGTCACCCAGCTCGGCCTCGCACAGAAGGAGAAGGCCGGTGCGCTCGGAGAGGTGGCTGCAGCAGTAGTTGGCACTCTTTGAGGCCATGTCCGCGAGGTAGATGCCCTTGCCTGGAGTGTAAGTACGTGTGTAGGGTGAGGCAAGGTTGTCATGCCAGCTGTGCTGTGACCTGGTCCAGCTGGCGAATGGCTCTCCAATACCACACTGCAGCACTCACCAAACATGTAACCGGAGACGGGTGCCTCCGGAGGAGCGATACGAAGTCCCTGCGAGAGGATACCACCAAAGTTGGTGCATCTGAGGTCAGCTACGAGATCGAGAATGAGCTGACACTTACCGAGAGCCGCTATTGAGAAAAAGGAGAAAGGCCAAGAGGAAGAAGAGGAGATATATCAGCAACAGACAAGTTGAACTGCTTTTCACTGCACTCACTGCCAGAGGAGACGGCGGTCAGAAGGGACGCTTGCGTACTCGCTCTTCTCGAAGCGCTCAAACTCGCCGTTCCGCTCAATGCGGAATACGCTCTCGAGTGCAAACTTCATGTGGTGGGTCGCACCCTTGGTCCCAAGGAGGTACTCTTCGATGTTGGTGAACTCTGCCGACTTGGGGTCGAGAGGTGTCATTTCCTGCATGTTGAGCGCCGCGAACTGACGGTCGTATTCGTGCTCCGTTTGCTGGTTTTTCTTCCCGGCGCGCTCCTTCTTCATTATCGCCGCGGCCTCCTTCATGTCACCAAGAGAGTCGAGGAGGTCAATCTCCTTCTTGAGCATCTGCTCGGTCGAGATGACAGGTGGACGGTTGCGACCGAAGGCGTGGGGGATGACAGAGTAGAACTGGTTCGAAAGATGTTCGACAGCCGCGCCATATGCCATGTTGTACTCCTTCTGTGCCAGAGATTGGTCGTCGAACAGCGCGGCGAGATCTTTGAGCGCCTGGAAACCCTTCAATATGGTGCTCTTCGCAAGCTGGGCGTTAGTGGGAAAAAGATTGGGCAACGCACCTTGCCGAGGGGCAGCTTGTTAGCATCATAGTTGAGGTCGGCCATGGTCGCCTGCATGAACTTGAGGTTGAAGATGAGGCCCATGAGGGACTGGAGCTCGGGGTCGAGCTTGGACTCTGGCGGCTTGTAGTCGTCGTCCTCCTCGTCCTCCTCGTCATCATCAACTTCGGCCTCGTCCTTGTCATCCTCATCGTCCGAGTCCTCATAGCTGCGTTCGATGAAAGTGTACTTGCCCGGCTTGGCCTTGTCGTTACGGTTGTCCCAGGTGAGGCCTGACTTGTCCTTGAACTTCTTGCTGTAGTTCTTGATCGCGTCATCGAGCGTGCCCCTACCGAGGAGCGCACTCTGGCCCGTCTCGCCAACACGGCCCCAGCGCGTCCACGTCTTGTGGTCACCCTTTGAGTTGTAAAGGAGCTGGTATTAGTGGGTGAACATGCAAATAGGGAACCCACCTGGACACGGTAAAACTTGTTGTTGTTGTTGGAAGCGTTTGTCTGGTTGAGCGACGCGTCGAAGGGAACGCCCTGGGGGTCTATGTACACCTGGTAGCCGTCATGGGGGAAGTGCTCGTCGACGGGAATGTTGAGAACCTTTGTCTGTGCCTTCTTGTCGGCCTTCTTGCCCTTGGTGTCCTTGGCGACAGCCTTGGTGTCAGGCTTGACGTCAGGCTTGGTGTCCTCGGCGTCTTCCTCGTCCTCGTCGTCGGCCTTTGCGGCAGCCTTCTTGCCCTTCGCAGCGGTCTTCGGTGCCGCTTTGGGAGCCGCTTTGGCAGTGGCCTTGCCCTTGGTCTTGCTCGCGGGCTTGGTATCGGCAGCTGGGGTCAGCTCAGCCTGCGAGACGATGAGCTCACCGTCATCACTCTTGGTCGAGGCAGCGCGCTTCGTCCGCTTCTTCGAGGACGGCTTCTCCTCCTCCTCCTCTTCGTCTTCCTCGTCGTCCTCGGGCGCGGCGCGCTTCTTCCCTTTCGCCATTGGAGCGCCATTCGTCACAGGCTTGAAGACAAAGTCATCCTCCTTCGCCCTAGCCCCGTCCTTCTCGCACTGCAGCAGCCAGTCATACGACACGATCTTGACGTCGCTCCGACCGAGCGCGGGCTGGAGCTTGGCGCCCTCAGCATCAAAGTACGTCTGCGTTGTGATAACATGCGTAACTCCCTTGGTGACGCTGCTGTGAGTTGCGCCGCCGAGGCGGGCGATGAGCGTGCTGATGCTGCCCTGCGTCACGCCCTTCGGGAAGGTGCCCGCCACGACGACGAGGCAGTCCTTGAGCGGCTGGGCGGGCGGAGCGGCGGCCGCGGCTGCGGCGGCGCGAGCTGATTTGCGGGGTGGCATCGGGTGGGGAGTGGTGAGGATTAAATGAAGTCGAGAATGGGGATTGGAATATAAGAGAGAAGGGGGATGAGAAAGAACGAGGAGGATGATAAGAAATACGAACGAAGAATAAGAAGAGTAACAAAGAAAGAAAGTGACAGAGAATAAAGATTTCTGGAGAGAAGACGAACACAATAACGCGCAAAGATGACTGGACTACGCTCAGCTCAATCTCGTCACATCAGAAGATCGTCGACCCATGCCCATTCATCATCCACTCATCCACTCATCTGTATGTCTGCACTCAGTGTCGATTCCACGCAGATCCAATCCAATCAACTACACTGGACTGTTCTGTAATCGCGTCGTACGCACGACCCCACATTTCTAACCGCGCCTAAGGGCCAGGGGAAAATGGGACAGATCGGAAAGAAGAGCTGAGACGTGAGACGCGAGAAGGGAGAGGGAGTAGAATGGAGGGAGAGAGAGAGGAGAGCGAGATGAGACGAGCGGCGCACCTGGAATTCCGACAATTCAACTCTCTCTCCTGACGGACTCTCTGCTCTGGGGCCCAGCCCGGCTCTGCTAGCTCTGTTCCGGCTTCTCCTCCCTGAGCCCATCCGCGTCCCGTTCCGCCGTGGCGCCATCTCTTGTTGCTCGTCCTCTGCAGAAACGTTCATGCTTGCTTCATATGCTTGGCGCCGGCCGGAGATGCGGAGACCAATCAGCGCGCCGCGTCGCATCTCTCGTTACGGCACGACACGGTGGTGGCGGCGGCGGCGCTGCCCACCAGGCACGGAACAAGACTACCTACTGGGGTTGACTGGACTAGCTTGACTGTTCTGCGTTTAGCAGCGCAGCTTAAAAGTGTTCCTAGTCCAGCGGGCGTTTCTCCATCCTCTACACTTGCCCGTAATAGTTCCTGACAAGCAGTGCCCGATCGCGCTGGATGGCGGTGTACCATTGCACTGTCGGTTGCCTGATTGAAACCTGCTGCAAGAATGAGGAGCGAACACTGTCGACAGACGGACAGCGCGACAGGACATAGAAGCTGCAAGGTTCCGCATTGACCACGATGTACAGTACACGCACGTTCAAGAGCTCAGGAGCTTGCGTTCACAGGCGAAACGAGCAATTGACATAAATTGATAGGGCGCTGAGATCAGAAGATCTGATACCGGTTGTGTCGGCGAGTTGAGTCAACCGGTTGAGTCAACTGATTGTGCTTCTGGCCCATTATCGGTCCAGTCAACCATCGTCACCAATGTAGTCTCATCAGATAAGATCACATCGATACCCTTAGTCTCCAGTGGTTCGGTCTTCGTCGTTCCATCCCTTCTTGAAGCCTCATGAACCTGGAAACTTTTGGGCAGCTCCGGTCATGCTCAGACTAAGCAAAAAATGGACGAGTTAGGAATCGAACCAAAGACCTTGTCAAGATAGGAGTTGGATCCTGCTAATGACACGCTCTACCAACTGAGCTACACGCCCGGAAATATTCGGAATTCCGAGCCGGCCTTCACATATCGACCCGTGTTTTTCTGCGGGATGGCCCGTTGATTATCTGATTCAGGCAGAATCGACATCAATTGACCGAGACCTTGTAGCACCATCTATTTCTTGTCTCCAACTCAAGAACGCACTCATTCACAGAAAGCTCCGGAGAGTTAAGAGGCACCCTCTGAGTCACAACGTTGAACGAGATGGAGCAGGTTTCATGTTCCTAGGCTTGACTGTCTTTGCGCTCAATTCACTACTACTGCACTACTGTCTCCTCTCTCGTCGCTCTCCAACACATTCCTCGCTGCCCCACCCACAGCAAAAAAAGGAACACTACACGGATCGGCCTGTCTCGCCCCCCTCCCCATTCATTCTTTCCTGATGGTTTGATACGTATCCTTGTCTCTTTATACTCTCCCCCATGGCCTCATGACATCAATTGGCGTTCCGCGATTATCGGGGCGCGACACGCCGAGGGACCTCGACTCAAGACCGACGAAAGAGGCTGCACGCTTTAGGAATGTAGGAGGTCAAAACCGCGCGCGCATCACGCATCGCCAGACACGGACGCGCCACACATCGCGCGCATCGCGAACAAACGCCATCGCACCAGTCCAAAACGCCAGCACCAGAACGCCACCGCGCACCGTGGCGGCCCCTTCCCCCTCTCCACCCCCTGGTAAGGTGGTAACGGACGAGGGTATCAGCTGAGAAGAAGCAGCTAGAGCAGAGGCGAGGAGAAGAGCTGAAGGGCATCCTCGGTGCGCGGCCCGACTGGGAAAGCAGAGCTCTTTTCCACACTCGACTGTCGAGACAGAGACTCAGAAACATACAGTTTCCACATACCCTTGTTCTCTCCTGCATGTCCTGGCTGGTTCCTGCAGGTCTCGACGTCGACTGGCGCGACAAGACGTCTCATCATGCCCAGCAGCTGCAGCAGCAGACGTCCCAACACACACCCTCATCGTGGACCTCAATGAGTGCCTTTGGCTGCAGAAGCAGAAGCAGACACAGACGCCAACGCCCCTCTTGTACCTCTTGTCCCTCTTGTCTCGACCTCGATCCTCGATGGGCCTCGACGCTCGCTCACTCCTCCAGCTCCTCTCTCCCCACCCCAACGCACGCGACACACGATGCACAAGCGTGTAGGATCTTCACTCATTTCCCCCTGCGGAGCATGCTGTCCGGACTGACCAGCTGACCACCTTTGGCGCACCTGGCGCATCACTCCCTCCGACACTCATGGCCCCCCATTCACTCCTACCAGCTGCCAGTTGGGCAGTTGTCTCGCAACGACCTCGGATTCCAATGTGTATGTACCGGACTCTGGCCCTCCGCTCCCCTCGTCGTCGTCCTTCTTTTTTTCCTCCTCCTCCTCATTCCTCTCCTTCTCTCTCTTTCTCTTCTTCGTTGTCGTTGTCATTTTCTCGTTCCACCCTCTCCTCCCCTCTCCCTCGGCGTTCGTACTTTCGCAGATCCGCGCTGCGTGCACTTTGACAGTGCAGTCGGCCTCGAGGCTCTCGCTTTCTTTCCTTTCATTTCGTCTTCCCAGTCCTTGTCTTCGCTTTGGTAGTATCAGTTCACGACGATACTCAACAAACGAAGATCATCGACCGACCCGCCGCTCACTCTCACCTCCGCCGCGACCACCATTCGTTTTCTCTCCTTCTTTCCGAGTCTGTAAAGCCTGGCGCCTCAGCCCTGGCTCCGCCGTCGCTGTTCGACAACCCCGGCGCCAGCACCAGCTACCTCTCACCTAGCTGCAGTTTGGTCACCAAGAGATACCCCCTCCCCTCCGACCACTTCCCACTTTTCAATCCCTCACCGTCCTCCTCCTCGCTGTGGTCACTGGCCGGCCGCTGGTCCGCCCCGCTTCTGCCCGCATACTTAACCCGTCACAGCTATCTACGATGGCCGAGGAACAAGTCCAACCTGGAGGACACAAGATCCAGTGCAAGCTCGAGGAGTCCCCCCGCCCGAGCAGCGCCGGCGCCGCCGCGTCTCCCAGCAGCAGCGTCGACAGCAAGCGCTCCCCTGACCGCGAGGAGCCCGCCGACGCCGAGCCCAAGCGCCGTCGTGTACTGGTGCGTCCTGAGTTGATAGCTGTGCTGACGCCAGCGTGCATGTGATGTCTGCCGCCGGTACGTCTCCGATCTCCCATGCCTGAGCTCGTGTTGTGTTGCGTGCATTCCGCGTCCTGCTCATCGCGGACATCAGTGTCCGCAGTACATGCTTCTTCGCTGCCGATCGGGCATTACTTGATGATGCACCACTGACTTCCCAGACGCAAGATCCGATGCGATGGACCAGGGCCCAATGCTGGCGATGGCAGTGAGTATGGAATGGACACCAGGAACGAGCGCGTCGCAGGATCACAGGGACATGGGGGGGTGACTGGCGTGTAACTGGCGTTGTGGCCCTGTGCAGTATGCTGCTTGTGGTGGTTTGAGTCCTCCTGAGAGAGTCTCGAATCTCGAGACTTGAGGCTCGAGAGCTCGAGAGAGTGACCTCGGCAGCATGCCAGCCACAACGCAGCCACCTGGCGCCACAGGATCACAGGATGCACTGGACAGGGTGCAACACAGGCAAACATCTGTACCGAGGTGGATCGATTTGACTGACACCTTGTCACAGAGTGCACCCACTGCCGTGACAACAGCCTCCACTGCACCTATGTCAACGAGCCATCTCGCAAGACTGCCCGCCCAGGGTGAGTAAAGCATGAACCATAACATCAACTCACACTGCAGGCTCATCACCGCGCTTACTGAACGCAACCTTCGCCTCGAGTACATTGTGCAGCAGCTGCAGCCGGGCCTCGACATTGAGGACTTTGTCGGCCCTCCTATTGACACTGACACCTTTGACGAGGACATGCATCGGGAGACGCTGCTCGCGATGAACATCCCGCTGCTGCCCGACTTCAAGAAGCTTGGCCATGGTGGCATTGGCAGCACCCCAAACCTGCGCACAACCGCCACCCTGCCGCGTCGAGCGACCCCCAAACGCCATGCGTCATTGTCCACCTGCCCGGGGAGCACTGGCCCCTTCTCCTTCAGGCAGGTCGACGACCCTTGCACAGCCCAGTTTTACGGCCGCGCCGCAACCTGCAACCTCGTGCATGCACTCAACAATGGTGGCGACCTCGGGTTCGCAAAGGAGCTCCAGCAGGTACGCCGTGCGGCCTTTTGGACTGTTCCCGAATGGGAGGCCGTCGCCAACAATGATGGTTGCGGTGCCTTCGACACTGCGGTTTGGCCCGAGGATGACCAGGCCATTGTTCTCGTCGATGCCTACTTTGCCCATGTCAACACCCTCTTCCCGCTCTTGCACGCCCAGACCTTCCGCAGGCAGTACTTTGCACGTCTTTATGCCGGTGACAATGGGTTCGCGAGGGTGTGCCTTATGGTCTTTGCAAACGGAGCTCGCTTTGCCGCTGGTGCGCACTTCGCCCAGTGGCAGGGCTCGTCTGACCCGGCCTCGGCTGGATGGAAGTATCTCCGCAGTGCGGTGTGCAGCCTCCCCAGTCTGCGCGAGAAACCTTCGCTTTTCGGCCTTCAGACCTCGGCGCTCATGTGCATGTTCCTCCGCGGCAACGCCGACGCCAACACCATCTGGGCCATCGCTGGCTCTGCCCTCCGTTCGGCACAGGTGTTTGGTGCTCACGTCCGCGTCTCGCCCGCCTCCACTCTTGCGGAGCTGCAGGACCGCGAGCAGCTTGCCCGCGCCTTCTGGTGCCTCTACCATATCGACCGCTCGATGTGCGCCGTCCTCGGCCGCGCGGTGGCGCTTCCCGACTCGGAGATCACCTCTGCCTTCCCCCGTGCTGTCGACGATGTATACTGGACCCAGGAGGCGTTCCTCGAGCAGCCAACTGGCGTGCCCTCCAAGCTTGACGCTTTCACCCACGTTCTCTCTCTGGACCGCATCGTGAGCACTGCCCTCGAGACCATCCTCGCCTCGACGGACCGCTCAGCGACAACCCCGAATGCCCCCGCGCCGAGCGCCCAGATGATTGGCCTTGTGTCGTCTCTCACCACATGGTTCCGTGCCCTCCCGGCCCATCTCCAGTGGAGCGAACACACGGCGACCCTTCCTGATGACACCCTCCTCGGCCTCGCTCATCTCCACGCGCGCTACCACTGGGCAGTCATCTACGTGCACTACTGCGGCGTCGCTGCGCGCGAGTGGACTCCCGGGCAGAGCCTCGACTCGTCGATCCAGTCCGCCAAGGCGGTGTTCACTATCTGTGACACCCTTCTCCAGCACAAGATGTTTGCTGGTGGTGCTCGCCCGATGCCCTTCGAGTTCATTGACTACGCCTGGCTTGCGGCATCGATAACCCTGATCGCCATCAACACGTCCGCTCTCCCTGTGGCCGAGTACGATTCGGCCATGGCTGGCGTCAACTCGTGCATTGCTACTTTTGTTCAGATGGAGAGCGTATCCCGCAGGAGTGGGCAGATGGCGGACCTGCTCAGCGTCATGGCTCGCAACGTCGCCATCCAGGCCAAAGGCTACCCTGCGATCCAGGCAGGTGTCCACCCTCAGCCCTCCTTCACGGTCGCAACCCCGCCCTTCACCGAAGGCACGACTTCGCCGATCACGAGTGACAGCCCATACTCTCAGCAGAGCATGCACTCGATCTCCTCAGCACCCGCCACAGCCTTGCACACCCCGCCCGCGCCACCTCTTCTCACCCCCGACCAACTACTGCCAGACTCCTTCCCGTGGGTTCTCCCACCTCAACAATATGCCGACCTCTACTACCCGCACCAACCGCCGATGTACTACCCCGACGCTGTCCCGTCTGCTGCCCTTGGTGCTGGCATCTCGGCCGCAGCGGCAGCGTCGGTCCTGTCCATGACGGTCCCGGGCGACAGTTTTGCTCGCACATCCCTCTCCGCGACAGCCTCGGCCCCCAAAGTCTCGCCAACAGACCCCAACGGCGCCCCCGTTCCGGTCATGTCCTCCCGCTCTGACGAGCAATGGGCACACCTCATGCCTCCCTACGGCTTCGCGCCGTACGGCCCCGTGCCGCACAATCTCCAACTCCAGAGCCCAATCAGCGGAGAGCTCTTGACCCACCATCTTTAGGGCTAACAACCTTGCATTCACACTCGTTCCCGTCTCACACTCGTTTCGCCTGTCCTTTTGTTGCCTCCCTGTTCCGGTCCACGTTCCTTTGTCTCGTCTCCCCACTCCCACCGGGCCAGGCGCCCAAAGTCCTTCCTTTGGTATCCGCTCCCTCCCCTATCGTATTCGTCCTTGACGGACACGGCTGATGCATTTTACGTACCGCCGACCTAGCACGAGCATCAGCGCCGCAACCCCAGGTCGGAACAAGCAAGCGATCGCGGAGGGAGTCTCCTTCGCGCGCCGGTTTCTGACCCACACAGCCTCCCCACAACTGACACATATACAAGGGCATCCCGCCGGAGGCGCCGGCACTGGCGCGCGAGCCTCGGCGCACCGTGCGTCGTCCCAAAGGAGAACAGAGGACCACGCCGTCGGCCTTGAGGGTGCGGAGGATAGACGCTTTCGGCAGCTGTCACTCCCCCAACGCGTGTGTCCCGACCCGAACCCCACCGACGCATGGCAGTCAACTGGATGTTCTCGCCCGAAACAGCCGTCCTGGTCTGTGCGCGGGTGTCTCGGCTTTGCCGCGCCGGGCGCGTGGACTCGCGATCCACATGGTATACAATCTGCGACTCATGGGTGGGGAGGCTTCAGGCTACTGGACTTTTGAGAATGGCGCTCAATGCTCACGCATCCCGGCTCCGGGGTCTATCGCACCTCCGGGATCTATAGCACTTGCGGGAGCGATCTGACCTTCGGCACCTATTTCACCTTTAATCGGTATCCAAGGAGGTCAACGGGGGCTATTTCACCTTTTGGGCATGAAGCGCGTCAATGGACCTTGTGAAGGACTCAAAGTAGTGCGCATGAGCCTAGAGGTTCGGACATATCCAACTCCGCCCTCCGCGAGCTTTGGAGACGTGCCATCATGATGGCTTTGACACACAACAGGGCTTCCTTACCGGGTCTTCCCTCGATATCGGTCGCGTTATTGGTCGCACTACCAACTTCTTCGCGCCAACGCCTCGAACTTCGACTTGCTGGGAAGTAAAGCTCACATACTGCCCACTGTGCATGACTCTGACGCTACTGCTGACACAATTGCATTGCTGGACCTGAAGCTTCTGGGACTGATAATACTTTGATTGTTCTGTGATTTTCCCCTTACGAAACCCACGACCCACCCTGCCATCAGCGCCGCATCTCACCCCCGTACTCACGTTGACCTGGTACGCCTGCCCGCTGACAAAGTTCGAGTCGGGGCCGGAAAGGAACCTGGTGTGAGCTTCAAAGGGGGGGATCCAAAGGGGAAGAAAAGACTCACGAGACGAGGTTGGCAACGTCCTCGGGGTCTGCGTTGCGGAGCATGGGGTTGGAAGCGGATTGCTGCTGTCAGCAGAGACAAGTTCCTTAACTCACAGATTCAGTCAGCCCGCCAGACTCGGTGCCTGCGCGGGCGCCAAACTCCTTGTCGATCTTCTCCCACATGGGCGTGATGACCGGTCCGGGGCAGTAGAGGTTGGCCGTGATCCCGTGCTTTCCCAGCTCGCGCGCGGCATTCTGGTTGATCGCGCGGAGCGCAAACTTGCTAAATGCTGTGAGTTTTGTCGATTCTGGATTCTGCGGCTTACCTGGCGGAATAGACCGTGAGCTGGGGGAACGCCTCGATGCCAGCGACGGAGCAGGCGGCAATGAGCTTGCCCCCGCTTCCCTGCGCGATAAACTGTCGCGCCGCAGCTTGGTACAACAGCAGCGTGCCGCGCGTGTTGGTCGCATGGACGCGGTCGAGGAGCTCGGGCGTAATGTCGAGGAACGAGTCCGTGGGCGCGATACCCGCGTTGGCAATCATAACTAACATCAGCCCACATATACTTTCTTCATTTACCATCCAGTTTGCCCAGCTGCGAGACCGTATCGCGGACCAAAGCGTCGACCTCGGTTTTGCTCGCGACGTCGCACGCGACCACGGCGGCGCGGCCCCCGAGACCCGCGACCTCGCCCTCGACGGCGCGCAGCTTGTCCATGCTTCCCGGGAGGTCGGAGAGGGAGACGGCAAAGCCGTCACGCGCGAGGCGGTGCGCGATCGCGCGGCCGATGCCCTGTGCTGCGCCGGTTACGATTGCTACGCGGGGAGGCATTGTGTACAGAAGGATGGGGCGGAAAACAGGAAACGGGGAATGGGGTACGTGGGATGATGAGGGGAAGAGGGAGCGAGAGGCCTCACTTATGTACATGTACGTGCCCAGCTTCCGCTCTCATATCCACGCTGGACCTCACACATCGGCTTGGCCTGCCTCCGCTATTCACACGCCGCAACGCCGCAGTGCCCGACGCCGTTGTCCGACGAGCAAGAAGGCAAGCGAGGACAGTAGAGGAGGCGGATCGGGCCGCCTGCCGTTGACGCTGTGGCGCGCATGCCATTGTTGGCGGCGCCACATGTGACCCGCCGCAGAGGTGAGACATGGTACAATGGAATGGACAATAGGTGAACTTGTTCAGTGGTTAGAGTCCTTCGGGGAAAGAGGTACTCGTTCTTCTTGTGCATCACCGTGCATCAGTGTACATCATGGAAGACCAGGGGATGACCGACGTCTATGGCTGTCTAACTGCTGACAGCTGACTTGCACACGCCAGCCGCCCCGCCAGCCGCCACATGCCACGCAGCGCCGTCGCCATACGCCATTGACACCGACGTCATGTACGCTGGGGTGTTGAATATCCGGCCGGACAGCGAGGTCAACTTTGCTGGAATCGGATGCTGAGAACACCGAGAACACACTGAGAACATCTGGCGAAAACATCCGATACCCGGGATAGGACCTGAGATCGGCGATCGGGTCGAGACCTGGAAGGGGGAAGGGGGCGCGGGGGTGCGGGCGCGAGGGGATGGGGAGGACAGAGGGAGGGAGGAAGGATGGAGGGAGTACCAAAGAGGGAGAAGAGAAGGAGGGGGCATATAGACGATATTGTAAAGGATAGAGAGAGAGGGGCGATAGGTGCAGCCCGGTTCCGTTACATTAGGCTGTCCGACGGCTGTCATCGTCTCTGACGGTGTGCCCGGCTTCGGGCGTCGGACATATGGGCTGAGATTTGGTGGAATGGGAGAGGCAAAGGGAAGAGGTGGGGCTGAGGAGAGGGCAAGGGGAAGAAGCGAGCTGGAATGATTGGGGCCAGGCAGAGACCAGACCCGGCTGAGAGAGTTATTGGATAGGATAGACAGCTGACATTGGACTGGTCTCACTGGTACCATTGGGCTAGGATGCGGCGACGATGTCCCAGACCTCTGACGTTACACCGCGATATCGGTATCGGTCTCTCGGACTAACTCGAGAGTCGTAACGAGGGGCAGGGTCTCGAGACGACACCTCGAGCCACCGCGACACCTCTGTCTCTGACGACCACCGCGTGACGGCAAGCTTGATATCGGGGAATATTAGGAGATGTCGGGGGACTGAGATCGGTTGGGAAGGCTGCGGCAAGTCCGAGATTAGGGAGGTCAAGCGAGGCCCCAATGATCCGGTCGAGCCCAGAGCCCCAGAGCCCCCGAGCCCCAACCCCCCCAGACCCCGCTCAGCTCAGACGCCGTCATCCCAACGACTAGCCCGACGCCACAGGTCCCGGGTCGGGACTTGGGTTCTAGCTCCCCGGAGATCTGGTTGTCGCGCCCCGTCAAGCTTCTGATGCTTGCCATACTCTTCGGGGTCTGACCGAGAGGGGTCAGCCGCCCTAGAGCCGCGATAGAGCCGCGATAAAGGCAGGCGTCGTCATTGTCGTGATGGCTGGCTGGGATCTGGGAGTCTATCTGGAGGTCGGCAATCAAAGGGGGGAGGTAGGAATGGAAAGAAGTGTGGGGAGCTCCATGGCGGATGCGATCTCGCTGAAGGGTAGCTAGACGCCCTGTGTCGTCGTATGTCTCTGGGGATGACTCTTCATTGCTCGATGTGTTGGACGTTGGTGGGGATCACTGCAATGAGACGAGTGTAGGAAGTCCCCACTGACAATGAGTCACTTGGTGTAATGACAGCCCTAGCCACCGCCAGTAGGACGGACGTCGCATGTACTGTAGAATTTTGCTCCCTCGCAGAGTAGCCTCCAGCTCCCGCGGCCGCGCCCTTCCACCGGCTGGCACTGTCACGGCTAGGGCGCAGTGCCTCGTGGAGCGTGGAGCGTGGGGTGTGGAGCCTTATCTCCAAGATACTGTAATCAATAGCCGAGATGGTGAGGTCCCGTATCAGCGCTGTTATCTCCTGGACGCAAGTTTGCTCCCACACTAGATCAAGAGGGTTGTCGCTCTGCACGATCCCCGCTCCTGAGCTCCCGTATCGTCGAGGCGACAAGAGGTCGACGACACCCGAAGACGAGCAGAAGCAAAGGGAGACGCAGAGATGCAGGTCGCGGGGTCGCGGGGTCGGCGGTTGGAGCTCGAAGGCCAAGGTGTGACTCGGAAATGTTATTGAAGATCAAGTGGTGGTTGCCGAGATGGCGAGTGCCGGCATTGGAGCCACATGAAAGTTACAGGGCGGAGCCTGTGCTAACTGGGCGGCGCTAAGCGAGCTTACACCTAGTCCTGGCCGGCACCGCTGCGTCTGATTCACCGCCTCGACGTTTGCTCTTGTTCTTGTTTCTAGTTTCTTGTTCTTCTTGCTCTAGCGTTTTCTATTGTCACGGATTGCAGTGCGCGGGGGTTGCCGCGCAGCCGGCGCCGTCGTCGAGGCCGACTCGGAGAGCAACGCGCAGCGGCGCAACGCTCCCGGTTCCCGTCCCCCCGCACGACTGCAACCGAGCTTTTGCATGGTGTCATGTCAGGTCGTGGGTTTCACTTCGCGTAGTGGGCACCGTGTTCGCTGTTGTTGCTCGTTTCTCGGCGCGTTGGGCCGTGATGGATTCGGGGATCTGCACACTGCCACCGGGACGCCCTTGGCCCTTGGTCTCCCGCGATGTTCTCTTGACAGAAGAAGAAAGAACGAGGCGGAGACAGGCACCGCAGGACCCAGCGCAGTGGGACAGAAAGCAGAGAGGGCGCTGAATGCATGTACTTGAGACTATGATGATCTGCATTGCAGCATACACTACAATGCTAGAGCACCTGAGATCTCGAGGCACGGAGGCTGGCGTAAGCTTGTGGTTGCGCTGTGCGATTCCCGTGCCGTGCGCGAATGTGAGATCCTGTGCAGACAAGGTCCAGCTACGCTGTGCTGGGTTTGATTCCTGTGCATGGAGATGGCAACGGAGGGGGCGATGGCAACGAGAGCGGATGGTAGAGGCACGCGGGACGTGGACCGAGATGGGGCAAGATGAGAAGATGAAGATGGGAAAGACAGGGCAGCCAGGGATACCAGGGAACAGTGAGATTCGGCTCCTAATTTTTTGTTGTTTATCGGTAGCAGAAGGATACGAGATGGAGAACGATGAACTCATAGGCACATCGACCGAGATCTCGGCAGAGGAGCAGCAGCGACGTGTCAGGAACTGCAAGGTCCGACGAGGTACTCTCAGGACCGCCCAGGCCCGCTGCCTCCACTGATATCCTGCTGACAACTTGAATGACCACAGAGTGACACGATGCCAGGAGATGCCAGGAGCAGCGTAGGTTTGACCCGACAACGGGAAAAGCTCGGGCGCCAAGCTCGACAAGCTCTGAGCGCAAAGCATAAGGCGCTCGCTGCTCATGAGCTCATGAATTCATGTCATGTCTCCAGGCACCGGGACCGGCCATGGAGTTTATCAACGGCCTATCAACCCACCTGTCAACCAGCCTTCACAGCTATCGCAACAACAACAACAAACCGGCGAGACGGCGCACATGGCCGACCAGCCACACCGGTGCTAATTGTCCATTGCGACTGCTATCTGTCGCGCTGCCGCCGTCACCGCCTTGCCTTGCCGAGTGGCCAGTCGTCGAGCACACGCCGTTGCGCGGCGACGAACGGGACGACGTGCACCGCAACCCATCAGGGTATCGCCGAACCGGAACTGGCTTCACTTGTCGACGGAGCGGCGCTTGAGAGGTGTACAGAACATTGTCTGAGGATCTGGGACATGTAGATGAGATGGTGGAGGTGTAGCAACGCGTTGGCCGGTGACGACAACGCACCGGGTAGCTCGCGACAGTCGTCGGCCGTTGCTCTCGACGGCATCGGAACGCAGACATCGCTCGAGTTGGACGCTGCTTTCCACGATCTTCCATTGAGGACTCACTGTGCAGCTCTCCGCAACTCGTCCAACTTGGACGTCGGACAATCACTTCCTCACCGTAGCACCATCAAATCCTCACCGTCCTCATGAGAGTCCTCATAGACTGTTATGAGGCCAACGACCTCGCCATGAAAGATATATAAACGGACGTCCTCGACGTCCAAAAACCTCATCACAACAACCTCTTCACAGCTCTACAAGTCCTCAGCACTTCCCAACCCTACCACACCTCCATACTTCGTGCTTCGTACTCCTCAGCCAAACAACCACAATGCTCGCCTCTACCCTCATCACCATCCTCACCGCCGCCTCGGCGGCCATGGCCGCGCCCGCCCCCCAGCGCACCATCCCCTCGGGCGGCGACCCCGGAGAGGGCCGTGTTGTCGGCACCCGCATCCGCCTCAACTCGCACCGCAACATGTGCCTCTACGTCCAGGGCTCCTTCCAGAACAACCGCGAGGCCCGTCTCGGCATGTGAGTCTTGAATGCTTATCTTATGTCTTCCTCCAGTTCCTTACTGACCCACCAGCCGCACCTGTACCGGCCAGGAGGACGAGCGCTTCGAGGTCAAGCCCGAGGGCCACATCCAGCTCCTCGGCACCGACAAGTGTGTCGACGTCATGGACGCCAAGGTCGGCTCGCCGCTCACCGTCTCGACCTGCCCGCCCACTGACCAGATCATGAGCTGGGTCTCGGACGGTGTCGACACCCGCTTCCGCTTCCGCTTCTTCAACCCCAACATCAAGCTCTGCATGGACAACTCGTACGGCAAGGTCGAGGAGGGAAACCAGGTCTTTGTCTGGCCGTGCATGGACGGCAACAAGAACCAGGAGTGGGTCACCGCTGCCTAAGCCAAAACCGTATCGAGAGTGTAAGAGTAGAGTCTCATTATAGAAGCAATAATCGGCAACTACGCCTGCCACATGTAGAATGCATCCCTAGGACAACTTTGCCCAAGAGCCAGTGGAGCGAGCTCAGCATGCTTTACATTGCCTACACCGAGAAAGAGCCAGGTGGGGTTCAACAAGCGCAACATTGGTTACACCTTCAAGCTGTAACTGAATGACAAAACCGACAAAAGACAGGGGAGCGAGCCTGATGGCGTGACAATGCTAACACAGTCCGACTTTGTGAGCAATGCTGATAGTAGCAGCCCGGCGATACTAACAGCAGCGCAGGTCACAGTTACTGAATACTCTGCGTAGAGTTACTGGCTCTCACCCAAAGAAACAGTGATTGGTACTCACCCAAGCCCAACCTTCGCCAGAGCTTCATGCCTCCCTATCTTCATCACCATATCATCACTTAGCAACACACATGTAATCTGGCACGGTCATTACCGTTCAACAACGCACAGGCAGAAGGCAGAAGGACTCAACACCGATGATGGTTGCAAGCTCTTCACTCACACATCACACAGCATTTGCCCCATTACCAGCTTGCGAAGCCTCGCCTACAAGCATCGTCGATCCAAATAGACACATCAGTTCCGAGATATCGAGATCCACACTGCGAGATCACGCGCCGCGCGCCGCGAGCGACACCCGCGGATTGCGGGATGCAAGTTGTGTTGCATCCGCACGTGTGGCTGTGCCACGACTGAGGACCGGGGTAGGGACGTGTGAGGTGCCAGGGTGTGGACGACGTCGGCCATCCGGATGATGCACATAGTGACCTTATAGAGTACAGTATGGTGAGATGGGACGAGGTGAGATGGGACGAGGTGGGCCATGCGTAGGTGCTGTACCTGTCGTGCTAAATGGGGCCTGCAGCCTGCAGCTTGCAACTTGGTCGGATGTGGGATGCATGGGTGCCATGCTGTCGACCCAAGGACAGTCATAGGACAGTGCCACGACAGTCCCAGCGGCGACCATCCACTTGTCCGCGTCCACGCATGTCCTCATCGCGCCCAGCGACGGCCATCACCTGACTGACTCCTGTGTAAACCGACTTGCATGCATTTTGTATCTGAACAGTGCCCGCCGCCGCCCGCGGACCGGCGAGCGAGGAACAGACACCGAGCTACAGAGTATACAGCATTTGGCGGCACACGCGAGGTGAGCTGCGAGATTGCTTGCTGGTCAGGTGGAAAAGTAGCCGAGGCCGAGAACGCCCCACACATGGCATGCATGCGCTATACCGCACTGCCGCGCTGCACACGCTGCCGCCATTGTTATTGTCTCAGGTCCAGAGCCCGTTGTCTCCTGCTGTATATCCTTTCGACGGCTGTACCGCTGCTCGGGCAATGTTCCGGCCGCGGCAGCATCGGCGCCGGACATGCCGGCCCCGGAACCCATCTGGGCCCAGCACAGAGCTAGCCCACCAACTGATACTCACCTGATTGAGCATTGTCGCGCTCTAATCTCGGCGGTGAGTATTCCGAGCGCATGCATGCAGAGCAGAGCAGAGAGATGCTGTTGCCAGGCGAGAGATGGGAGATGCGAACAGCCGACAGCGTGCCGGACAACGGCAGGTGACCTTGCATATATGCGATTGTGGGCTCGCTTCATGTCCCGCATTGCATCTCGCTCGACCTTCTGTTTCCAGGCCTCCAGACATCAACACACGCAGCAGTAGCGACAGCAACGACGACACATAACAGCCCAGCAACCCCACTACCTCTCCCCATTCCCACCTCACTCCCCTCCCACGATGACGGCCCCGACCAAGACGACGGTAGGCATTATCGGTGCTGGGCCGGCCGGCCTCCTCCTCGCGCGGCTCCTGCACAACGCGGGGATTGACAGCGTCGTCCTCGAGGCCAAGGATCGGGCGTACGTCGAGCACCGCCAGCGGGCCGGTATTCTCGAGCAGGGCAGTGTCGACGTGCTGCGCGAGGCGGGCGCCAATTTCCGAATGGACAAGGAGGGTCTCGTGCACGACGGCGTCGAGCTGCTGTTCAACAAGAAGCGGCACCCGATCCATTTCCCCTCGCTGACTGGTGGGCGGACGGTCATGATCTACGCGCAGACCGAGGTGTGCAAGGACCTCATCGAGCTGCAGATCAAGGAAGGCGGGCCGCTTCTCTTCGAGTCCCCCGTCGCCGGCATCGAGGGCGCCGACACGGACCACCCCAAGATCCGGTACACCCCCAAAGGCGGCTCTGAGACCGTCCTCGAGTGCGACTATGTGATTGCGTGTGATGGATTCTGGGGTGTCGGCCGCCCCACCATTCCCGAGAAGCTCTCCAAGTCGTACGAGCGCACGTATCCGTTCTCGTGGCTTGGTATTCTTGCGGATGTGCCCCCCGCCAACGAGGAGCTCATCTACGCGCGCCACGAGCGCGGCTTTGCGCTGCTTTCGATGCGCTCCCCCACCGTCTCCCGCTACTACCTCCAGGTACCTGCCGGGACGGACGCCAAAGACTGGAGCGACGAGGAGATCTGGGACGAGCTCGAGCGGCGCTGCGAGACGACCGACGGCTTCAAGGTCGCCCGCGGCCCGATCACGCAGAAGAGCGTCACCCCGATGCGCTCGTTTGTCCATGAGCCGATGCAGTACGGTCGCGTGTATCTCGCCGGCGACGCGGCGCACATTGTACCCCCCACAGGCGCCAAGGGACTCAACCTGGCGTTTGGCGACGTCGTGACCATTGCCCGCGCGCTCAAGCACAAGGTCAAGACGGGCAGCGACGAGCTCCTGGACGCGTACTCGAACACATGCCTCACGCGCGTGTGGCAGGCCGAGCGCTTCTCGTACGACATGACAAACCTCCTCCACACCAACCCCGAGAGCACGCCATTCGAGGACAAGCTCCAGATTGCCCGCCTCACACGCATCGTGTCCAACCCCCAGGCCGAGGCAGACATGGCCCTCGCATACACCGGCTTCCCCCTGTAATCCCAGTTGTAACTTTTATTCGGGTGTTAGGATGCATCGAGACGTACAGAGTATAGCATGCGAGAGTACAGATCAGTGGGGCTACAGAATATGCTACAGATCAATCACAGTTCAAGGTCGCGCAACAGCGACCGAGAATGTATGTGTTCTATCGTGACGAGCTGGAAGGTCGTGCTCCCCACCCGCGCAGCGTACTCGTCGTCAGTGAGGGCCGTGAACGGCAGGGAGTCGGGTTCTGCCTCTACTCCATCGAACGCAAAGTGGCGCCGCCGCTCTCTAACTCTGGCAGCGAGGTACGCGCAGACGTCCCCACCAGCTCTCCACAGGCCATCACGGTACGCGGGCGAGCGGGCGGCGAGGACATGGCCGATGTCTTCCGCGCCAACGAGGGTTAATTCCGCCTTGGAGACAGCCATCGCGTCTACCAAACTCGCGAGCTCGTCGTCCGCCTCGGGCGCCTCGCTGATCGCCCGCGCATTGGCAAGTACCGCGTGCTGCTCGTGGGAGAAGGACCAGTAGTGGAATACAACGACTATCGACGCGGTATCAGGCAGACGCGGACGCAGCGGCGCGCGGTACGGCATGATGTAATGCCCCGAGTGGAGAGTAATGTGGACAATGACTGGCAACGCCGCGGCGCAGAGATGCAGCGCGAGCGGGGCGAAGGCCGGACTCGGGCATTCCGGAAGGTGCGTGAACCCCACGACAGGAGACGGGGGGTACTCTGGCTGCGCGGTGTGCACGTCAGTGAGGCGCGTAAGGCGGGGCGTCAGCGGCGCGAGAAAATGAGAAACATCAGCGTGTCCGGGTACATCGCGTTCGGCGGGCTCGAGCGGCACCGAGATGGTGAGTACCCCAACGGCAGTGAAGCGGATGGACAGCGGCAGCGGGATGGGCGTCTCCCCGATCCATGCAGTCAGACTGCCTTGTATGCGGGACACGGGCGCGCCGCGGGGGTACAGCGAGCGGACGTCGAGCTCGAAGCCGCCGAGCCGCGTGAAGCGGCGAATGGATAGCGCGAGGTTGGCGGTGAGGACTTGTTCGGCGCGTTTCTTCACGTCGCGGGAGACGAGCCGGAGAACCAAGAGGGCTGACGGAGCGGAGGACGCGATGATCGCGTCCAGGAGGTGCGGATAGGCGGTGGCGTCCATCGCGGGTTGGGGGGACCGGGCGACATGGTGCTGTCTTGTACATGTGCATTATAGAATACAAAGAAAAAGATGGAGTTCTGGGACGATATCGTCCTCGCGTGCTCGGATAAGACGAGGATGTGACGGACGACGACACCCAGGGACGAGGGACGAGGGACAGGCGATGATGGCCTGCGCTGATTGAGTTTTGTGGCGATGATGCCGTGATAACGCTGTCCGCTGCCAGTTGCCCCTTTGGCATTGTGATACTGCGACAGTAGGACATTGGGACACTATGTGCGTGTGCTCATTGGGAGAGATCATAAGAGATCCGATCTAGGATCTCGGCATGGGTGGTGCAGGAGGAGTCTGGAGGACGAGGTTGCAGGACCGTTGCAGATTGGAACATGTTCGATCATAAAGGCAACGGGTGGCACACTTTGTCTGTACGTGTGTGATTTTCCTCTCGTCTCCTGTCTGGTCTGTTCTCATGTACACACAGTCGCGAGCGCGCGTGCGATGGATCTCCTTGTGCTCTCCTTATGGCACTCTCTGCTCCTTCTCTCGCATGCTAGTATTGCATACAATCCAATGCCCAACGAACAGAAACTACGATGAATGATACTGATCCAGGTTATACACAACGTCCTCCCGCGCTCTATCACACATTCGGCTCTCTCACATGCGGGCAGCGGGGGCCTTGGCCTTCTCTTCGCGGAAAAGGGCGTCGAACGCCTTCTCCGACTCCTTGGTCACGTCGTACAGGAAGAGCTTGTCGTGGACTTCGCGCGAGATCATCTTGTCGGGGTTGGCGCCCTCGTTGGCGGACTGGAACGCGGCGAGGACAGACTCACGGTCCTCGGTGAGCAGACCCTTGCTGTTCTCCGCGGCGGTCATGACGGCCCAGTCGGTGCGCGGCTTGCGGATGCGCTGGTACACCTCGAGAGCGGCGTGAATGTCGTCCTTGGAGGTGATCTTGGAGAGCACGACGCCGAGGCACGCGGCATCCTCAATGGCCTGCGCGGCGCCCTGGGCAATGTGCGGGAGCGTGGGGTGGCATGCGTCGCCGACGAGCGCGGCGTTGCCGTCGACCCACTGGGGGAGGGGCTTGTGCACGCGGAGCTTCCACTCGAGGACCTCGCCCTCGGGGACGAGGTTGAGGAGCTTCTGGACACGCGGGCAAAAGTCGTGGAACGTCTTGAGCATCTCGTCCTTGGATCCCACGGCGGTCCACGTGTCGGCCTGGACGAAGCGGCGGTCAGGCTGCGTCGTGCTCATGTTGAACAGGTCGCCCTTCTCGATCGGGTACGCGATAATGTGGCGGCGCGCGCCGACCCAACGGTAGCTCTGCGTGCCGGTGAAGAAGGGGACGAGCTCGGGGTCCTCGTTGATCGCGGAGCGGCGCACCATGATACGGTACGCGGCCTGGCCCGTGTCCTCGACCTCGTCCTTGATTCCCGTGCGGGCATACATTGCCTCGCGGGCCTTGGACTTGACGCCGTCGGCAGCAATGATCACGTCCGCCTGGATCCACTGCTTCTCGTCCGTTTTCCGGTCCTTGACCTGGAACTGCGTCTTGTCAAAGTCGTACTCGGTGATAAAGTTGCCAAGGTGCAGCTTGACGACGCCCGAGCGCTCAGCACCCACAATGAGGCACTTCTGCAGCGCCGCACGGTGCACAGTCGTAAATGGGTATCCGTAGTTCTCCTTCATGTAGCCCTTGTACGACACACTTGTGAGGATCTTGTCGGTAGCACAGTCTGAGTGAGTCAGTTCTGGTTCTGGTTACTGTCCAGTGGAGCCTCACGCCCAAGCTCGCTGGCCTCCCGCGGGCTACTCACCAAGCACGTTGGCAGTGGTAATGTCCACGCCCTCGCCGGCACACACGTCGAGCACGCCCCAGTTGTCGAGCACACGCGCAAGGTTGGGCGGGATGTTGATACCCGCGCCGACCTCGCCAATCTCGGGGGCGGCCTCCCACACGTGGATGTTCGTGAAGCCCTGCTTGGCGAACGCGACCGCCGAGCCCATGCCGCCCATTCTGCGGGTTAGCAAGGTTTCTCGTGATGGTGACTGCTGCTCCGGGCGGTGGGACCACCAACATCCCGCCTACTCTACTCACCCGGCACCGATAATGTGGATTGCGAGATCAGGAAGAGGAGGCGCCATAGTGATTGATGTAGTCTGGTTCTGCAGTGTCTATGAGTCGAGAGGGTCTTCGTCGAGGTGGAAGCTGAAGAAGCTGGAGGAGGTGTGGATGATGGGAATCGCAAGAGTCACCTGCTGGGTATATGAAGTAATCTCACAGCCTACAGTCTCGGTGCAGAGCCCCGCGCAACATGTCCCGCGTGCGTGTTCCGGGCGGCGGAGGCTCTACTGGCTCTGCTCGAGCTGCACGGCTGCTAGCGAACTGGGAACATGCATGTGTTCAGAGCATGACGACCGCGGTGAGCGGCCATCTAACGTCCGTCGACCCCGTGACACCTGTGGCCTTGCGGTCGGCAACTCTTGTATGGCTCGCAAAGTGCGGCTAATTTTTCCTGCGCATTGCGCATACCAGACCAGCCCACCCGAACCCGCATGACCACAGCCTCAGCTGACTTTCTAATTTCTGTATGCATTGCCCACCCCCGGCATGGCCCTTGTACGCATGGCCACACACTGCCCTGTCTCCCAGTTCGGTGTCTTGACGGTTGCCGCTGAAGCGAGACCGAGGGCCTGGGTGGATGACGGCATACCCGGCGCCGGCGCCACCAGTCCCATTTGCAGAAGGCCAACCGGCCCCGGATCTTCCGGTTCCAGCCAGGAGAACAACCCACCAAACAGTACGGTACAATCTCACACCGACAAACACAATCACACTCCGCACACCACACTCAGTGCACCAACCTCCATCCCCCGTCCGCCGTTCTCCAATCTCCGTGCGTGCTCCGTGCCGTGCGGCCGTGGCATCCGGGCTGTTATCGCCAGAACGGTGTGATTCGGGGCGGCGTATCGCGGAAATCTAATGTCCAGCAGGACGCGTCGTTTGAGCTACGAGGATATCGCCTGCTCTGTACTTCGTTGGTTCACTTGGTTCACTTGCATCTATCTCGCTTGCTTACGTGGATGGTGGTCTGCTGTGTCCATTCACGACCGAGATAATCCATGGATAAGACCTTCCCAAGACGCCGCTGCGGCCCGCACGTTTGCTGTGCCATCAGCTCGATGGCGCGCAAAAGTGCGGCGTATCGCGGGAATTTGATGTCCAAGGATAAGCAAGTCCAGACAGACGCGTCGCGCCTCGTGGTAGGCTGAACGCGTCTCGATCAGCGTCTTGTGTCACTAGCGACCCTTGGAACAAAGACTCAGACACTGCAAACGAGCCGACTCTGCAACAAGTTACTGATTAATGACGCTGTCGGCGTTCCGGCCCGGACACTTTGCCGGATATCAAAAGCTCTGAAGACCGTTGTGACCCTCCGACCTGTGACACTGACACTTCAACCCCAAACGAAATGTTACTTCTGATCACGACTGACGAGGTCGATAAACCTAGGCAGATTTCCCTTATCTTCAAGGATCGCGGCAGCCAGGAGACGGGAAGAGACCGAAACTGCGGGCGATCGAAACATACAAAGGACACGCATCCCCAACTGTCCCTCATGCCTGCCGTGGGTCTCAACCGTGCCCTCCAACGTTTAGCTACTTGCTGCTCATCACAGCTTGAAGACCGTATCTCCGGGGTTCGGGCCCAATTCCTGCGGTAGCTCTCAAGCTCGTGGTTTATCCCACCGAGGCTGTAAGCTGAAAAGTCAGTCACGGCAAACTCCACTACGTCCGTGAGGAACGGCTCTCGTACGTGTTGGGGAGATGTTGAGAAAGCGCGGTGGGGCCTTCATGGTTTTGTAACAAGGGTATTGCCAGCTACCCCACGCGCGCACTGTCTGTTTCCCCCTTGGCCATGCCTTTGTCACTAATGATACCCGATACGCTCCACATCGACGTCACAGTCCTGGGATCCACGCCCAGTCTCCTGAGATGTGGGGGGTGCCGGTTTTTGTCATGCTTGACCATTTCAACCCCCGTTTGCGACCTCGTGGGAGTGGAACGAGGAACGAGGCACATGTCGCCGAGCGGAAGTCAAAAGTCTCCGCTGGGAGACAGCAAAGTCCAAGCCTTATCGGCTGTTTGGTGACTCATGAATGATCATGAGTGATGATCAACCCCGCAGTGGGCCCCTCACCTTTCAGTTATCCGAGGGCCTCAGATCTGATTGACATAGGAGGGTTCGGATTACGAGAGGGCATCTTGAGGAGCGATATCGATAATAACCCCACGCTGCCGCGACTTCCAGCCCCGAGCTCCCAGCTCGCATGCGGCCTTCGTTTGTTCAAACCCTCAGATCCGAATGCCATACTGCAGGGTCCAAATTACGAGGGGCATCTATTATTGTCAACTGACTCAACCAGACTAATGACAACCCCGCGCCGCCAGCCCCGCCTCCCAGCTCCCACTCGTCCGTGCAAGAACTTCAGATCCAGATGCCATACTGTATGGTTTGGGTTACGAGTCGGGGATCTCGAAGAGCGTTGCGTCGCTGGTGCTCGGGTGTAGCTTTGGGTCTACAGTACATGTGCGGCCAGTCGTTCCTTAGCTGTAACGGCATCGGAAATAAACCCAAGATCCCAAGCGACCGTCGAGCGGACCCATGGGTCGAGTCACAATGACATGGACGGTTGGTCACCTCACCGACGAGATGGTTCGTAGGAGCTTCCGACAATGGGTGTGCTGGAAGGTTTCGGCGAGGTGGACTATAGCGCTGCCTGTAGCTCTCCAAGGCTGGTGCTCCAAGCTGGGGCGAACGAGGTCCAATCTATAAGAGCTATACTCCAACGACCGAGGAGAGATAAAAGGGGTGCCATACGACCACTCATCCCCACAAGCCGCTCTCTCCTTTCTACCCAGTCGCTAGCAATCCTAGCATCTCGCGAGCTCGATACTTCACATACACACTCCACAACCTCACAATGAAGCTCGCCCTCATCCTCACATCCCTCATCGCTCTGGCTGTTGCCGCTCCTGCTCGTACGTTTGTCTTTAGCAGTCGCACCTCGCCCCTCCTATCCAGCCACTGACACCAGACTACGAGGAGCGCGACGCCCTCGCTGAGGCTGACCCCCAACATGGCTTCGGCGGCGGCGGCTGCGGTGGCGGCCACAACCCCGTGTGCTGGAAGCGCGAGGCTGAAGCCGAGCCCGAGCCGGTTCCCGAGCCCGAGCCCGAGCCCGAGGCTGAGGCTGAGGCTGACCCCCAACATGGCTTCGGCGGCGGCGGCTGCGGTGGCGGCCACAACCCCGTGTGCTGGAAGCGCGAGGCTGAAGCCTGAGCCGGTTCTCGGGCGCGAAGCTGAACATGAGCCAGACACTGAAAGGCTGGACTCGGCTTCCGCGGCGGTGGCTGCAGCCGCGTGTGCTGGTAAACGTCTCCGCTGAGATAGGGCCTCTGGCGTCAGGAGTTGCGCGCAGACTGGTCTGTGGAACTAGTTTTAAATTATCTGGAGTAACGTAAATGATAGGAAAGCGAGGTTATGTTATTCCTACAGAGCAGATGTTGGTTTATGCTGCACAGTGGCCAAGTTGGGTCAGAGGGTGTTGTCCGTTTGACGTGGTCCATGGTGCTCACTTGGTGCTTCACGGTTCGCGGAGATGGTAGAGTTGGTCAGTGACCACCACATTCATTCGCCCCCGGGGTCAGGAAACTACTACTGATAAGGCTACATAAACCGCGGAGGGCCGCCCTCATCGCCAGCCGCACACCCGGTTTTTAATCACAGCTCAAAAATGTTGAGCGGAAGCGCGTGCGGGTCTTTGACGACCTCGATCGAGCGCGTCTGTCATCAGAATCCCACCTTTCCCCTCCCCTTGCCGGTATCTTACCTGGGTAAACGACCGCAGCCCCTCGACGCCATTAAACCTCCCCCAGCCCGACGACTTCCACCCACCATGGGGCACGGTCGGCGGGTCCGCGGGCGTGGGCGCATTGACGTGCACTGCGCCCGCCTCGATCCGCTTCGCGACGGCCGTCGCGCGCTCCACGTCCCGACCCCATACAGCGGCAGCGAGACCATACGGCGTGTCATTCGCGATGCGGACCATCTCGTCAATGAGCGCCGCCTCGTCCGCGTCCGGAACGGAGACAATCGCCGCCAGCGGGCCGAACGACTCATCGCCGTAGAGCTGCATGTCGGGGGTGACGTCCGCGAGCATCGTGGGAGTCACAAAAGCGTCGGCGTCCTTCCGCAGCCCGAGGACGGGGGACGCGCCGGCGCCAACGGCCTGGGCGATGAGAGAGCGCACGCGCTCCCCCGAGGCGGGGGTGAAGAGCGCGCGGGGCTGTGCCTCGACGGCTTCCCATGCGCGCGCGAGGGCGGCAAGCAGTGCGTCCCGCTTCGAGGCGGGGACGAGGATGCGTTCCGTCGACATGCAGATCTGGCCGGCGTTCATGAACGCGCCGAAAATGACTGGTGTTAATGGGGAAAATGGGGTTAGGCTTACGGTGGGAGGCGGCCGTGTCGAGGTCCGCGTCGGGGAGGAGGATGACTGGCGCTTTTCCCCCGAGCTCCATCAGTGTCGGCTTGAGGTGTTTTCCCGCAAGAGACGCAATGATGGACCCGACGCGCGTGCTGCCCGTAAAATTGACGTGCCGCACGCGCGTATCTGATACGAGGAGGGTGGTGAGCTCGGCCGCGTCGGCGGGACACACGTGCAGCACGCAGAGCGCGTCGCGCGGCAGGCCGGCGGCATACAGGAGCTCGGCCCAGAGTGCCTGCGACCCCGGGGTGGTTTCCGAGGTCTTGAGCACGACCGTGTTGCCCGCCAGGAGGGGGGTCGCGATCGCGCGCACGGTCAGGACGTGGACCTGGAGTCAGATGAGGCAGACGGAAAGTGCGGAATAGATGGAAAAGAGTTCGCCACTCATCCGACGTCATAGACTGAACTCACAGCATTCCACGCGGCAATAGCAAGACAGACTCCATACGGCTCGCGGCCGATCGTTACAGTACCTAGCGTCAGTCATAACTCCCATTGACCACGCACCATGCTCGAGCGCAACCTCCTCCTCTTTCAGCGCCGCCTCCGCACTTCCAGCCAGGGTACGCAGTGCGCCCGTCGCCATGCCGATCTGCGCAACGGACCACCACTTTGTGACGCTGGTTTCCGCCATGTTGCTCTCGACAAGCCTAGCCGCCCACCCCGAGGATTCATCAGAGAGGATCTCCGCCGCACGCGAGAACACTGCTGCGCGCTCCGCGAGCGGCGTAGATTTCCACTTTTGCAGGCCGGAAGAGAGAGAGTCCAGCGCGGATGTGATGTCTGCGGGGGTGCTCCGTTCCACGCTGTGCACGACGCCCTTTGACGGGTGGGAAATGGCGAATGTCGCGGGGGACGCCGACGGGCGCGGGACGAGGTTGCGCACGAGCGCGGAGAGGGTGCGGCCCATGCTGTGGGGTGTTGGCTGTGTGAGCTGTTGGGTTTCTTTGGAGGCTGGTGGTGGTGAGGGCGGTGGTTGAGATATATATATTTGTATCTCGGTTTATGCGGGGTGTAAACCCGGAGTCCGGCTAGCCCACCTCGGCGTATGGACGAGTGTATGAGTAAGTTCGGGCTTCCAGCAGTGGTCAGTGCAGTCGTCACTGTCAGTTAGCGCGAGTGCAGCATGTGGTGGGCGGTATGCGGGAGATCGATTAGGATGCAGTAGGAGTGTAGTGCGGTGAGTGATTGGGTTCAAGATGAGATGGCAAGAGGAGATGGGAGATAAGAACGGAGTCCGCCGTCATCAAGGCGAAACCCTCAGGGACCGGCACAGGCGCAAAGCGGACGACGGCGCGGCTCAAACTCATGACTCCAAGGCCGCAAAGGTCAGTAAATGTGTCGATGCTATAAGCACACGCCCCACCCTAGCTCGAACTCGAGCCAGAACAATCAGACTCGACTGGTCTGAGACCAGCTGTCCCCCACTGTCCGTGCTCGACAGGTGCCTGATTATAGAGTCAGTCCCGCATGTGTGCGCGCCATTGGTCAGTGAGAGGTCACCGCAGCTCACTCAGCTCACTCCGTCGCACTCCACCTCACAGCACCAGCATGATCCAGCATGACCCCCACCCCAAGCAGCGTGGCGAGCACGCGGCCGCAATCAGCAACAGCCAACCAACACCCCGTCTCGGCGCCATGTATGGTCTCGGGGCGCGGCCGCGCCGCCCAGCGGGTGTCAGTTATGCTACGTGACTCGCGACTGACGGCGCGGTGACCGGTGGCGCGTGATCAATCCCCCGGTTAACTGGTTACTGGGCGGCACTCTCGGCAATTGGCGTGCGTGCGTCGCTGCCTACGCCACTGATGTGTGACCTCCCATGGCCCAATGAACCACCGCGCGCCGCGACACCTCGTGTGTCGCCATGTGCGGCGAGTTTGAGCACGCCATCAGACATGGCCGCCACAGCCCCAGGGCACGCTGACAAACGACGCGCGTGCCATGCCAAGGCAGCAAGGCAGGCAAGGAAATGCATTCCGGTAGTAGTGCGTGGATATCGACTTTCCAGCGATTTCCGCCACCGCACACAGTTCCCCGCAGGCCGCAGGGATGCTCCCCACCGGACCGCGGAAATGAGAATCCCGGCCCGATCACGACTCTGGGACTCTGGACTCGAGACTCACGACTCACCCCCTCCCCGCACACACCGATTGCGATCGCGGCGGACGGACAGTGACTACCGGGGCGGGCTAGCGCGCGGCGCGCGGCGGGCCGCGGGGCGCCATGCATGTCCGGGGATGGGCTGTGGACCTTTAGGTCTGTGGGTCTGTGGGCCTGTGGGCACGGAGGGAGAGAAGGGGAGTCACGGGTCCCGGGTCCTTGGGTTACGGACTTGGGCGAGGTGTCTCGGTTGTGGTCCCTGGGCTCGGGCTTCCTATCTACAGTTTCGCGTGCCGTGTTGTGCAGAGTCGGGTTGGGAGAAGTGAGGGATTAAGTCACAGAAGAAGATATGAGAAGCAACGAGCAGAGCAGAGCAGATCACAAGAGACCGAGGAGTACCCGATTTGTGGTGGTGGCGAGGGCCCCGCCGGTTGTCCTTCCGTTGCCGGCTAGCGCACGGGGAACGCTCGGACCGAGAGGAAGTGCGGCATGAGGATGAGGGTGATGATGATGATGATGATGATGGCGACGATGACAAGATTTCATGTGTATCATTCTGCGGGGAGATGGGAAGGATCGAGGAGGGCTGGATAATTGCAATGAATGTCATGTTGTTTGTAATTTGACCGACAGGATTGTGTCTTTCATCTCTCCATCGCCATCTCTCCATCTTCTTCCTCTTTCCATCCATCTCTCTCTTGTCTCTCTCTCTCTTTCTCACCATCACCCCCGTCGTCGCCGTCGACACCGACACCCCCCTCATCCTCATCCTCCTCTCCATCCACGTCCCCACACATCTCCGACCTCTCCTCGGCATACCTCCATCCCCTCTCCAAAACAAAACCTTAGTGCTCTTCCGTCGTCATCGCACCGCATCGCGCACCGAAGCGACTCACCGACATCATCCTCGCCATCACATTCCGTCTCACCACCACCCACTCGACTTTACTCGCCTCGCGCATCCTCCGCGCACATGTCGTCTGCACCATCGGTGTTCCCCGTACGTCGACGCCGTGCCCGTCGTTGATTGCTGACACTGCGGCCACTTTTGGATCCTCGGATCTCTCATTTCCTCGTTGCTCGCTTACCCCCTACTCGCTGTTGCTGCGTTCCCTCGACCAACTCTGTCACATCTCGCCCGCCGACCATCCTGCAGCCCATCGCCCCGTTCAGCTTCACGCTCGGCACGGGCAACGCGCTGCGCAAGGCCAAATCCGTCCAGAACTGCAGTGGTGAGTAACTGAGTCACTGTGGGGCCCGCCGGGGAGCGGGAGTGGTTACCGACCATCAACCGAGATGGAAGTCACACCCCGCTCTCGTTCAAGACACAGCCGACCCAGCAATGCAACAGGCTTGATCCAGCAGCTGACACTCCCAGCATGTCGTCGACGTAAGACCAAGGTGCGTTGTGCTTCCCCCGCCTGACACCGCGGTCACGCCGACGCACGAGCCCCGCTGCGGGGGGGTCCAACGTCCCTATGCTCGTGCTCGTGCCCGACGCGTCGTCTCCTTGCTTGACATCGCTGACAGTAGTGTGACCGCCTCTGGCCGTGTACGCCGTGCAAGGACCGCGGCGAGGCAAAGCAATGCGAGCAGTACATCAAGGAACCGAGTGACCGGCCAACGTGAGTGGGAAACCGGCCGCTCAGCTGACACCAAGGGGCTATACCCATGTGCTCGACACCTCCATCCTCGCGAATCGTGTCGCCCAGCTCGAGTCGGTGCTCTCGCGGCTCCTCACGCGCGTTGACAATGTGGATGCGTACCAGGATTTGCTACACGAGTGGAAGGATCCTCTCCCGGTGTACAAGCACAAGGACGACGTGGGTCATCCCGCAAAAAGGGAGCGGTCCAACACGGTCACATCGAAACATGCCGGCGGTAGCAGCGACGACGGAATGGACCTCGACCGTACCGGTGCATCGACGCAGCCCGTAGGCGCGCCCACTGGATGCAGCAATGCATCGTCCAGTGCCCGTCCACTTGAGACGCCGGAATCCGCCACACTGCCGCTCTCCGTCCCCAGTCTCCCTGCAGGCCCGCTTGCTGCCCCTCGCCAGTCCGTGCCGACGCTCCTCCCCACCCCGCCAACCAACATGTACGCACCGAGTACTGGCACGCCGTCCACGGGCCTGAATCTCTCGTACCTTCCGGATAACGAGCCGTGGATCGCGTTCGACCGCAACCGCCCGTCCTTCCCAATGCAGAATATCGGCAGCACGAACGGCAACGGCAGCACCGAACCAGCGAGCAAAGCGCCGAGCGTCCACGAGCACGACGCTGCTCTCGCCCTCGAGGGCATGGCGCTAGGCCGCGACATCTCGGAAAACCTCCCCGGACTGCCTCGCGCCAATGCGCTGGCCCCGCAACGCGAGAACGACGAGCCGACACCGGGGTCCCCGCTCACCTTCTCGTCGTTCATACAGCACAAGCGATCCATGAAGGATGCAGGCGGGCTCAAGTCGTTCCCGGCCGTCGCGCGGCTGCCGAGTATCATTGTTGGCAAATATGTCATCACGCACTTCCTGGAACAGTGAGCTGCCACGGTCTTTTTCCAAGCTGACATCAGTGTCGACTTTCGCTGGCGATGCTTGCACCGTCCGACGTTTGAGGCGCAATACAACCAGCTATCCGGCCGCTTACGTTCCAAGTCGGTCGACTTTTATCGGGAAGAGCTGAGCACGCTGGCGCTGTACGCGACGTGCCTTGCTGTCGGCATACACTTCCTGGACGAGGAGGGATATCGGGATCTCAACATGACTGAAGAGCAGGCGGAGGACCTCGCAGCGACATGCTGGGACGTGTCGTACCAGGCCCTCGAGGCGTCGGACTGGATGCAGGTGCATGATATCCGCTCCTGTCAAACAATCATCATTGCAGGAATCTTCCTCTCCAGTGTCCGCCGCGCCAACCAGCACTGGACGCTGCTCGGCTCGGCAACAAAAGTCGCGATGGCGCTTGGCCTCTCAAATGTTCCCGACGAGGAGAAGATCATCTCCGGCGAGATCAAGCGCGTGCCTCCGCGATGGCGGAGCACGATCGACCGCGAAGTCGCGCGCCGCGTGTGGTACTGCCTGCTCGAGCTTGACTGGCTGTTCTCCATGGAGTATGGGTTCCTGTACCTCATCTCGCCCGAGATACACCAGACGACCGAGCCGGCAAACATCAACGATGTCGACATTCGCGAGAACGAGCCGATCGTGTCCCGCCCACGGGAGACGTACACCGACATGTCGTACTTTCTCCAGCGCCTACGCCTCTTCTACCCGTTCCAGAAGGTCGTGCAGAAGGCGCGCAAGGCGGGCCGCATGCGCTACGCGTTTGTGATCGAGGCGAACGAGGAGCTGCAGAATGCGATCGCGACATCGCCAGCGTTCTACCGCCAGACCGAATCTGCAGAGGCTCTCGACGCGCACCAGCTGTATAGACTGTGAGTTACTTAACGTGTTTATACTAACTCTCAGAAAACGCGAGAGCCTGGCCCTCAGCGAGGGCGCAGACTTGCGACTCATGCGCCTGCACCGGTTCTACTTCTCCGAAGCCTGCATCAATCCGCGGTACCTCCTGTCGAAGCAGGTATGCTTGAACAGCGCGCGTCGACTGCTCGACATCAAGGACCGCCCCGAGGGCGGGCACTACACGAATGCACACTACTGGGCGCACACGTACTGCATTTTTGCCGCCACGACGGTGACAATCATCTACCTCAACTATGCGCTCCCGCAGGAGCTGGACGACATGAAGGCGTACAGCAATAGCGGGATTCAGCAGCTGCGCGAGTTGAGCCGGCGGCGGCGGACGGATCTCGGCGAGACGGCGGACACGCTCGAGTCGCTCATGAATGTGCAGCTGAGCCGGCGGGCGGAGAGTGCCGAGCCGGAGCTCAAGCGGAGCATTGCGGATCTCGAGGGAGATACGTGGGAGGGCTGGCTTCCGGTGAGTACAAGCCACCGAATCAAAAGGACAAATCCTCATTACAGCCGGACCTCATTGCGCTTGCACGCCTCAACCCAGCGTTCAACCTCGCCCCGCAGCAGGACGGGACGACGCCGCTCCCGACGCTCGGCGAGGGGCAGGACTCGGGCCTTTTCTTCGAAAACCTTCTCGACGACCTGCAGTTCAACGAGAGCAATTTTATCATGTAGGAAAAAGGGATGTTGGGGATGGTATAATATTTGTATGCATTTTTTGGCATTGTACGAGATATGAGATGTTGTAGGAGGTCTTGGATCTTGGATCGTGCATCTGATCTTGGATGCGGATGGTGGAATAAGGTTTGCGTTTTGCCACCCGCCGACATTACTCCAACTCGGCGCGGTGTTGTTGCCACTCCTCTTCATCTCAAGGTATCTATAAATCATCCACGGCCCGTCTTCATCATGGTGCATGGAGGATAAACCGTACAGTCGTGGCCGGGTTAACACGGTGGACGGTGGCGAGACGACTGGGAATCTCCGCCCATCAGCCATTCAGCTGCCCACTGCCCACTCAAACCTCTCTACGCGCCGCGATCTGGATCTTGCCGCCCAACACATGTCGACACCTGCTGACGGCCAAGTGTTTCCAGCAAATCTCGTGTGACGAAAGAGTGGTATGGGGAATTGGGATATCTGGGATCCTGCAAAGCCTGCAAAGCCTGCAAAGCCTGCAGACAGCGACGCGGAATGTGCGCTGTGTGCTGTCCATTGTGTGAGATTTGAGAGAGATTGTGAGACATTCGAGCGAGTTGCTGCGCTCGGGGCGCCAGGACACGCAAATGGGAAAACAACACAAAAGAGAGGTAGTGTAGTGTCGGGCTGTTTTTCTCTCATCCTCACTTATTTTCTTTCATTCTTCTCTTTTTTTACTCATCATCATCTGAACTATCTCTCTGACTCTTTCTCTCTCTCCCACTCTCTTCGCCGCGAGGGATATCCCTCCTCTCCGAGTCCTCAATTCCGAGCGCCGTGCCCGACCCCGACATCTCCGACAAAGGACCCCGGTATCCCGGACCTAGGCGCGACCTTCCCCGCACGACCGCCAGCACGGCCGCACCCACGCAGAGCAGGTAGGATGAGCGCGCCGCCGAGCCCGTCGCCCGCGCGGAACGGCGAGATGCTGGGTGACGCCCCGGATCCGGCGGTGGCGGTGGCGAAGGACGCGGCGCCCGCAACCGAGGCCACATGCCCGACCTCTATCCCGATCCCCGCTCCCCACCCGCCTCACCACTCCCAGCCCTCCTCAGCGCACTCGCACTCGCACTCTCCCTCCTCGCCGCACTCACCGCACTCTCCCTCCTCGCCGCACGAGCTGCGTCCGCTCGCGCCGCGCGCCCGCCGGCTCTCAGGCCTCGGACTCTGCCTCGCCAGCGTGCCCGCCGTCCCCAGCAGCCTGCGCCCACCCAGCGCGCCGCCCACGCCGCTCAGCGCCCTCGCTGCCGCATCCCTCTCCAGCTCGCCCGTCACCCCGCTCGTGCCGCACACGCCGCAGACCCCGCTGTCCCCACACTCGCACTCGCACTCGCCGCAGTCTGTCGACGGCATCGATATCGCCAAACTCAACCTCCAGCCCGTATTCACCCCGCCTCCGGGGTCCCAGCCGCTTCCGCCGCTGCCGCAGAACGCGCATCCGTGCCCCGGCCCCACCAGCCCCGCCATGCTCCCCATCCACAGCCACCACCACCAGCACCACCAGGGCCAGTACCAGCACGTGCGGCGCGCGTCCACCGCGTCCTCGATCCACTCTACGGGGTCGGGACACGCCTCGCCGCTCCTAGCGCCGACGCAGCCGACCGTCGCGGAGACGGGCACGCGGCTCGCGCCAGACGTCTCGCACGCGAGTGGGCAGCTCGAGCGCCGTTCCCCCCGCCCGCGCCTCGTCCGCCTCGACAGCTTTGGCGGCGAAGGCCTCGAGGTCAAGCCGTCCTCGCGCCGCGGGAGCGAGTGGGGCGACGAGGTCGAGGAGCCCGGGACCGTCGCCGAGCCGCAGCCGCTGCGAGAGTGAGCTTTACCGCGGAAGTAACGATCTCCCGATTCGCGGCGACGATTGTACTGTGGATTCGACGCTCTGCTCCACGACACTCGCTCGCAAGCCCGCAAGACGGTGCTTCCTGTTCCGTTCCGTTCCTTCCTCATTCCGGTCGTCTTTGTTACCATAGCTCATTCCACATCACTCCCGCTCCACCGCTCCATCCTCCGGTTCTTTTATTCCCTTCGTACGCTGCAGCACTGTACCATGCACCTGTTCTCTAGAATGCGGACTGACTTGCATTATGGGGAATGAAGAGAGATCCTTTGAGCTGTTCCGTTGATACGCGCAGGATTAGTGGAGCATTCGCCAGGCCTGGCCCTCCATGCCGTTGAGAGACAGACACTTGATGAAATACATACAACCCACAGGTCTATCCTCCCACTGACACCCACACCCGATGCTACACGCTCCGCTCCCCCTCCTCCCAGACATGTTTGAGCCTCGGAAAGCGGAGCGAGGGCTTCTCGCCCTCGCGCACCGTCTCGCCAAAGTACTCGACCGTGATCTGCTTCCCGACCTGCCATCAGTCATTCAGACCAACCCATTCTCCCTTTACTCACAATCAGCCCCGGATCCCGCCCCCACTGCAGTCTCTGCTCATTACTCATCCCGCTCCCCACGCCAACAGTAACGCCCCCATGCTCGATCCACAGCTGCGCGCACGCCTCGTACTCGCCATACGCGCCGCCAATGCTCAGCCGCTGCACCGACGTGCTCAACCCCGTGACGCGGTACTCGCCGTCCTGCCACTGCTTGAACTTGTACATGTCGGATCTGGGGTCAGCCTCAACAGTTGTAGTCACGTACGTTCGGCGGGGGCGGTACGGCCTGTCGGCGCGGAAGACGAGCCCCTCCCACCCCTCGGAAGCCGCGCGGTCGACCAGCGCATCAATCCCGTCTTTCTCTAAACGCGTCTGCTCCAGCGCGACGACCGACGCCCCCAGCTCGGCACACAGACTGCGCACATCGGCCTGCCGCGCGCTAAACGGCCGCCCGCCGCCGGCGCTAAACTCGTCCCATCCCAGTGCGTCGAGAACAAAAAACGTTGGGGAGGCCATCTCGCGGTCCCGCCGTATCGCGCCGACCGCGGCGTGGAAGTCTTCCCGTCCGCCGTGCTCCGCGTCGCTGATGACGCACACCTCGCCGTCGAGCACCAGCCGCGCATGTCCTCGCGCTTCGACATTCGTAGCCCACGATCGTAGCGCCGAAGAACCACTCAGACGCACGAGCTCGCGTTCCAGCGCACCGAGCGAGCTGAACGCGTTTCCCTGCCGCGAGAGAAAGGTAATGTCCTGTATTTTTCCCTCGTAGATATCCAGAATGGCAAGACACCGGACGCCGTCAAGTTTGCGCGAGACATACCACACGGGCGGCCCTTCCTTGCGTTTCGTCCTCCACAGCTCGGCGAACGGCGGCGCGATCGTCTGGCAGAGCGCCACCTCGAACTTTTCCAACCCGAGCTTGGCGGCCCCCAACCCCGGGTGCTCCTTTTGCTTTCCTTTCTCCCCCTTCCACTCAACCTCCCTGAGCACGCCCGCGCCCCAGCCGGCATTCAGCCCGCGGTCGAGCAAGCGGCAAAACGTCTCAAACCCCTCCTTATCAGCCAGCACGCCGTGGCCCGCGAGAAAGTCGCCCAGCCGTTCTTTCGCCGCGTTCCCGCTCTGCGCGCTCAGCTCCGTCAACGCAGAGAGGAGAGAGTCGGGGACGCGGGCGTCGCTCGCCTCGTAGTCGTAGGTGGCGAGGAACGTCCGGAGAGATTTAGACGTCAGTCCAAACCGCCGGCTCGGGGCATATACGCTGGACGTCAATTTCCCCGACCATTACTTCACAGAGCAGCGCACAGCACGCACTATTCCAGCAGGGGCCGGAGGTCGGGATACTCCTTTATAATTTCCATCTTCCCCTCGCGGGCATTCACGCCGGCCGTGCGCTGCCGGAGCTCGGCGCAGCGCGCGAGCTGCGCGCGGACGGTGGTTTCGGGGTTTGGTGGGCGGCCGCGCTTGCGGGCGGGGACGGGGGGAGGTGGGGTGCTGGAGACGCTAGAGATACTGGAAATGGCGCGGGTTGAGGCCGTTGCTGGGCGAAGTGCGCGCAGTGCGCGGAGCGGCATTGTCGATATGGATGTGGGATGCGATGCGAAGATAAGCAGTTTGCACGTTTTGTATTTGTTTTGCCGGTTGACCTCCACCTCCAGGATGGCAGTACTCGACGCCAACGGTCCCCCAAGACATGCTCATCACCGTAGCACCTCTGCAGCGTACCGGCCGTTTGAAACTCGATGATGTGGTATGCATGGAGGTGCGTGGAGGTGCACCGTCTTCGAGATCAGTCTCCCAATAAGATATGACTCGAGATCAGTAAAATCTTCATCTTCTTCTACAAAACCAGAGTATTTCATGTGATCGATACGGTATGTACAGAGCAGCTGTCGCCCCTCGCTCGCTCGCGATGGCGCTCAAATCAACGACACGGGACGCTGACGGCTGTTTCAGCAGCACGGCCAGAGGGAACGTACGTGGCACTCCATGCATCACATCATACTGCCCTCAACTACCTCCGCTTCGCGCGCGTGCTCCGCCGAGGCGCCTCCTCCTCGACACTGCGGCTGCGCTTCCGCCTCCGCCGGTCGTCCTCCTCACCACTCTCCCACCCGTCCGGCCCAAGACCGCCAGCGGGGGTGCCGGAACCCGACTCCTGGCGCTCACCACGCTCGGCGCGCTCGGCACGCTCAGTGCGCTCGGTGCGCTCGGCGCGGCGTGCAGACGTGCGGCGCGTCTCACGCTCCCCGTAGCGGTCGTTTTCGCGCTCACGCTCACGATCGCCGTACCGGTCGCTCTCGCGCTCGCGCTCGCGCTCGCCCGCACGCTCGTCGTACTCGCCCTCCTCGTCATTATCACGACGCGTCGAGCGCTCACGTTCGCGATCGCGGCGCTCGCTGCGGTCCCCATAGCGGTCGCGCTCCTCACGCTCACCGTACCGGTCGCTCTCCCGTTCGCGCTCACGCTCCCCGTACCGGTCCTCGCGGTCGCCGTACCGGTCACGCTCGCGTTCGCGGGATCGCACCTCGGGTGTGCCGTCGCGTGACCCTGGCGCGGACGCAGTGTCGCCGTAGTCGAGAGAGGTGGAGGCCGCGGCAGCAGCTGTCTCGTGCACGCGATCCTTGTCCTTGAACCGTCCGGCTTTCGGACCCTTGGGTACGTTTCCCACGACAGCTCCGCGTGGTCCTAGTGGCGCAGCCCCGCGGCCGCGTAGCGGCATCCCCATGCCTCGACCCACTGCCGCACCGCCGCGTGCCGGCGCCGTCTGCCCACGAGCAGCAGCGTTCGGTGTCTGTGCCTGCGGTTGAGGAGTGGCCGTCTCGGTACCATTCTAAGAGTCAGCAATGTATTCTCTACCCAGTTGCACTGCACTCACCCCTCCGTTGTCAGACGACACGGCGCCCTCCTCATCACCCTGCCCCTCGTTGCCCTGCATCATTCCACCCATCATGCCCATGCCTGGCATGCCCTGGTTCTGCATGGCAAACATGACGGACGGATCCATACCGCCCATGGCCATCATCTGCTGTTGCATTTGCTGCATTTGCTGCTGCATCTGCATCTGCTGCATCTGCGGGTTGGCCGGGGTCGGGAGATGGAGCATGTTGGCCACCTCAGGTGTCATATTCGACATGGGCGCCATGTTGGCCTGGTATCAGTAAATCTGTCAACTGAACGGCCCATCATGTGTGAAGCCTTGAGCGCTTTGTGTACAGTGTGTATAGCGTCAAAAGGGGAAGCCCAACCGGGCAGAAAGCGATCCTTATCGCTGGAGGATGTGGAGAGCGAGTCGGATGCTCGATGAATGCGCACCCAGCAACAATACTCACAAGTGCCAACCTGCCCTGCTCCATCTCTTGCCTGTAGCGGAGGAACTTGGGGTACGTGACCTCGTCGAAGCCGTAGTTGAACCAGTCCGAGATGTCACTCCCTGGGCGGCGCCACATCTGGCCCGATCCCTCAAACTGCGCAATGTCGACGTCGTACACGGACGTGCCAGTGGACGGGATGATGCCAGTCGGCTGGGTCGGGTCGATCTTGGGGTCCGACGCGGGGCCGGTCTGTGGGGGAAGATTGGAGTGCGGGAGCGCGACGGTCGGCGGCGGACCGTTGCCAGGTGCAGGCTGCACCGGTGTGGAATCCTGCGCAGCGGGGACTGGTGTCGCGGCTTGCTGTGGAGTCGCGGCCGCAGCTGCCGCGGTACCTGGGCGCGCGGCAGGCGTGTAGTCGGTCAACGCGTCTGGAGTCGGTGCGGCTGGGATAAGTTTGAGCTGTGTTCTTCAACTCACGCTTCGGCGCCGTGCGCTGTGTGCTCGGCGATACTACCGGAGGCGCATTGGTGGTGGCCGTGTGTGCCCACTTGCCAATGCCAATGACGTTGGATGTCTGGGGCGGCTGCGGTTTCCTTCCATGTGAGCTTAAGGAAGGCAAAAGCATCACTCACCGGAGGTCAAGGATGCGCTGGGGGCCAGAAGTCATGACGAGCTTAATGTCATCATCCGAATCGTCGTCGCTGTCATCCTCATCTTCCTCCTCTACGCCGCCGTCCTCGAGCGGCTCCTCGGCAACGGCTGTGGACGGGTCGATGCCGTACGCTGCGAGCGAGCTGGGGTTAGGCCTGGAACTAAACCACACGATCGAGGTAACTCACGCAGCCATAGACGCGCTCAGGTTTTTGTTTGCTGCTGTCAGTACGATCCCGAGGTTTGTAGTGATCCGGAGACGTTCTCCTTCACCTCCCGTTTCCGACATTGCTTCCTCCACCTTCGACGATTTGCGCTCCCAGCCGCCGCGGGAGGACATGTAGAGCCCACAGTTCGCAGATAACGCCAAACAAATCTCATCTAATGGGTACTTCCAGGTGCAAGACGGTAAAACGGACAAAGACACGCTGCCGCTGCCGTTGCCGCTGCCGTTGCCGCTGCCGCTACCGCTGGCGGCGCGAAGTGAAGCCGCGATCAGTGCACCCACACTCACAAGCTGCATCCTTCCCAGCGACGTCCTCGACCTTCTTCTCCTCCGGCGGCGGGGACTGCTCGCCGTAGAGGAACGCGTCGTCGTCGTCCATGTCCATTTCGGGGCGGGAGTGGATGGGATAGAGATGGAGATGGAGGAGTTGATGGTGATGAGAGTGGTTTTGATGTCGAGCAGAGAGGGCGAGAGTGATGATTGGAATGGAGCACAAAAGAGAAGCGCATCAGAAGCCAACTGAGAGATGGCAGGTATTAGCGGAATCAAAACATTGTATTGTTCACGTGGCTCCATTAACAGACCTCCGATATTCAATTAGCCAAGGTTTGTAATCCCCGCTTTCTTTGTGCAATCATCCTGGGGGGGGGGGCCCATGCAATGTTTACTGGATTTCTAGTCTCACACACTTTGCCACAAACTTCGACTCTGTTAATCTTCATTTCCCTTTGCCACCGGCCACTCCCTATGCCGCGCCCAAACGACAGTCCCGACGTTGCCGCGTCCAAGACGCTCTCCTACATCCTGCGCCACGGCGCCGAGAAGGAGGGCCTGCACATGCGCGCCGACGGCCTCATCCGCCTGAGTGATGTGGTGCGTCCCCTAATATTATGTTCCCTGTTCTGACGCCAGCTCGCCCGCCCGAAGATGAAGGCAGTGGACGAGGCGACGGTCTTTCGCCTCGTGGAGGAGAATGCCAAGAAGCGCTTCGAGCTTGTGTTCGGGTACGATCCCTCGCCGCCGAAGCCGAAAAAGCAAAAGGCGCCGAAGAAGAAGGCGCCGAAACCGGTCGAGGCACTCGGAGAGCAGCTCGCGGCCGTGGCGATCCCCGACCCTGTTCCAGAGCCCGCAGTGCCGAAATGGGAGGAACTCGCATTTGTGGTCCTCGACCCCTCCGAGGCGGGGACGACACCCGAGAAGGGCGAGTGGTACATCCGCGCGTCGCAGGGCCACACGCTCAAGGTCGATGAGACAATGCTTCTCGTCCCCGTGGCCGACGACGAGAACGGGCGCGCGCGCGCCGGAATGCTAGTGCACGGCACGCAGTGGAAGCTGTGGGATGTGCTGAGTGCGTAGATTATCAACGTTTGTGCTGACGCCAGAAACGGACGGACTGTCTCGCATGCAGAGGCAGCACGTGCACCTCGCCCCGGCTCTCCGTGACCACCGCATCAGTGAGATACATATCCAATGTCAGACTGACAATAGCGCCCCGTCCAAACTCGACGCTCCTTATTTTCCTCTCTCTTCCTGCCCTCCTCGCCGCTGGCGTGCCAGTGTACACGTCCGCGAACGGTGTGGTCCTCACTCCCGGCGACGCAGATGGCAGGGTGCGCCCGGAGCTGTGGGCGCGCGCCGTGCGCGTCGACCAGGGACGCCGCGTGCTTGTTTGGGAGAACGGGAAGGAGGTTGAGCGCGAGCTGGCCGAGGACGAAGAGTAGTTTCATAGACGTGTATATAGATTGTAGACTACTTGTGCAGGGCTTCAGTTGCATCAGCCAAGGGCCGTGTATTGAGCGAGAGATGACTCCCGTCAATAATGTCTCGTAGGCGTAGCAGTCCGCTGATAAAAACTGAAGATGAGATATGGCCTAGTCAAAGCGCTGTAACAGCGGTCAAAGATGATGATTGGTAAAAGGCTTGACGGAGGAGTGATGTCCTCGCACCCGCCAGCCTCAGTTTAGTCAACGAGCTCCCAAGTCCAAAATTTATGCACATGTGAGTGGTCGTGTGCCCCTCGCATCCCGACACTGCCCATCCTGCACCTAACCGCATCTAAATCTATCCATACATGCAACAGTGGCCCAAGGGACCAATGATAATGAAAGTGTGCAGCGCCCACAGGACGCTCCACATGCGAATCCTCGCCTACCGCTCGGCGGCTCACGGCTTGGGGTTGTCGACGCGCAGCGCGTCGTGCTCGTCAATGTCGCCCTCGCACTCCCAGGGGTATGCGAGCCAGACATCAGGCGTGTCGACCGCCGAAAAGTACTTTACGTCCGCGGGGATGTCGCCAGCCTTGGGCTTGAGCCTGTTGTGTGAGCTTTACAATTCAAGAAGCTTGAAAGTCGGTTACGGTTACTGTTACTCACTTGTTGTGGACGACGAAAATGGCAAGCTTGGTGGATTCGCGGAGGCGCTCGCGCTCGGCGGGGTCCTCGACGGCCTCGAGCTGCTTGACAATGTCCTTCTGCAGCTCGCGGATGGTGTACACGAGCGTCGTGCGGGTGTCGTCGACCTCGTCGACAATCAGGATGCGGCGGCCGAGGAGCCCGCCGTGCGCGAGCTTTGTGCCGAGCGTCGAAAAGTCGATCCACTGCGTGCGCACGACCTCGGTGCCGCAGACCTCCTCAATCTGTGCAGGTCAGTATAGATAGATTGGACTTTGGATCCATTTACTCACACCACCGAGCGACTCGTACAGCGTCAGACCGACGGCCTGGATCGGGATGTTGCGCTTCTTGCCGTTCTCCTCGGCCTTGCAGAAGCTGCGCAGGATGCGCGCCGGGATGAAGCCGCCGCCGCCGATCGCGATGAAGAGGTTGGGGGCTGGGGTCAGAGGCTATAACGAGGGATGACAGTGGCTAGCATGGGGCCAGAGTAGATGCCGCTCATGTCGCGCGACACACGACTGGACTCGGGACTGCGATGCTGGGCCGCAACTAGTGCGCGCCATCGCACAGCACATCACACCAGCCATCGCGGCGCCAACCGCATCCACATCCACGCCCTGCATGCCGCACCGCATCGACCATGCCGTTCCTCGCGCCCTTGGCACTCGCCGGCATCCCGCCAGGCGCCAGACTCACCAAACTCCTCCATGATGCGGGGTGCGGAGGCCTTGATGGCCTTGTGCACGTCGTTGTACGACAGGCGGAGCCTGGAGTCAGCGCCGGATGGGCCTGAGGACGTACATCTGAGGCATGGCGGGCGAGTGAATGCGGGGGGAATTAACGATTGAGAAGAGCGAGCAGAGACGCAGAAATGCAGAGACAGAAGACAGGAAAGAGAGATGTCTGAGATAAGAAGTGACGCTAGTCACAGTGACGATGTACGCGGTCTATTCGGGGCAGATTTTTCAGACTTTTTTTTTTTTTTTTTTCTCTACAGTGTGACATGTCCGATCTCGTCGGAGCGCGGCGGTCGCCACCGATGACACCGGACATGGCGCGAAACACGAGATAGCGAATCATGGACAAGTCGAATGCACACGGCGCTCGGTGCGCGGTAGGTCGTGTTCGTCACTCGGGGCTCGGCGCGGGGCGGCGCATCGCAGCGGAGCAGATCGCAGGGCACGGGGTATATGTATGCATGTGCACACTCTATGGCTCGTACTCTGCCGACGCGCCGGCCGCCACTCCACCGGCTCCCTCGCTCCCACACCCTTCTACTCTCCTTCCTTCTTGTACTCGACCGGCGTGTCGAGGCCGACGCGGCGCGCCGACGCATTGATGCGCTCCGCCTCAGACATGCCGATTGTCGGGTTGTACCGTTTGACAAGCTCCTGTTGGTGTTAGTCGGGCTGGGAATGCATGTTCTGATTTCTGGCGTCGCTCAGGATACTGTTTCTGCCTTCAGAACTCGTTTCGTTCCGAACACCGCCCGACCCCGCCCACCAGCAACAGGACACTGCACATCCCTCCCCTCTCTCATCTCTCTCGCTCTCTGCCCCTCGCTCCACTCACAGCATGTAACCTTGCAGCCCGCAGGAAATCCCGGGCCTCCGTGATCGCGCGGTCGACGAGCTGCGGCTGCGGCTTCTTCACCGCCTCGTCGATCATTGATCGCAGCTCCTTCTGCACCAGCGGGTTGCGCGTCGCGCGGGGTTTCGGGGACTGCAATGTCAGCGATGATCAGAAGTAGATAAATCTTGGAGCTCAGAGCTGCCTCGCGACTCAGGTGGGCGGAGCTCGCGTCTGCTCAGTCGAGTTTGCTCCCATTCTTCGCTCGTTCACCGCCCTTCAGACTTACCCCGAGACGCAGCTCGCGCAGGAGAGAGCGGTACACGTGTGTCGTCGGCTTCTGCATGGCGGTGGGGTGTGTGATGGTGAGCAAGGTGCGAATGGTAGCGAACTCGAGTCCGTTGTTCGGACCTGAATTCGGACGCTGGAGACGAACATTTTGGTTCCGTCCCACCTCTTGCGTCGTGTGACGACATTGCCGCTGCTTGGATCCTCAGCCGCCACCGGGTAGGTGTCCATCAATACATCGAGCTCTCCAAACCCCATCCACATCCTCACTCCCATCCACTCACGATGCTCCCCTGGAACCCGGCGCGGACAAAAGTGCGTACCATCGAGCTCTGGGACTGATCGTTGCTTACCCCCAGGTCCAGATAAAGCTCTCGATCCAGCGCCTGCGCACGCTGCAGGAGAAGAAGCTCGCGCTGGCCAAGAAGGCGCGGCGCGACATTGCAGACCTGCTACAGAAGGGGCGCGTCGAGACCGCCAAGCTGCGTGTCGAGGGGTTGATCCAGGACGATATCTATGTGGAGCTTCTCGAGCTGCTCGAGGTACGACCGGGGGATTTATTCGTGCTCACGCCAGCTCTATGCCGAGATGCTGCAGGCGCGCTTTGGCCTCCTCGACGCCCCCTTGTATGTCGACTCCGGGGATATAGCTGATGACAGTGGCAGTGGCAATAGCGAGAAGCCCGAGTCGAGTATTGCCGACGCGGTGTGTGCGATCGTGTACGCCGCCCCGCGCACCGAGCTCAAGGAACTTCATGTGCTGCGCGAGATTCTGATGCACAAGGTGGGTGCAGTGGCGGCGCGAGCGTACCCAGCCCGACGGTGGTCTGCTGTTTTTTGCCTCCTTCTGCAATTGCTTACTCTGTTTAGTATGGCCGCAACTTTGCGCTCTCCCTCCAGCCGTCCGACCCGCCGCCCGCGTCCGTCCCGCCGCGCATCCTCTCCAAACTCGCAGTGTACCGTCCCCCCGCAGCGCTCGTTGACGCGTACCTTGCCGAAATAGCAAAGGGCTATGGTGTGCCGTACCAAACTGCGGCGGAGATCGAGGCCGAGGTCGAAGCGGGAGACGAAGAGGAGAAGGATGAGGGGAGCGGGAGTGGCGGCGAGGGTGGTGTCAAGGAGGCGATTGCGCTCGCTGTCGAGGGGGATGAGAAGCGCGCGTCGACGTCGCCTTCCCCCGCACCTGTTTCTGCCTCCCCGCGCACGATTGTGGTCAAGAAGCCGACCGAGGACGACGACCTCGCGGCACGGTTCGCAAGGCTCAAGAAGGTTGGATGAAGGGGTTGAGTGTACTTGGGATGCATGGTCCCGTTTGGACTGACAGTGTATATGACCCTGACCCAGCGTGTGGTGTACTATACAAAGGTGGTCTACAATGCCTGACAGGTTGCTGCTCTACTTATGAATGGCTACGGTTGGGACCACACCTGTTGAAATCAGCGAGCTCGTCTTCGTTTCTAGCTTACGATCACTCAGTCAGACTGAGCCCCATCTCGCGGTGCACACGCGTGACCGTCGATCCAGTGGCGAGCGCGTACTGCCGTCAGCTAATCTCCGCGTGTGTTAAGCTAACGCGGCCGATGAGCGCCTGCGCGCCGTCCTTGATCTCGTTGTAGGTGTGCAGCAGGCGGATGTGGCGGTTCACGATCGCTGTGGCGTCGCGGTCGCTGTCGGTGAGCAGAGAAACGGTGGCGAAAGAAGAATGACCAAGTGGCTGGAAAGAGCGGAAGCCGAGAAGGAAGGGAAGACCAAGTATGAGATGAGACCAAGAGCAATCCAGAATCGACATCGAGAAGGAAAACTCCACTCACCCCAGCTGAGCCTCCAACGCCGCCACTTCCGCCTCGAGGGCCGCGACGCGCGCATCGGACGCGGTTTGTGTCTGCTCGGCCTTTTCGGTGTGGTCCTGGGTGTTAGAAGCCGTTGACCGGATCTACCGAATCACATGTTCATGATACGGTCGGCTTACTTTTGATGTGGTTGTCATTGCTCTGATAGCTGCTGGGAGAGCTGTTATTTCAATAATGAGAAGAGAGATGAGAGAGGATGGGTGATGGAGAGAAGGAAAGAAGATGAAGAAGAGAAGATGCACCGATACGAGTCGTTTGCAGAATGGGCAGCTCGGCCGAAAGGAAAGAGTACGGTACAGAAGGAAGACACGTTACAACATGCCACTGCAAGCTGAAGGTGACGAGAATCGCGTGGATCTTCGTCAACTGCCTCTGTGATCTGTGCCGCCGTAGCGCTTTTGCGGCCATCCAACCGCTACCGCTTTCACTTGCCGTCACTTCCCTCCGCGCCGACGCAAAGCTCGTCTTCTTGATATCATGGTGACATGCAGTACTTAGTATACCCAGAAGAAGCGCCACCTGGGTGTGACATGCATATCTTACCCCGAATGTTTGTCGCGTGCCACTACAATGTGATGCTCCAGCAGCAGCGTTGGATGACCTCACACCTCCACCTTGTGGTCAACCTCCACTCTGCACCTCCATCAACCTTCCCTCGGCCATCGCGTCTATCTTCACTCTGCCCAACCTCTCTTGAACCCCGCTTCTCGCTTCACACAATGTCCAGCTCGGCTCCAGAATGGGAGAACATCTCCCTCCCATCACCCGACATCCTCAGGCACCGTGAGCGAGCCGCCTCATCCCCAGTTCTAACGCCAGTGACCGACGCGCACTGCCATCCGACGGACAGCACCCGCGGCGTCGAGGCTATCCGTCTCGGCGGGCTAGCGGCCATGGCGACGCAGGATGACCAGGACGCAGTTGCAGCTCTTGCGGAGGACAGACCGTGGCCCTCCAGCTCAGGCGTGGGGATTATTCCAGCATTCGGTGCGTCAGATGACCGTGTCCGTTGATCTGACACCAGGCTATCACCCATGGTTCGCCCACCGCTTCACGCTCTCTGATACAACAAAGGAGGAGCACTACCGCTCCATTCTCTCTCCCCGAACAGACCAAGAGGATGAATTCGCGCACTTCCTTCCCCTCCTCCCGGACCCAGAACCCTTCGCCCCGCGCCTGGAACGCATACGGGAGAATATCGCGGCCGTCCAGAAACGAGGACAGAAGGCAATCGTGGGCGAGATCGGGGTCGATAGCGGCGCAAAGGTCCCATGGCGCTCTGGAGATTCTGGCGGTCTAACGCCGTTCAAAACATGCATGGCGCACCAGAGCGCGATTGCGCGCGCGCAGATCGACCTCGCCGTGGAGCTGGCCGTGAGCGTGAGCATGCACGCGCACGGCGCGGTCCTCCCTCTCCTGTCGGACGCGATGAGCGGGCACGGGAAGCGCTTTTCGCGGACGCATATCTGTATTCACAGCTGCACGCTCGCGCCGAACGAGGTGGCATTCCTCGCGAAGAAGGGCAATTTCTTCTTCTCGCCGTCGGTGGCGATTACGGCGGGCCGGAAACGTGGTGATGACGCGGTGCGGTCCATTCCCGACGACAGGGTTCTGGTCGAGAGTGATGCGGGCGATGTGAAGCAGATGGAGCGGAGAGTATGGGCCGCGGTCCTGTGGGTTGCAAAAGTGAAGGGGTGGGAGGTCGAGGACGTGTGGGGTGATCAGGAAGGGGCGGTCCACATCTTTGAACGGAACTGGGAAAAGTTCTTGTTGTAGATTACACTGTAGAGGTCTATGTGGCCTAGAGACATATCAGAAGTTAGCCTGTGAAGGAAGTCACTGCACTGCGGTGTTGGGTTCGATGAGGTGAAGAGCACGGTGTATTGCCTCTGCCCCAAAGGGTTAGAGTTACTGACGTCTTAACGAAATGTGGGTCTTCAATTGTTCTCATTTCTCCGCTCCTCTGACCCACCTAACCCCTCTGACTCTCCTTTTCGATATTCTTTGCCTTCATTCGATGCTGGCAGCACCAGCCCTCGTCCAGCATGTCTCAGTACAAGGTGGTATGGTTGAGGGACGGCTCAGTAGATTACAATGAGCTCTCAAACAGCACTCTGCTCTCCATCTCGTTCTGCTCTCTCAACAACCAACCATCAGCCGCGACAGTGTTGCCCTTCCCAGCATAGGTGCCTTCCCCATCTGCCTCCTCTCGATGCTCCGTTGTCGTAGTATTCAATGTCGTCTGCTTCCACAAAGCCTCGATCAAGGCCAGCCAGGTATCGGCCCCGCTTCGGAGTCCGGAGTCCTTCAGTCCGGAATCATCAGTCCACGTGAGCTTCCCGTGGCCACACCAATTCACCAAGATCCCAAGATAAGGTCTTCTTCTTAGCCTCTTGGCTTTCCGGTAATCTGTTCCGAGTGCGGCCGCAGAGCCCTCGCCTATTGGTATTGCCGAGAACATCTCCCACTCCACCCCCACCGATCATCACGGCACCAGCGGGGCACAGGATGCCATCCAATCCATTATCCCCACCCTACACCCCGCTCGACACGAGAGATCATTGCGAGTGAGAGAAAGCGGCCGTGCGGCCGTGCGGAGATGGAATGGGGACGAGTCCGAGCCACTACTAAGTCAGCAAAAGTCGGTGGCCAGTGGACGCCCCGGCCACTCTGCTCGCAATCTCTCATCTTGGGATTGTTGTTGCTCTCCATCCCACTATTGCATCTTCAGCGTTGTCCAGCTCACGGAACGAAACAAGGCCAGCGTCAAGCTCGCACGCTCGCACGCTCCACTCTCTCCCGTTGTTGTATCGCATTGCTCGCCAGCCGTACCACTCTTCCGCACCAGGCATTGCCCAACCCCCCAAGACGTGCTCTTCCCCACACTCCACACTTTCGCTCAAACCTCCACTTCCGAACATCCCGACGTTCGTCTCTCCTCCCGCGCGCGCCTATCTGCGTCCCTTTTTAAGAATTACTCCGTCACGGTCCAGGATCCAGGATCCCAGGGGCTAGGAACTAGTCGCGCGTACTTTTGTGAGTGGTTGGATTTTGGGGGTCTGAAAAACGAAGAATCAAGCGAGGAGAGAGACGGAAGATTGCGCGATGATGCGTGACTGCAGACACATGCAGAAGGAGAAAAGCCATGGTGTGCGCAATCTCTCTTTCGCGATTGCGAGATCACAGAGTAGATTATCTGGAAGAAGAGAAGAGAGCGTGGTTTTTGCATGCCTATCAAGCTGTAGTGATAGCCAAAAAAGGTGTGCGTTTGTCGCTGTCGATTATGGACCCGATCCCATTGGAACCGCTCCGAGCACCGTGCGGGCAGGGTGGTTACTGACTGCCAGCACAGCGAGACACCCAGCACCCCCACCCCCGTCCAATTCCCCCGGTCACTCTCCCCCTCCCTCCCCATCCCCTAAATGTCCGTCAACACCACCCTTCGTCGTCTCCACACTACCGTCTCCCATCTCTCAAAACAGTCGCCAAAAATGTCAGAGTACACCACCCGCGTCATCGGCGCGCCCAACTCGCTCGAGCACCGCGTCTACATCGAGAAGGACGGCAAGGTCGTCTCGCCTTTCCAGTGAGACCTGGCGGAAGTGGGTGGAGAGAGGAGGGTTCGACGTTGGCGGGCTTTACGCTGCGCTTGGACGCCAGCACGACAGTGAGGGAGCTCTAGATGGCGACCGAACGTGTGTCGCGCTGCTGCTTTGCACCTGCTTGCTATCACGGATCGATCCGAGGTCGCCTATCCGAACGTGTACCGAGCTGCGGGCAGCCACTTTGCAGCCCGGTCGGTCTCGTTCCACTTGATCCTCATGATCATCGACTTGGAGTCGACGCTCCACGATGCTCAGCGCATCAGTTGGCGAGCACACCCGGCGCTCCACCATCGAGCACGCTGTCGCACACCGCCAACTTTTCCTTCTTTCCTCCACTTCCCTCCACCTCGCGAGAACCCGCTAACATCAGCGACATCCCCCTCTTCGCCGATGAGTCCCAGAACATCCTCAACAGTGAGTCCGCGCGTCGTGCGTCGCTAATATTCAGTGATTGTTGAGGTTCCCCGCTGGACCAACGCCAAGATGGAGATCTCCAAGGAGGAGGCCTTCAACCCCATCCTCCAGGGTGAGCTGGAGTGGAGTGGAATGGTGGCACTGTGGACGTTGCCAGAGTCGTGATCGTGCTCGCCCAGGCGCAGTGGTTGCCCAGCGGCTGCGTCTGTGTTGCGTTGTGCATTTGCAGCGCTTAGCAGTCAACTTCACTGACGGCGCGTCTCGCCCGTGACACTGATCCATTTTCCTGGATGACCCTTCCGAACAAACACTGACAACCCCAGACACTAAGAAGGGCAAGCTCCGCTTTGTTCGCAACTGCTTCCCGCACCACGGCTACATCTGGAACTACGGTGCCTTCCCCCAGACCTGGGAGGACCCCAACCAGAAGCACCCCGAGACCGGTGCGAACGGCGACAACGACCCCCTTGACGTCTGCGAGATCGGTGAGGCTATCGGCTACACCGGCCAGATCAAGCAGGTCAAGGTGCTCGGCATCATGGCGCTCCTCGACGAGGGCGAGACCGACTGGAAGGTCATTGTCATCGACGTCAACGACCCCCTCGCCGCCAAGGTCAACGACGTCGAGTCGCTTGAGCGCCACCTCCCCGGTCTCCTCCGCGCGTCCAACGAGTGGTTCCGGTGAGTTTTGTCGCTCTTTTAATCAAGACAACTACTCACATTTTCCAGCATCTACAAGATCCCTGACGGCAAGCCCGAGAACGTCTTCGCCTTCTCCGGCGAGGTCAAGCCCAAGGTTAGTAGACGGCGACTGTCGCGTTCAAATTGTCCGCATATTAACTCTTTTTACAGAAGTACGCCGTTGAGGTGATCCTCGAGTGCCACGAGGCGTGGAAGAAGCTCATCACCGGCAAGACGACCCCGGGCAAGATTGCGCTCGCGAACTCGTCCGTCGAGGGCTCCAAGGACCGCCAGGACTCCTCCTCCGTGCCCCCCGCCAGCCCCAAGCCGGCCGCCCCGATCGACCCCTCTATTGCCAAGTCGTTCTTCATCTCGTCCGCCTCGGCCTAAGCCGCCTTGTTGCGATAGAGAGAGAGAGAGTAGGGTGGCGGAAAACGGAAAATACATATGTTTATATGCACTGGAGTGAAGCTGTCAAGTGGAAGTGGAAGTGCAAGTCACACGGGACTGACCTGCGGAGCTGTCTCCAAGAGTGGAGGAACTGACAAGCCGGAGATCTGACGCTGAAGATGGGCAAAAGTATGAGGCTGAGGTCCCATTGTGAGGCACAGTGCGTCCCGAAAGGATCAACCTCACCACCGCGTCTAATACGAATCCTGCATGGTATTGTACATATGAATCCGGCCCCCATGGCACACTACGGACTGCTCATCTCCATCTTGACGAGGCCGCGCTCGATGCGGTTCCTGCGCTCAATCTCCGCCGCGCGGCGCTCGCGGTCGCCCGGCGTCTCCCCGCCGTTGAGGAACAGGTCCTCGAGCAGGCGCCCAATGTCCGGCGTCGCAGTATACTGCTTGTGCACCTCGCCAAGCACGGTCGTGGACTTTGTCTTGCCGTCGACGTGCACGAGCTGCTCGAGGAACGTGGTGGGTACACCGGGGTTTATCTGGAGTAAGAATAGGGGAGCAGAATTCACTCACGTTCATGACGATCGCGTTCGCGCCCTCGCCCATCACGAGCTTGACCTTTCCGCTCTTCATGACGCACAGCGTGCCGATCCGGCCCTCGGGCGGCGGCGCTTCCGACTGGCGGCGGCGGCGGAGCTGCGCAGGCGACGGCTTGACCTCGGGCTTGACTTCGGCGGCGTCCATGGGGGTGTCGCCGTCGGCGTCGGGCGGCGGGGCGGGCGCGACAAAGCGCGGCATGTGCGCCGGGAACTGGAAGGTAAACAGCTTGTCCTCGGGGTTGTCGTTGCCCTCGACAAAGACAAAGTCGCCATCCATGTCCTCCTCCTCGTCCTCGCTCTCGCTCTCCGAGAGGTCGATCGCGTGCGCGGCATTCACGTCCTCGGTGTCCGGCGTGCCCGTGTCGCTTGTCGCTCCGGATGTCGTCGCGCGCACGCGGCGGCCGGCAGCATCGCGGTCCTGCTGCTCGTCTCCGGGAATCATCTCGTCCCCGACTCGGGTCATTGGCGGCGGCACTCCGGCGTTCGGGTTCGGGAGGATCGAGCCGGTCATGAGCGGGGAGATGGGCTCGGCCTTGACGTTGAGCGCGGGCGGCTCGGACGTGGCCGCAAGGGCGGCGCGGCGCTCCGCCTGCCGCTTCTTCTTCGCGTCCTTGATCTTAGCCTTCTCTGCCTCCTTCGCCTTGGCCTTTCCGCCATCGAGGTCGCGGTCGCGGTACACGCTCGTCGGCGCCGACTCGGACAGCATGGACACGGCCTCCATGTCAATCACCCCCGTGCGGGTCCCGTCCTCGTTGTCAGAGTACACCTCCACACTCGTCATGTCCGGCTGGTATCGCGCCGGTGCCGGCGGCGCAATAACGCGGCGCGATGCTGCAAGTCAGCACACGATTAACTTTGGCACTCACATCCTGCCCGGGTACCGCCAAATGGGCCGGCTGCGATGGTGTTCAGACTCGCGGCTGGCGGCCGGCCTCCCCGCGCGCCGCCGCGCCCCCGCGCCCGCATAGCAGGCCGCCCGCGCGCCGCGGGCGTAATGTCGGGCTTGACGTCCTCTTGCGTCGCGGTACGGCGGACGGGCATCTTGGGGCGGAACTTCATCTTTGGCGGGCCGCCGCTGGCGCTCGCCTCCCCGCTGGGAGTGACGGTGCCGCTTCCGGGGCGGCTGGAGCCCGCGGACACCGAGGCAGGTGCGGAGGGTGCGGAGGGGGCGGACGGCTGGGAGGGTTGGGACGGTTGAGACGGTTGGGGAGCGGCAGCGTCGACGTCCATCGCTTCTGGGGCATCGTCACCCGTGCGCGATCCCTCGGCGCGCGAGTCCTCGGGCTGCGACTGTGCAGCGGCGACGAGGGAGGCGCGCGGCCGGCGCGGGCCGGGCATGCGCGGGAGGCGGGGCTTGATGTCGCGGCCGGACATTGTGTTGTGAGAGAGAGTGTCGAGGGAGGTGTTGGATTGTTGGAAAGTGTGTTCAACAGTGTGTCGTGATGCAATAATTTTGGATGGACGGACCACGTGGGAATGTTTCCCACGGTCGTCAGGGTTGTTGCTGTTAGTGCTGACGATTCCCCTGCTGCCCCATGTCGATCCAATTCAGACCCGTCTGGCAATCCTTCCTTTTCCCCTGCCAATCACTGTTGATCATGCCACTCCTGCCGATCCAGAACCCGCCGATCCAGAAGCCAGAAGCCAAACGTCGTATGGAGAAACATCAAGTGTGAATGCAAAATTGCTACAAAACAGCGGCCAGCGCAGAGCCATCCCAAAGCGAGTGGGCCCATGGAGAATAAATGAAAACTATCAAAACAAGAAATCAGGTACGTGTCTCGTACCCGTCTAGTGGACGTTGCGTAGACGGCGGCGGCGCGAACGGTGGCACGACTTGCTGTGCCCGCCGGTCTCGTCCTTGCTGTTGCCTGTTGGCGGCGGGGGAGTGGCAGCTCCGCTCTGCTGAGGAGCAGCGGAAGCGGAGGCGCTGGCGCTCGGCTGAGTGGTAGACGAAGAGGGCACCGCGACGAGGATGGGGCCTCCGGGGCCTCCGGGGCCGGCACCGGCAGCGGCGTCCCCCTTGGAAACTTCCGAGACTGGGGCCGCCTCCTCGCTGCATGGGAAGCCGAACCAGGGAACGTTGGTGTTGCAGTGGCGGTTCTTCTTGACATTGGGCACCGCGGCCTTGATGGACGCGTCGAGCTTCTCCTGGGAGATGCGGCCACTTGTCGGGACGCGCTCCTCCCACGCCGTCTGGCGCCAGTTCTCCATGCCGTAGCCCTTGGGCTTGTCGTTCACGCCCTCTGTGGAGTGTGAGCTGGATTTCACGCCTAACCGATTCTCGTACTCACTGATCTCGACGGCGTTCCTGTCGACCTCCTCCTGGGTGCCGATCATGACGGTGGTAATGTTGTTCTTGATCTTGCGGTCCTTTGCCCACTCGGCGATGAGGGTCTCGGTCGAGGGTATGAGGTTGGAGACGTTGCTCGTGTCAACGCCGGGGATGACCATGGGCGGGCAGAATCCCGTACCGTAGACGTGGTCGAAGAACTGGAGATTGGGCGACGTCCATCCGGGCTTCTTGTACCAAGGGCAGTCCTTTGGCTTGGTCGTCGGCCCGTCCCAGTCCCACACGGGGTTGCAGCCTGGCAGGTGCTCGAGCGGGCGGTAGAACCCGACCTCCTCGGACGGAATCTGGCTCTGCAGGCGGCAGTTTTGCAGCTTGAGATCGGGCTGGAACTGCAGGTGGTCCTTGAAGTGGGAGCATGACTCGAGGTTGTCACCCACACCCCAGCAGTGGTCGATGGCGCCCTGGAGCACGTCGACGTCCCATCCAGCGACAAAGTCACCTGTTGATAAGCACAACTCCACTGATTCATCCAGCTGATCCACTCACCGTGCCAGGTAATGCCCGTGGTGTCACCATTAGACATGACGACGTTTGTGCGGTCTGCGCGCCACTGGGCCCTCATCTCATCGGTGAGGTACGAGAAGGTCTCGATAAAGATCTGCGGGTAGTTGATGGGATGCGACTCGGGACAGGTGCGCGCATTGGTCTGCCACAAGCCGTGGCCGTTGACAGGCCAGGACATGTGCGAAAAGTGGTCGTCAGAGTCGAGCGACTGGTTGGCCCACCCGCAGTTCGGGAACCGGATGTTCATCTGGATGTATTCTTTTCCGGGGGGGTCGGGGTGATGCGTGCCGTTGGGGAGATACTGCCCATTTGTCGATTTGCCAAGGTACGCATCCATGGTGAGTTCGACGCCCTGTGTCTGCTTGGCGCCGGCGTCGCGGCGGCCACCGAGGCCCGAGACAATCCGCATGCCAGGAGGGAACGCCGTGATCGGCCCGGTGCTGTTGCGCAGCTGATAGTAGATACGCACGTACGACTTCATGGGCGAAAACGTGCCGTTCTGGTTGATAAAGTACATGACGGGCGTCCAGTAGTTGGACTTGTCGGGGATGACCTTTACGGACGTGCACTCGGACTTCATCTGGTCCTCTGGCGAGTTGAGGATGTCTGCGTGTAAGGAAAAGTGTGTTTGTGGCATGTGGCGGTCATGTCGCTTCAACTAGGCGTACTCACCACGGAAGCCAGAGGCCCCAAAGACCTGGTGGACGTGCCCGCCCACCGTGCCAGAGTTCATGATCGGGTCCATGCGCGACCAGGTGATGGCACCCGAGTCGCCGAGGACGAACACCGAGTCGATACCGTTCGACACATCCTGGTTCATGTCGGCCATCACGCCCACGGCGCCCAGCACCGTCAGGGCGAGGAGCTTGAGCTTGAACATTGTGTCGGGTGAGAGTAAAGTTAGTGTTCGAGTTTTGTTCTTGTTCGTTCCGGAAACCAACTCTCCTCGTTTCTTATATACATCTGCACCATCAGCCTCGGGAGGACTTCTTTACGTTGATGCTGTTGCGCGTTTTGCAGCTATGCAAGCTCATCAATCGCTGTAGACCTGCAGACTGCTTGCAGAAGGACATATTGTGTTGCACGAGGGGCGACACGCGCGGCCACTCCGAAACAGACAGGGATCTAGCTGAGATCTCCGCCTCTGCACGCGAGTTCCAGCCGCCTCTTTCAAGATCTAATGCCGTTTGTAGGGCATCCCATTGTGCATTGCGCTGCTGGCCGCTGAGATCTTGGTGTGCGGGATGCAGTTCATGCAGAGTCCTAGCGAGCAGTGGGAGGGACGGATAAGGCAGGGATGAAGTAGGGAACATGTAGGAATCTGGCCGACGACTGTGTGAGTTGCAGCATATTATCGGTAGACTTTCAGGCATTCCAGGTCCCAAGTATCATCCTCGATGCGTTTCCCCTCCTCTGGCGGGCGGCGTACTCCTTCACCACCCCACTCTTCTAACAAACCCGAGATACCGGGCAAACCTACCGTTGAAGAACAGACACAATCTACCAGATACGGAGTATTGGACTTGGGGGTACGGGCTAATCTAATTAGAGATCTTGTAACACGGCCGAAACGAGCCCTCATCGCGGAAAGCTGGCGGAGTGGTTTCATCACTCGCTGTCCCCTCAGGCCGGGACCATACCCGCATGGAGAATGTCCTACGGTGCTTGACAAACCTGATACTTCCGCTGCATCTTTCCGATGCTTCGGGCGCGCTGACACGGGCCTAGACGCGATTGAGCTCCCATCATAGTTTGAAGTAAAGTGGTGTTGTGTGCTCTTGCAGAACGAAAAGAGAGCATGAAGCAAAGCCTTTTGCCCCCTCGATCTGGTTATACGGTCACCCGATCTGCTCGGAGTGGGTGACACTTCGAGAACTCGGCAACGTTCTCTGAAGCCTTGTCTTTACTCGTTGGGGAAGTACACCAAGGGCTCACTCTCCGTCGTGCCGAGACGTCAGCTAGAACTTATTATTTTCTATTGAGGCATGCAAACAATCCATAGACAATACCAAGACAACACACTGCTAAATAACCCCGACATTTGCTCCTTTTACTGCTCGTTGACCCAGACCGCGGCCGCGCCCATGCCGAGACCGATGCACATGGACGTGACGAGGATCTTGCCGCCGGAGCGCTTGATGGCGTTGAGGCCCGTGGCGACCTGGCGCGCACCGGTGCAGCCGAGTGGGTGGCCGAGAGCGATCGCGCCGCCGTTGACATTGACCTTTGCCGGGTCGAGCTGCAGCTTGTTGACGCAGTAGACCATCATGGACGAGAACGCCTCGTTGATCTCGTACATGTCCACATCCTCCTTGGACAGGCCGGTGAGCTCGAGGACAGCGGGAATTGCAATGCTCGGTCCAATACCCATGATGCGGGGCGCGAGGCCAGACGAGACGGTCGCGACGTGCTTGGCGAGAATCGGGAGGCCGAGCTGCTGCGCCTTGCGGCGCGTCATGAGCAGCACGAACGCGCCGCCGTCGGTAATCTGCGAGGCGTTGCCGCCAGTCGTCTGGCTAGGCGGCCACTTGGGGAACGCGCCGCGGATCTTGGCGAGGCCCTCCTTGGTCGTGCCCATGCGGATGCCGTCGTCCTGCGACACCGTCTTGGAGCCGCGCGACCCGTCCGCGTTCTTGGTCGGCACCGTGATCGGCACAATCTCGTCGGCGAACACACCGCCCTTCTGCGCCTTCTCCGCACGCTGGTGCGAGCCCGCAGCCCATGCGTCCATCGCCTCGCGGGGAATGTTAAAGTCGCCAGCCACATTCTCCGACGTCCATCCCATCGGCTGCACACAGTCGCGGGCCACAGGGTGCGCCATCGTCTCGTCCGCGAGCTTCGGTGCGCCGTCGTCCGGGCTGGAGGTGAGTATGGGTATACGCCAATCTGGAAATCCGGCTTGCTACTTACTTCGAGGTCATGCTCTCAAAGCCGACGGCGAGGCCCATCTCGATCTCGCCGTTGCGGATCTGGTTGGCAATCGTGCCGCACGCCATGAGGCCCGAGGAGCAGAAGCGGTTGATCACCTGGACGGGGACGGTCTCGGCTGCGGGGTCAGTTGGCGGCTTTTGAAGAAAGAGCCCAGAGTCCAGATACTACTCACGGAAGCCGGCAGTGAGGGCGGCGGCGCGGCACGCGTACGGCGCGCCGGGGGTGAGCACGGTGCCGACGCAGCTGCCTGTCAGTACGAGATATGGTCTCTGTGACTCACATGTCGCCGAGCTGGGCGGGGTCGACGCCAATGTTCTCGCGCGCGGCCTTGAGCGTCGCGATGAGGAGCTCGTCCGAGCTCGTGTCCTTGTATCCGCCCTTACGCGCCTTGCAGAGCGGCGTGCGCTTGGCGCAGGTCACGACGACTGTTGTCAGCTATCTGCACGGTATATCCGCGCCATATGCTACACCCGGGGCAAGGGTACCGAGATAGGATGTGTGTCGTGCAGCGGATCGCAACACCACAGCTGAGCTGACGTGATGAAAACGCTTTGATGCGCTCTGATCGTTGCAATGTCTGCGCCGCCTTCGCTCCACTCTCACACCGCGGGCATAGTTCTCACTCACTGTCATCGGGATGCTGGGCAATAAGGCGGTCGCGCGCGCTAGGCGAGCCCGAGAGGTGGCCGGAGACAGTCTGGATGCGGTTCGCCATGGTTGAAAGTGTTAGGGAGGTGTGAGAAAGAGAAACCAGAGGGGAGGCAGACATACACACATCCACACATATATAGTTCTTGTGCCCGTGTGCTCGTCAGCCGTCCGGTTGCCATGCAGACCGTAGCCGTAACCGAGTGAGTCGCGTCGCTGCCTGGAATGAGCGCAAGTCCCCGCCGAGAGTGAAAGGAACCTTGGGTCTGACCGGAGACTTCGGCGCCGGCGCCCTCCTGACCTGCGATTGGGGCCCCGCCGGAGTAGACACCGCCGCGACTATCACCTCGCACCCCTCCTCACAGTGGACCACCCGGGCACCCGGGCTACCCCCGCCAACCAGGAGGCCAGGAGCGCAGGAGCAGGTCCCGGTTATGCATGCCAGATTACGCAGCGGTACAAGTCAGAAAGCGCGCACGCGGGTGGAGTTTGATTACTGCGTTTCTTGTGTGGGGGAGTGGGGTTTCGCGGCCGTGCAGCTGCGGTGACTTGTCGGGGGTGAGAGTCGCGGCCGTTATCGGCCTTCGGATCTTGCCTGATTCTGTATGACTCCACTTTCTGGATATCAACCACGTGCAGGATGTGGAAGCGTGGACTTGTGGAAAGCGTGGAGACCATGAGATATGCGCGCGATCCCCTCTTGCCATCCTTCGATATCCTTCATGCCCCATTTCGGCCTCATATGGTCTCCAAATGTCCCAAAACTCCGAAGGACGGGTGACCCATAGCGATCATAGGATCATAGGCATCGACACCAGCCGCGGTGCGGGCAGCCTAACTGTGCCAAGCCTTTTTATCTGACCCCGATCGAGTTCAGCGCATGCCAAGTTTTGGCTACTCGGAACATGACCGTCCCGGGCCCTGTGCGGGATCTCGGGAGAGCTGGTGACGTCGTGGAAGCAATGAAAGACGTTGCAACCCCCAGGAAGTAGCCATTCATCTTGTTTTGACTCTGATGGGCTGTGGCAGAGAGAGTGGCAGTGATCAGCTCGGTGGCAATGAATGGCAATGAATCGTTGTACAGTAGTACAAGTGGCACAGATCGCCATCGAGTTGAGGCACAATAAACACCCAGTAAGATGCAGCGCATGCAACATATCAAATCCGTAACCTGCAAAATGCTGCTGCAACCGCAACCAAAAAGCCCCGGATACGACACACAAGTAGCTGCGTCTGATGCCTCGAAACTATGTGTACACAAATTGTCTCTATGATTGGCGATTCTACTAGAACTCTGCACCTGCCGGGGGAACCGTACAACGAGGGCGGAGATACTCACGCCACGACGTTGCCGGCCCAGCGACGGCGCCAGCACCCGACGCAGGCCACTACGAGGCGGGTCGGGATGCACACAGTGCGTATGGGTGGGGATTATAGTGTGTAAAATTATACAAAAGTGACCGGCTGGGCGGTGTGGTGTGATGAATAAAGCCGACAGTGTTCAAGAGTTTGGTCGCTGGCCGGTCCCTTGGCGGCAAGTTGGATACTGCAGCGCCGGAGCGATGGTGGCCAGGTTAAGCATTTGGCTGCTCGATGGCGCCACTCCATTGCGTCGGCTGCGATACAATGGAGCGAGGGCGGCGGGGAAACGACATAAACGGTGCGAAGCCCAGTGTTCTCAAAGCGGGTTCGGGTCGCAAACAAAGTGTCCTGTGAAAGTGGAAAGATAAAGAGTGGAAGGTGGGAGACGGAACCCCAAAGAATGCTGAGAGAGGGAGAGAAACACGGATGGGAGGCTTCGTGTCCAGAGGGCGATGATGCGAATCATGAGCCTTACCAGCACCACTTGGTGGTGGTCGCCTGGACGGTGGTGGTAGCGTACGTCGGGCAAGGGTTGGTCTTGGTGATGGGGGGACCGTTGGTGGTGACACAGTCGGTCTTAGTGCGAGTGTAAGTGCTCCACGAGGGAACGATCTCCGTCCTGGTGAAGAGGCACTTGGTAGAGGTAGAGGTGACAACGTGGGGGGTAGTCTTGGTGATCCACTCGGTCTCGGTAGTGGTGGTGGGGACACACGAAGGACCAGGGGGAGGAGGCTTGTGAGGCCACCAGAAGGTGCGGTCCTGAAGAGCACGGGGAGGGAGACCACGCTGCATGCGCTCCTGGTTGGTCATGTCATCGGGAATGTCGTCCTTCTTCCACTTCTTGGTGCACTGGGTGTGCCAGTTGGTACAGGTAACGGTCCTGGAGGGAGTGGCAGTGACCCAGACGATGGGAGTGCGGGTGACAGTGGTAGTCTTGGTGGCCCACTCGGTCTTGCAGTCGACCTGAGTGCGGGTGGTGGTGGTGTGGCACTTGCCCCAGACGACGCAGGTCGAGGTGGACGGAATCTCCGAGGGAACGCGGGTCACGCTGAGTGTGAGCGACAGAACAAGTTTGACAACAGTTGACAACTTACGAGGTGCAGGTGGCAGTGACGGTGCCACAGTAGACCGGGGGCTTCTCCGGCTTGGGAATCCAGAAGGTGGCGGTCACCAGGGGGAGAGTGAGAAGGTAGGAGAATGCGAGCATCGCGAGTGAGGGGGAGACTGGTCGGCAGAGACGAAGAGGGTAGAAGGTTGAGGAGATAAAGGTTTCTCCTACAAGTCCAAGTGCCAGGCAGCCGGAGCGATTTTGAAGCTCGGAGAGAACAAAGGAATGGAATGGGGTTGGGGGAAGAAGATTCCTGGCCAGCCGGTCCGTCCTCTTATCACAATGGGAACACACGCTTGGCACGGTGTGTGTGCTCCAGTTCCATGTCCCTCGACGCAAGGACGCAAAGATGCAAAGCTGCATCTGTGATCCCCAAACAATGGCTGCCCTGGCTCCAAGGGTTCCAAGGTCCCAGCCGTTCTCCTCGCTTCTCGTCCACGGACCTGGGTAACATGTTGTCACATATCTCGCGGGACACTCCCACCCTTCCTAGTCTCTGACAGACCTGGTTATGTCATGCCGGCAGCTGGAGGTACGTACCGAACAACAAACGAGCTCAGGAAAGCTGAACAGGAATCCCAGTTCCGCCTTGGTCACCTGGGCGATAACGACAAAACAGCCGATCCACAAGAGCCCTCGGTCTGATAGTCTCTGCCTCTGTGCCGACTGGGTGTGGTTTCGGTAGGTCGGAACAAACAACGTCACTTGTTAACGACACCCGTGCCCTGACAGGTTACCCAGCTCCCAGACAAAACACACAGTCCTCTGCGCCAAACCTCTGCTCTGCTGGCCTTTGGCAGGGACACGGGTCCGGACTCCCATCTTCACAGCTTCCCAAGCCCACGCCCATGGCGAGAGCAAATATGCTGTCCCACGATCCGGTACAGGTACACTGCGCGGCAGTCCTGGGCCGTTCCTCCAGTGCCTTCTGAACTTTCCAGACTGTGAGCGCACTTCCACCGCAAGGCGACCAGAGAGTCGGGCTTGTTCTGTCCCTGTCTGTAGTTTCATTGCAAGACTAGGTTTCTGGATGTGGTCTGCCTCTGGTAACTTGCTATATTGCTTGGCACCAGCTGAGTCAAAAGCAAAGACGGGACCTAGTGCAGCCCGTTTGTAGGTTGGAACGCCGGCTTGGCCTTTTGTGTGTGTGGAAAACATGAGGGGCATTTCGGCTGGCGTCTCAACAGACGGCTGAATGGTTTCGTATCAAGCCACCCGGGCGTGGCCTCCCGCCGGCACCAGCATCGCAACAGCCGCAGACGGTGGCTGTAAAGTGATTGCTGCATGCAGTATCGCCCACAGGATCGATAGCATTCCCTGAACGAAGACCAGCAACATCCGACGGCCCGGCTACGGAAGCGGGATGACATGCACAGGATAGCTGGTGGCACCCGCGGCACACACAAAATATGCCCTCATGGCTCGAGGCCCTCACAGTCCCTTGCCTCGCGGTCAGGATCGCAGAAGGGCAGAAGGCTCCTTCGATCAGGAGGCGCGTCGCACGACAGAAGTTTTTTTTTTTTCCCCTCTGCGTAAGCAATCTGGGCCGATGACGAACGCCACGCGTATCTGAACCAGGCTAGGCTGGACTGCAGCTATTCGGTGTTTCTGGGCTTGGACTTGGTTCGGCACATAACAAGCATAACGTTATTCAGATCCCATCCCACCTTATATCCCGGTCCCGGTTCCTGTGCGGGAGCCTGTTTTGACCCTGCCGCGAAGTCGAGGACCTACTACTACTGTAGGAGCTTCGCTGCGCACAACATTTCTCATCCGCCATCTCAGTCCACCCCAGATCACCCCACGACACACGCTCGGTCCTTCCGACCAGCAACTCGATTCAGGAAAGGGGTACAGCCATGAGAGGCCTACACGGCCTGTGCATGCCAGCGGTTACGAGAGTGACTCTCAAGCCACCGGCCACTGCTGCCATATCTTGACCCTCATCCTCTGCTCAGCTTGGCAGGGGACTAGGCAGCCCGCCCTTCCCGCGACAGTTGACGTAGAGGTGGCGCCGAGGCTCGTAAGCTTGAGACAATTGAGCGCACACCTGCCTCCGCTCCGGACTAACTGCATGCCAATGTTGTAGGTCTGACACAATTCACTCTCTCTATGGCAAGCATGACAATCCCGGGCAAACTTCACCTACAACTTTGTCCGCCGGCCCTGTTGTCTCTTTGGGCTGTCCTCTCAGGATATTACTGTGGCTGTCAGGTAGGGACGCCACCACGCCACCACAGATGCATAGACGCAAAGGGCGGTGTTTCATGAACTTGGTGGCGTTTCCCAAGCCGCGGTTCCCGGCGAGGTGTGTAGTTGGAGGAGACAGACCAAAACACGCCCCACCGTCCGAGTCCTCAACTCGATAAGTCCACGCGGAGCAACTCTCCGGGGATGGCTAGACAAACAAGACGTTTGCCGAGGTTTAGACCGGCCGGCTTGACCGTGTGGACGGATGATGAGCAGGTACGCTAGTTGCCGAGCGAAGCCGTTGATCCCGTAAAGTGGGTTGGTGGTAGACAGATGCAAGCATACGTTGTCATGACGTACAGGACACGAAATGCCCTACGCGACTCACCGAGGTCGCGAAACCTGTGCGCTGCTGGACAATTTCTAACATGTACAACTACCTGCACTACCTGGGAGGGGAGTTGGAGCTTATTGTCATACTGGAACGTTCTAACGAGGCACGGGGAGGCCGAAAGCTTTTTATTGATCGAGTCCTGGTGCTTGTTGTCTTCAAGCAGTAGAAAATAATGTGCCTCCAAGTGCCTCTCCCACTGATACAGAACAGCTTGGCCGCGATAAGCGATGTGGTCCGAACACTATCTTGATAGCTCGCATCTGGGGTCACGCAAAAATCAATCGCATGGTTCCCGTCCCTGTGTATCCTTGTCCCGAAGGTATGGCACATCGTCGGACCATGGGCGAGATAAACGCAAGGACCACCCTCCTGTGCTCCTGAGCTTCTGAGCTTCCCAGTCTCGAGGTCTCAAGGGACAAAGCTACAGAGTCCACAAACGTGTTTCCTCTCCCTGCCCGCTGAGAGCAGTATGCCTGCCAGCTTTTCCAAGTACTCGCCAGTGGCCAGTAGTCAGTTGAAGGGACGGCCGACGCTGCCGCTGGGAACGACCGTCGGGAGCGGCCTGCCTCACAACCATTCACGGGAACCAGTCTCCTCGGTGCGGCTGTTGCCTCCTTGCTTGTGGGCAGATCCAGTCCGAATCTTGGAATGCATTTTAATCCGTTTGGGGAGACTTTGGGGCAAGCAAGCCAGGATGCACCCATGTGGTGCTCACTCAACACCGAGCGCCCGCCGGGCGGACCTGACCCCGAGCCGCCAGTGCCTGGTCTATCTCGGCACACGACTCGCAAAGGCACTGCCGGACCTCGGCGTGCCTCAGCCCTGTTCCACGCCAGCGGTCCAGAGCACCGCACTGGTCCGTGGCTGTGCGGACATCTGGGCTGGACGGAGTGGGAGACAAGGCACGGAGGACGCGTCGAGATAGAGTTGGACGGAAAGATTTGAGTTTGAGGAGACTCTGGTGGCTCTTTGCCACCTGGGGGAGTCGCGGACCCACACACCCGGTGTCGATTTCGGCATCTTGTGACCATTGAACCGTTGAACGGTCGGCCATCTCCGCGAGCCGCGAACGAGTGACCCTTCCATCATCGGCCCGCTCCGATTCCCACGAGCACAACACCACATGCGCACAATACGCTGTGCGCGATTGGTGTCGTATTGTTCTAGCTATCGCACCAATTGCACCACAAGGTCTCTCTACACGTGAAGCCATGATGTTCGCTTCTCGGGATGCCAGCGGGGAGCCGTCGGGTCTTCGGGCAGGTAAGCTGTTCGGCTGTAGTTTAGTCCTGTGCCAAAGGGGTGTTTGACCCTAACCTGTTCAGGACTGACAAACTACGGCGACGACGAGTTTGCGCTCTTCCTGCGCAAGGCGTTCATCAAAGGGGCGGGATATTCTGACGACGCGCTGGATCGGCGCATTGTCGGTGTTGTTGACACTCAGGTATGTCTCACTCTGACATGTGCTTGGCAGGATACGAGTTGACATCCGAAGAGCGGCTACAACCCATGCCACGCGAATGTCCCACAGCTGCTCGACGCAGTCAAGCGCGGCGTGATGCTGCAGGGCTGTCTGCCAGTCCTGTTCCCGACGATCTCGCTGCACGAGTCGTTCGCGCACCCGACCTCGATTTTCTTCGAAATCTCATGAGCATGGATACAGAGGAGATGATCCGCGCGGCGCCGATGGACGCCGTGGTCCTTATCGGGGGATGTGACAAGACGGTTCCGGCCCAGCTCATGGGCGCCATCAGCGCTGATGTTCCCGCTATCCAGCTTGTCGTCGGGCCAATGGTCACCGGCTCCCACCGCGGGACACGCGTAGGCGCGTGCACTGACTGCAGGGGATACTGGGCAAAGTACCGCGCCGGGGAGATTGATCTCGAGGAGATTGGGAATGTCGGAAATGAGCTGGTACCGAGCTCTGGTGTGAGTCCACATAGGACTGTCTCTTCGTGCTCATGGCCAGACTTGCGGGGTGATGGGGACAGCGTCCACAATGGCATGCATCACCGAAGCGCTTGGCATCTCACCGCTGGGCAGTGCCTGTCCCCCGGCAAACGGGTCGCAGCGGCTGCGCGTCGCGGAGATGACGGGACGGCTGGCAGCGAAGGGCATCCCGCGCCCAAGCGAGGTGCTGAGCCGCAAGTCGTTCGAGAACGCCATCACTGTCCTCCAGGCGATTGGGGGAAGCACCAACGCGATCGTGCACCTCCTTGCTATTGCCGGACGCGTCGAGGGCCTGGATCTTACGCTGGACGACTTTGATGCTATTGGGAGGCGTACCCCGCTCCTCGTGGATCTCAAACCGAGCGGCGCAAACTACATGGAGGATTTTTACAGGGTGAGGATGAACGGGAGCATCATGGCTGATACCAGGCTGGGGGTGTTCCAACGCTGCTTCACGAGCTCCGGCCCCTCCTCCACCTGAACGCTAAGACAGTAACGGGCCGGACCCTAGGCGAGGAGTTGGATGCCCAGCCACCGACATTCCTGCAATCCATCGTCCGGCCTTTCACAGACCCCATTGTAGCCATCGCCTCCCTCATTGTCCTCCGCGGCAACCTCGCGCCAGACGGCGCCGTGCTCAAGCAATCGGCCATGTCCGCGACGCTCAAGCGCCACAAGGGGCGCGCCGTGGTGTTCAAAGATGCGGACGACATGCTCGCCCGTATCGACGATCCCGATCTCCCCGTGGACGCAAGTAGCGTGTAAGTGCTTGTTGCAAACTACACTGACTACACTGACATTATCAGCCTAGTCCTGCAGAACATTGGGCCCGTCGGACACCCCGGCATGCCGGAAGCAGGCTACCTCCCGATCCCGAAGAAGCTCGCGCGCGCCGGCGTGAAGGACATGCTGCGAATCTCGGACGGGCGGATGAGCGGCACGGCGAGCGGCGCGGTCGTGCTGCACGTTGCGCCCGAGGCGGCTGTTGGCGGTCCCTTGGCTGTCGTGCGGGACGGGGACGAGATTGAGCTGGATGTCGAGAGCCGGCGGCTGGAACTGTGTGTGCCGCGAACTGAGTTGGAGGAGAGGTTGGCGCAGTGGAGGGAGGTCCATCAGGATGGGAAGGGGAGGAAACGGCCAAAGAGAGGATATCGGCGCCTGTACCATGACCACGTCACGCAGGCCGACACAGGCTCAGACTTTGACTTCCTCCGGAGCGATGGTGGTGACTAGCAGAACGGAACGACAGCACAACACAACATGTGAATTGCATAGGAAGTACAGCTCGTGCTGCGCAACAAAGCCCGAGCGCTGTTGGCTGCCGAAGTGTTCGCCCTTCTCACCCTGCCCACATGATGAGGTTAGATCAAGAGGGTATATTCCGAGGGTGCTGGTCTTCAATAAGCAGACCCATATCCTCTTCCTGGCGGTATCGGCGGCGAGGGAGAGATTGTTCCGGGGTTGGAGCTGATGGGGGTTGCGTAGATGGTGCGGCTGTCGTCGACGACGTAGCTGGAGCAGCGGTGCTCGACATGAGATCTGTCGATGAAGCTCTCCCTATGTTTGACGGAGAGGCTTTTGAGCCATCGTGGGTGACCACCGGTGCAATATGGTCGTTCTTGAACGGCACCACCGGGGGTTCATTTTGTAAGCTCAAAGACGAGGAGGACATCATGCCTTCCTGGAGGACTCGCCTGAGAAGTATCAACTGCACGTTCGTCCATCCTGTAAAGCACTTACGTATCAACTCCTTTGTGTTCAGCTGTCGCTCGTCTTCTGCAAAACAGCCATAAGCCGCAGGCGATAATCAAGAGAGCGACGACACTGCCAACCTAATGTCAACCTTAACCGGTCATCAGTTGGTAAACCTTACAACAGCTCCAGCGATTGCGCCCGGTGAGACCTTTCTTCTCCCTTGAGCTGCTCTCGCCATTTCTGAGGTCGACGCTGGTCCATCAGCTGTCGTTGATTCAGACAATGCCGGCGTGCTTGTGAGGACGTCACCTGACGCCGATGAAGAAGGGATCGAGTTGGGATCACTACAGTAAGAGAACTTGTCGGACAGGTCCAGGTGGGAACCACTTACAAATAATACAATGTCGCAGGGTTGAACTCAATCGGAACGGCAGTCGTATTGGATTCTACTCTGAGGGCATACTGGATCTCCGGATCGAGTGACAGAAAGAGGAGGGTCACATTCGAGAACGCTGAAACCGTCGGAAACAGCGGGAAATATCGCTCTGTTGAGGACATGCTCAGTATCGCGGTGACCGGAGCCGTCAAAGTAGTCGAATTGATGGCATTCCCGCTCAGCATCACAGCTGACACGCCAAGACGAATAGGATACTCTCTTGACATGGAACTCCTGGTCGTATCTATAAGTAATCGGTTAGCGGCCGGTGATACTTGAAACAAACGCCGTCGTCCGCTCACCAGGCTGTCCTGCGGAAGTTTGCCGACGGTCGATCGCCATCCCGCGTTCTGGATTGCTGGTCATCGTCATTGTCGACATTTCCTCAAAGCTTTGCCTTGTAAAGCAATCAGCAACATAAGGAGTTTGGGGAGACTCACGCCCTTGTTTTCACTGTAAATGTCAGGGTGATCGACTTCAACTCCACTTCCTCTTCAGGATCAAGTGAGGTGACTTGAAGAATGGTGCTCCAGTCGTACCCCCCCATGTCTCTCAGAATGGATGCAGTTGACAACTGCTCGCGAGTGGGGTAATAATAGTCTCGGAAGTTATAGGAGTTCCATTTTGCCTGGGATGATCCAGATGCAGACACTTGCAGGCCAGAGCCGACCCACGGAAAGATGATGAATGCCCCCGTCTTGTTGGTGACCATGGTGCCTGTGTCCTTCTCAAATCCCGTTGCTGGAAGCCGTGGAATCCACCCTTCGCTGTAATTAAACATTGGATGAAGCGCCGGGAATGTCATCTTGTATTCGATGTTGTGGTATGTTGAAGATTGAGCGAGGACTGTCACGGCCATAGCCACCGTCACCATCAGAGCTCGAAGAAACAGCATGGTCGATTGAGTGGGATCGAGTGGAGTACGACGGTGATGGCCCGTTCGATGGATGAGGATGTAGCTTCATGATTGACAACAGACCACTCAATCGCTCCATCGCCCACTTCGGAGGCTCACATGTTCGTTCATCAGTGTACTTCTGAGCCCCACCCGCACTAATGCACCGCGGTGCCCGTAAGAATTCACACGGATGATGTGCCTTGCCCTCGGCACAAGGCCAAAGTTTTGAGGGAACTAGAGATCTCGGGCACAGAGGCATTGTCATCGAGACAGACACACTGTACCTGCATCGATCTCGGGAGAGGGCTACTTGTGGGCTGCTAGCCGTTGATACGGTTCATGGTTTAGTGAGGCGAACCATCTACATCAGAACGCTGAAACCACTTCTCAGGCACAACAACGTTACGCTCTGAGCTTGAGGTCTCTCTTGCGGGGCTTTTTGGACCGTGTGCCCCAAAGAAAGCTGCATTCACAGCGCTGTACTGTCCATGCGGTACGGCTAATCCTGGTGTACTTGTACCTCTTGCACTGCAGCGATAACTTGTTGCGTGCACAGCAATGACATCTCCACTGGAGTACTGGAGGACAAATAAGTCAGCCTTTGCTTTGTGGTTCATGTGAGATTTTACTGATAACAAGGCGCGCGATGACCGGCCGTTCGACCTGGAAATTTCTACTTGTCTCAGCTTTTCTCCAGACTGCCAACGCACAGTCTCACAATGCCACCATTCCGATTAACCTCTACTTCAACTGGACTGTCGACCTCACCGAAACGGGCCTGCGGCCTATTGGCGCGATCAGTCATGCAAGTGTACAAGTTCACTACCCACAATACCCGCCATCACCTTTCGATACATACGACGATCTTCAATTTTACCAGGATAAGGATACGACGCTGGCGGTGAACTGGCACGGCTCCGCCGTTTTTGTCAGGGGGGCATATCCTCCCGAATCGGAATACACCATATCTCAGTACAAAGGATCGGAACCCCGCCATTCAGTAACTGCGATTCCATCAACGTCCTCAAACAACGTCAATGCAGAGTTCATCTATTTCGCCAACAACACATATTATGGCGATAACCTCCCCAACAATGGCGCAGACCTTAGGGTCACAAGAGGCGGAAATCAGCTCGCTCAAATCGATTCGTTTACCACCACTTTAGGCATGATATCTGACGCGTATGTACATGTTTGTGGTAACTCCCGACAAGACTCATCAATATAACATCGCAGTCCACGGTTTGAGGACGTTCCGCGTTCCACTCTCCTATTTACGAAAGACGGTGATGTTAACACCGATGCGACCGGGGTACTCCAGTTCAACTTATTCCAACACTTGGACGGACAAGTGGCCGCCAATGTATCTCACACAACATGCGCGACTTGTGAGTATGCTTGCCATGCACAATACCCAATATAATATCACCGAACCCTCACCAAACAACATTGTCTCGAGCCACATACATTGTCATTACTTTGTCAAAACCCAAGGTCCACCTGCTGACTGGCGAGTGGGACAGCAACCAGTTGCTTATCCTTCGTTGTGCTTGTCCTCGGGCGACGAGCTAACTATCAATGCTCCTGCCAACACGTCGTTTCTGGATATTCGTGGGCAGGTTCCGGCTCGCGATTTTCATCCAGAGCCAATCCTGTACTTCCGTCTCAAGCAGCAGCGCGGTGTCGTTTATTCAAGTACGACAAGCTTATCCAGGGACATCAAGATGTTCCCTGCTCAGTACTGTCTGGCTAATGTGTCACTGCTTCGGTTGACACTGGACCCCACGCTCAGGCACGTCATTACTCTATCTGCAGGCAATGGATCGTTGCCACTCCACAGTGCAGCATTTTACTCTGCTATTTGGTTAGTTATCCAACGAGAGACCAGGCTGACTGCTGGCAGGGACGGGAAGATTCGCAATGGTATGGAGGACGAAGCCAAGCCACCAGAGTCACCGGCGTCCTCGACACGTCCGGGAGTTATTGCAGGTGCCACTGTGAGTCCGACATGCTCCCACCCATACTCGATGTTTCGTCTCGTTCGATTCCTAACAGCAAGGTGGGCGGTTTGCTTGGACTGATACTCCTTCTAATTGTGGTAGTCTTTATGAGACGACGGTCTCGTAGACGCGCAAGCAAATCCAATGGCGCCGACAAGGAGCGACCTTTCGAGATCGATGGAGCCTGTCATTCAGAGTCATCCGACATCACAACAGGCCGAAGCTCTGGGGAACAACCAATGAGGTGAGCATCTTGGGATTCACATCCTGACAAGTACAGCAACACTGTTGTGAGACCAGCTTTGCAAACGGCTGCACCCACCACAAAGGATGGAGCTACGGCCAGAGGACGTCGGCCCATGGTTCCGATGAAATCGCAACAATCGATGGGAGGGCAGTTGACGCCCTTGCCTTCTCAGAGCACAACGTCGGCCGCTTTGGCAGCAAGCACCTCAGCAAACGAACCATGGGACGTACCAGAGGACGAGGCGGAGAGTGAGGACGACATCGATCTGGTTCCACCGTCCTACAATCCCGAATGGGGCGCGGCGGCGCGAGAGCGTGGAGTTTATCATGATGATCGCAGGGTAGAACCCTAGTGTCAACGCGTCGATATCAGATAAAAGATGCTTATAGTCTTTTATGGTCTTTTACTTCACCTTCACTCCTCTTTTCCAAATTGTAGGCAACGTGAATAGAGCATGTCGCACTACAGTGTTCATGCTCAGTATGGGTTTGCTTGCACAGCTTTGCAGTGAGATCAATCTGGACATGGTCCGCCCTGTCCAAGGGTGTTGAGCAGTGTCAGCGCGTCAGTCCTGAGAGCTGAATGTAAGCTCGTGAGGAACGGAAGGTACAGTACCTTGTGGTGCCGCACAACATATCTCGGGGACTGTCAAAAGGGGATGTTTTAGCGAGGTTTCCACAATGTCGCCGTGGGGTTGACCTGCTCACACTCGGCTGTTCTCATTCACGACTTGGTATCTGAAACAACCCGCAATCGGGCTGTGACATTGTTTCGTGACCAGCGAAACACCGGAACTTAGAGGAAACACTTGAGAGCGGAAACTCCTACACTTATGGGCAGCTACGCCAATGTCCATGTGACGCTGAAGACCTTCATGGACCTGTAACACCTGTGTCACAACATCACCAGGCGGGGGCGAGCTACGGAGGATGTCGTCAAAGACATCCATGTGTGGTTGCAATCTCCAGATCTGGATCTCCAGCTCTCTATCCTGTACATCGTTCGTCTGGGTAGGTTTGGGGAGATCGGAGAGTTACAGGTGCCCTAGAGCGCAAGGAACCTCAACCCCCTGGTGAATCACTCACAGGAGATGTACAATGAGTATCTCTCGGCAGGAAACGTCCGAGAACCGCAAGTCTGCTTCCTCAAGGTTCCGGTTGCCGCTTTCTTGAAACGGTTTAAATACCGAACATGCAGCGCGACAGATCTCTTGCACACATTGCCCAGCTTCTGCCCAAGCTACACTCCCAGCCCGCAATATGCGTGTCGCTAGCTTGGCCACTCTTGCGGTGGCGCCTCTATTTGTTGCTGCCAACCCCATTCCCGATGCGGACGCGCCAGTAACAGTCATTCCGAACGCGCAGCATGCAGATATCCCAGACCCGAAAGCAGCAACACCGCCATGTGACTCTGCAGCACCGAAGCTCGACCCGCGCGCCGCAGCGTTCGGCCTCCCTCGACTCGTCATCTACGCGCAGTCTCTATACCGCGACAACACGCTCGTGTCGCTCCTTCCTCTTCTCGAGTCACAGAAGGTCGCTTTGACCCACCTCATTCTCGCCGCGCTTCATATCAATGGCGATGGGAAGGGGGCAATCCACCTCAATGACCACAACATCGACGACCCAATGTTCAACGACCTCTGGCAGCAGGTTGACCAGTTTCGCAAGGCTGGCATTCCTATTATCGGCATGGTCGGCGGTGCGGGGCCAGGATCGTTTGCGAAGGACACGCTCGACGCGCCGGACGAGGAGACCTTCCGCAGATACTACACGCCGCTCGCCGATGCGGTCCGCAAGCACAAGCTGCAGGGCCTTGACCTTGACGTCGAGCAGAAAATGAGCCAGGGGGGCATTGAGCGTCTTATCACAACCCTGCGGAAGGACTTTGGGCCCAGGTTTATCATAACACTCACCCCCGTTGCGACCGAGCTCTCAGGCGGCGGCACCCTTTCGGGCATTGACTACATGGCGCTCGAGAAGAAGCTGGGCCATGAGATTGCGTGGTACAATGCGCAGTTTTATAATGGGTGGGGATCCATGGTCGACACGAGCCAGTTTGACGCCATGATCAAACACGGCTTCAAGTCCGGCCGCATCGTCGCTGGGTCGCTCACCAACCCGCGGAATGGCAACGGCTACATCCCGCCCGAGGACATCCACAAGACTTTCTCCCAGCTCCAAAACAAATACGGCACCCTTGGCGGTATCTTCGGATGGGAGTACTTCAACTCGATGCCCGGCAACTCTTCTCGGCCATGGGAGTGGGCGGAAAACATCACTTCCTTCCTCCGCCCCAACTTCAAGCCAGAGCCAAACCCGTGCCCGATCATGTAACGGCAAAGCCCACGCACATAAAGGTTACCCAGCAGCGCGCGCCCACCCAATATGTAGATGTAGTCAGATGTATTCGGACCTTGATGCCCTCCCAAACCGTCTTCTGTTTCGTCAATGATGACTGTCGCTGTGGAAAGTAGAGCTCCCACAAGCCGGAGAACAGTACGAGCAATGCTGAGGAGCACATCTTGTCGGACCAGTCCCAGGGCTAAAAGGGCAGTTCGTCCCAGCCCGATTCAACAAGCATGGAATGGAACGTATCTTTCACGCCGCGCCGTTCGGCGCCTTGCTGGTCTCAGGTAGACGGGTACTTCACCGTCTCAAAGTCGTTCCGCATCAGGCGACACTTGCTCCAGCGCCTTTGGGACCTCGTTGCGTGCGAGGGATATCCGAGCTGAAGGACACTACTAAACAGGATACGGGCAAGCGGGGGTGTGATGTGTCGAGCCAATGAGTCGCGTCGTGTACGGCAGCCGGAGGCTTTCGGGGCTGATAAGATCGGAGGATCAAATTCAGGAGGTTGATAATGGGCAATGTCAAATTCATGTCGTCAATCCGGTTGTGATCAGCTCATGATGCTTACCGGGTGTTCTTGAATGCATCCTCGCAAAACTGTCAGCTTGTCAGTACGTTGCCTCAGTGTTCTGCGAGACGAAGAGAGAAGTAGGGGCCTGAAAGGGATGTGCAACAAACGTGGCTTGGAGGTGTTCGGGACGTTCGGGGGATATAGGACTGCCGGGCTGCCGGTTTGCCACCAAACTTCGGAAGAAGCGGACTGATAACCCGCGCCACTCGCACACACAGAGCTCGCACACACACAAACCACCAAAATCATCTCATCATCAGCAGCAACGACCACTCCCGACATCGTTCTCCCCACCTCCACAATGGTCCGCGGCCGCAGCATCGATAAGACTCTGCCCGTGACGCGCTCGCTCACCGCCGCGCGGAACTACCGCGCCCGCAAGGCAAACCATCTCGTGCGTCCTGCTGGAATGCTGTTTCTCACACCAGAAATATCTCGAGGACGAGGTCGCCCGCCTGAACGAGGAGAATGCCGCGCTGCGGGACGAGGTTGCTGCACTACGTTCCGGGACTGGCTGTTCCTGTGCAGGGTCGGATACGCGCCAGATGGAGGTGGTTGCCGAGGCGAGGGAACAACTCGTCGGCGTGCTCCGGACTCTCGACCGCGAGATGTTCAGTCTTGGTGGCTTGGTGGGCAAACTTGAAGCTGTGATGGCTCCGTCTCAACGGAATGACGCACTTCATGCATCCCTCTCGACTGAACCGAGCCCGAAACAAAGGGATGCAAATGGATCGCGCCCCGTCACCGACAATTCTCAGCATCCTCATCCCTCCCGCCAAAGCTCAGTGCCCCCATCGTCTAGACTCTCCTCACCCCGCTCGCCACCGCTTCGCTATCCACCGCCACGACCAGGCCTAGACCCGAACTGCTGTTCTGGCCTCTTTGACTGTTCCACACTCCTCGACGCCCCAGTGGATGTGCGGCCCGTGAACCGCGTTCGGCCCAGCTCGAGTCGGGGGCAAAGAGACGGGATTGGGGTGGCGTCGCCACCGCAAGAGTCGCTGCGCTCGTCCACGAATGGATCATCGTCGAGGAACCCGGTGGACCAGTGCTGCCTCGGGCTTGTGGAGTGCTCCGACTTGGGCAGCTAGCATGCAACCCGGCCTGCCACCGAGGAGGGTGGACAACATGTGTTCACCGCACATTAGACAGACTCCCAACCGATGTCCCAACACACCCTTGACCAAGACTACACGATCCACAACTTTTGTCCCAGCAACCTCTTGTCAGTTCATGTAGCCGTTGATCCGACGTATCGCGCAGCAAGATTGGCTCATGTCCCCTCGCTTCCATGGCCTGGCCTTGCCCGCCCCCCCTCGTTTTGAAGCTGTCCTACGGACCCGCGATTCCTTCCGCCCCCCGGAACGACCAATCACCACGACCATTCACCATCCATGGAAGTTCTTTTTTAGACGCAAGTCTTTGAGTTAATAGACGAAAGGCTCCAAGACATTAGACGCAGCTCACCAACCTTGACGGGGGTGTCGTTTGGTGCTCGTGTCCAACATGCATTACGCGCGTGTAATCAGTGTGTTCATCGCGTGGGTGGAGCATGATTCCAAGTTTGCTCGGTAAGAGAGCGCACAAGCGACAAGCAATACGTAGCGGAATGACAGCGCGAGCGCCGAAAGCGGCTCCTGGAATCATTCTTCGGTTGCGGCGCTTTTCCCGACCACTCGTCTGGACCTCCACGGCAATCGTCCAGCTCAAATGCGGGCAGTTGCAAGCGGAGGTATGTCCGAGACGCAATCTGTAGATCTGGAGAGTGTTCACGGACGACTTTGCAGGTCGTTGTCCGGGGCCAGCTGGGGCCCTCGCTTGGGGCGGCGATGCGATGCGATGCCATTGCGATCCAACTGTCCGAGCGATCGGCGCGGGGCTCAGACAGATGCGGAGATTGCGCAGACGGCTGATGGTGGAGACATGGAGACAATTGACAAAGACGGACCGCGGCAACTGCGTCCCCACACCCCACATCTGCAGCCCCGCTCGCGCCGACGAACAAAGAACGATGAATAGCCTAGTCCAATCGGTTCATGTCGTTCGTCTCTGGGGCCTCGGTAAGCGGACGCCGCGGCCTTAGAAGCTTTGACCGGACTCTTTGCGACCCGAGTCCTTGGTAAAGGCGCGTAATACAGTGATCCCACGATCATCAGGTGGCATACAGGCTCTAGAGTCTTCATTTACCAACGCGTTGGTCGCCGTACAGTATCTGCAGTATCCGCAGTATCTCTCATTTGAGACCTGCCCCACCCCTAGTCTCCGTATTTCGTAATCTGTCTCCCCCGTGATACAGAGCGAGAGCGCACGCATCGCCGCATCAAAGGTCTCAGAAAGCGTCACGAGGGACATGAACCGGATCATGTAGCACCCACTCAGTGATCCAGTGAACTGCATTCCATGACTGCGTCACGAAAGCATCCAAGTGTTCCAAGAGGCCAAGAGGTCATGAGCTGTCCGTAAATGAGCCAAGCAATGTGCAATTGCCCCATCAGCCTCGGAGACAACTACCGGTCATGTCTGTTTGGAAAAACAGGCAGAATGGTGTCTTTCGTGATTCAGCTAGTGGTGTATCGCGGTATGTGGTGACCATCAGTGGTGGTTGCTCGAGGGAGCGACGACGTATCTATCGGCCATGCCGCCGCTTCGAACACATCAGACGGTGTTGGAGAGCGATTAGAAGCCACTGGAGCCATGGGATCTCTATTTGTCCAATTCATCCAGTTCCGGCTGTGGCTAAGAATGGAGAGATCATGGCCCGGAGAACCTAGAAGGTCGGGGGCGATCTGATGCCTCCTCTCTCCTCTCGTTGCTCATTGTCCGTCCCGGGCGGCCAGGGGAGGGGAAAATATAGACTCTCTGACCTGACCTGGGGCATGATCGCATGACAGGCATCTGACCAGCATGGCGTGACGCTTGACAGTTTGACAGGCACTGGTCGCTGGCCGCTTGCAGCTTGCAGCTTGCAGCTTGAGCTGTGGGCCACATGGGTTGACCCTGTTTAACTGTTTCCGTATTCCCATCTCGCCGCGTGTCGGCGAGGACGCCGGATCGTTATCTCTCTCGTACGCCGCGAACGCCGGGCCGTGAGCCGCACTACAGGTCTGATTGCGACCCTGCCCCTTCCATCCCTTCCGTTCTTCCCGATTGCAGGTAGTGTGCCGAGACCAAACTAGCAGAGCTAACTGTGTTCGCCGCGGAGGAGCATGCAGCAGTCGATGGGGAGGTAAACTAACGAAAGTTCCAGCGGGGCTCGCATGGAGCCCTCGACATTATTCTTAAGAACCCCGCGTCGAGGACGATCAACATCCCCCACACCCCCACTCGCAACCCGACTTCTCCACACTCGGACACGCAGCGCCTGCTCGCGATCGGTTCCTCGACAAAACAGAGCTTCGACACGCTCACGCGACCACACATCCCTGCTTTCGACACACACACCTACCCAACCCAAAGCATCCACCACCGCTGCATCTGCCAGCATGACGTTCTCCGAGAACATTGGTACGCGCCTCGCGTCCATCAAAGTCGGCTCTGTGCGATGTGAGTAGCATGTCGTGGACCTCGAGCGCGATCCACCTGGTGAAAAAATCTCTCGGCCTCGCACTTCGCGTCAGCCAATGATAAACCAGGGTAGTGGAACCCACAAACATCGCCTGACCAAACCCACCAAGCATCTAGTAGATCCATGGAAAACCAGCTAACATGTAGACAACTCGCCATGGACTCAGGTAGCTATCCTGGGCTTCGTGTGTTTCCTCTCGCCCGGTCTCTTCAACGCTCTCTCCGGCCTCGGTGCCGGTGGTCAGCAGGATGTCTCCCTTGTTGACACATCCAACGGTCTGCTCTACGGTGTCTTTTCTCTCACAGGTTTCATCGCTGGTTCTGTCAACGTGAGTACAAATGTGGACAGTCCCTGGGTGGCAAGCCACTTCCTGAGCACGGCCCGGTGTTCTCTGAATCTCGCACGGACAATCGATGCGTGTTGGGTTGGTGGGATCCGTGCCTATTGTGGGAACGCCGGCACATGTCCGCAGAGTGCGCACGCCATGTCTCCGTAGCGTGCCGTCCCCGACCTGCCCATGCACAACAGCAAATGTTCGTTGCAGGACTCGGCCAGAACGCCGCATTACGTGGTATGCGCGCTATGCGCCAAGGTTATCGGCTGTTTCCGCCGATAACCGATAACCTCCACTCACGAACGCACTCTGGGGACACACAGTGCTGACATTCGCAGAACGTCCTTGGTCCCCGCCTCACGCTCTGCATTGGTACGATGGGTTACTCGATCTACGCTGGTTCGCTCTGGGCATTTGACGTGCACCACAACCGTGGCTTTGTGATTGCTGCTGGTGGCATTCTCGGTCTGTGTGCTGGTCTGCTATGGACAGCACAGGGTGCCATTATGATGTCTTACCCCGAGGAGAAGGACAAGGGACGTGCTTTCTCCGTCTTCTGGGCCATCTTCACCTTTGGTGGTGTTGTCGGCTCGCTCATCGCCTTTGGTCTCTCCTACGACTCGCCCCTTCCCAAGACAGCTACCTCGGTGTACATTGTCTTTGTCATCCTCATGATCTGCGCTGTCGCGGTCTCGTGGTTGGTCCTGCCGCCAAACTATGTCGTTCGTGGTGACGGTACCCTCGTTGAGCTTCAGGCCTCCATGTCGTTCAACGATGAGATCAAGGCCTTTGCCAAGCAGTTCAAGGACTGGCGCATGCTCCTCCTCTTCCCCATGTTCTTCACCTCCAACTACTTCTACTCGTACCAGGGCTCAATCGTCTCGTACATGTTCTCTGGCCGTACTCGTGCTCTCTCCTCGTTCCTCAGCAACCTCGGTGCTGTCATCGGAGCCGTCATCATCGGTGTCATTCTCGACCGCACCCCTGGCTCGCGTCGCCGTCGTGCCATCACCGGCTGGACCTTCACCCTCATCGCCATGTGTGGCGTCTGGGGTGGTGGTATCTACTTCCAGCACGGCTGGAAGCGCGCGCTGAGCCCCACCGACCCCACCTGGGCTTACGACTTCACGGACAAGCGTAGCCGCGGTCCCCTCGCCCTCATGTTCTTCTACTACTGCGTCGACTCATTCTACCAGGGCCTCGCGTACTACACCATGTCGTCCATCACCAACGACCCCTTCAAGCTTGCCCGCATGGCCGGTTACTACAAGGGTGTCCAGTCCGCCGGTGCCGCCATCTCGTTCGGCATGGACGCCGTCCACACGCCGTACATGACCGAGGTCATCGTCTCGTTCGTCATCATGCTTGTCTCGCTTCCCCTGTGTCTCGTCGTCCTCCTCAAGGTCACCGACACCAACAACACCGAGGACAACGTCGTCAAGGTCGACAACCTCACCGAGGGCGACCTTCACCACATTGCCCTCCCCAAGGGTCACCACGCTCTCGACGACCGCGTCGAGGAGGAGAAGGGCACCGCCCACATGTCGGAGGTCCGCAAGTCCGACTCTCTCTAAGTGGTCGTCCGTCTCCTCTCCGGTTTATTACTTTCTTTTCCTCTCGTAATTAAATCCCTCTCATGGTGATACCGGGTGATCACTCGTGCGCATCGCCTCGCGGCTCCCCGAGTCGCGCGTCGTGCGTCGCCACCCTTGTAACGGAACAGTAGCGGCTTTGTAGCAGGTTAGTAGTGAGCAGGTTAGCAATACAGCTCGGTTGTCGGGATGTAATTCTTTGCTGGGTCAAATTGGTCGCAGCTCGGGGATCAAGGATAGTCGGCGACAAGCGAGCACCCACGGCCCTAGCGTGAGCGACAAGCCATGGGGACAATATAAACATGGAACGACGGATACCCTGCGTTTCAGAGCCAGATACGGGTCCAGAGCAAAGTGGAGCGACTAGGACGCAGGTCTGCCGCTTCCGCCGTGCCGCGGCACCGTCCGCATTGACGAGGAAGATAGCTAGACCGCGATAAGCGTCAGGGCCTCTATCGAGGGACAATCACGAAAGCACACCCGGATTGCTCTCGGGAGATAACACCAAGTCCCCACGGGACGCGGTCTCTCGACAATAGATACCAGGTACTGGCAGTTGGACTTGCAGGTCCCCCCTCAGCCTTTGACCTCATTGACCTTGTTACCCTCGGCCCCCGCCTTGTTTTGCCTTGGAGCACCCGGGCTGAACGAACTCTGTCTGCCATTATCGTCGCTTGCGCCACCGTTTAGAGTCTCGTGACTCACCCGAGACCTGAGGTGGAAAGGTGACTATCCCCCACGGTCAAGAAACATACGCGGGCCTGACGCACAGCCATGGAATGCGTTACGTGACCTCCGCGATCGGCGACGCACCGCCCACAGACTGCCGATCAAGGAGATCGACACAGCGATCCGAGTGATCAGCCCGTCTATCCGACATATGCTTGCTGTGGGGGAATAGATCGTCGCCGTACTTCGCTTCGCCCGGTATTGGTTGACGACAACCCGCCTCTGCGAGCTCAGAGCGTCCATTCTCGCCATTTCCTGGGAGGGTTGAAGTAGGCCGGTGATCTGACATGAGGGGCTTTTTATTTACGTCACTTCTCGAGTCGTTTGGCATCGTTTGTCGTATGTATGAATTCACGTGATATGGGCGCGTACCTGGCGCGTCTGAAGCTTTGTATCTGGACCGCAGGCTGCGAGCGCGGGGGCCCGAGGTCCACCAGCCCAGGCCGTACTTTGGCTCTCCTCTCCCGCTCTCCAGCTCTCTAGACCGTCGAGGCGTAAGCTTCCGAGCGTGAATTGCCGCGGCAATTTCCCTTTCATACGACATCACATGTCGGAACATGCCGATTAGGACACGACAGGGCCGACACGCTCCACTCCCTTTGTCCTCTTCTACTTTGCCTCGCGCTCTTCTACTCAAAGTTGACCGTTGTCAGGCAATTGTCAGGAGACATCCTGAGAGTGGCGATCATTACCCAGAACGCCGAGGAGGCTGAGCTAGCAGCCGCTCACTCATTCGGGATGCCCACCAAATCCGCTAAGCCGTTGATCCGTGGGCGCTTGATGTGCCCTCGCCTTCTGGGGACCCGGACCCGAGGCACTGAAGAGCGCCGGCCCCACACTTTGCTCTCTGCGCCGAGGCCTTCAGGCGTAAAGTGGGTTCGGAGCTTGAAAAACGTCTCTCTCCAGGCGCCGCACCCGGCGGAAAGTGTAGAGCGCTCTCTGCTCTTGCCCGTTGCTTTTCCAGCAATGCCAAGCCACCCCACCAACGATATAGATTCCAACTTCTTAAATGCACCAACAGTTCTTTCATCATCGATAACCACCTCTCACCATGGCCACCGACCGCGAGTACTACCCGGAGAAGGGATCACACGACATTGAGACGGTGGGCGGATATAGCGCGGGAGACCACGGGCAGCATCCCATAAACGGCGCCCACGAAAAGTATGCCTCGGCCGCACGGGTCGAGGTTGCAGCTGCGGACGGAGGAGTCGTCAAGGATGCAGTGTTCGGCGACATTGATGGGAACGGACCGAACTTCCGCAGTGTGGGTAGACCATCCCCTGTGAGTGGCTAATACCAGGTCGGACTGGGCGGCACTTTTGTCCTCATGACCAAGGCCAACGTCGGCCTGGGTATCCTCCAAATCCCTTTCGTTTTCCAGGCCATCGGTCTCGTCCCGGGTATCATTCTCCTCATCCTGATGGCCATGCTCGTCGCGTTTACGGCCACATACATCCAGTCGTTCAAGCTCAACCACCCGCACGTGTACGGCTACGGTGACATTGGTGAGGTGCTGTTTGGTCGTTGGGGCCGCGAAATTTTCAGCGGCATCTTCACGATCAATTTCATCTTTGTGTGTGGGTCGGCCATTGTCGCCGTTTCGACAGCCCTGAACGCCGTCAGCAACCACGGGACGTGCACGGCCGTGTTCATTGCGGTTGCGGCTGTCGCTGGCTGGATGATGGCGTCGATCAAGACGCTCGGCAAGATTACGTGGCTGGGCTGGGTGGGCATGATCTCCATCCTCGCTGCAGTCCTCACCCTGACTGTGGCTGTTGGCGTCAACGACCGCCCAGCCAAGGCGCCGCAGACCGGACCTTGGGACAAGAACATTCAGATTGCCGCGAAGACCACCGCCGTCAAGGGCATCGGCGCCATCACCAACGTGCTGTACGCATACGCTGCGACGCCGACGTACTGGGGCATCATCTCCGAGATGCGCGACCCGCGCCAGCACAACCGGGTGATGTTCCTCAGTATCGGCCTCTGCTGCATGCTGTACATTGTCATCGGCTCGGTCGTCTACCACTTCTGCGGCCAGTACGTCTCGTCGCCTGCGCTGGGCTCCGCCGGTCCCCTCATGAAGCGTGTCTGCTACGGCCTCGCCATCCCCGCGCTTCTCGTCACACTGTGCATCTACGCGCACATCGCCGCCAAGTTCCTCTTTGTCCGTCTCCTCCAGGGTACCGAGCACATTTCCCGGCCGACGAAGCGCCACTGGGTAACATGGTTTGCCTGCACGATCACCGTCATGGGCTTCGCCTACATCCTCGCGAGTGCGATCCCGTAAGTTTCAATGTTGTGCCGTGGCGCACCTAGTTAGTATGGTCAGTGACTGACAGCCCAGAACATTCGACGCGATTGTCGGCTTCATCGGCTCGCTCTTCACCCCGCAGACGACCATCTGCGTGTTCCCCCTGGTTTGGTGGCAGGACCACTGGCGCCACCGCCCCCGGTCCGAGCGCAACGTCGGCATGGCGATGCTGCAGGGCTTCATTCTTCTCTGTGGGCTGTTCTTCATCGTCGGCGGCATGTACGCTGCCGTCAAGAACCTCATTGAGACGAGTGCGACCAACGGCCCGTGGACATGTGCCGACAACTCATCCTAGGCGGGAGGAGGGACAGGACAGGTTTATGCAAGAAGTGAAGTCATGGTACGGCTGTCAAGGTATATCACGAGATATCTCACTTGTGGGCGCGATAATCTTGGAAGAAGTTGTTATTATTGTGGTAGAAGGTAGCATTGCAGGAATGTAATCGCGAAAGATTGAAGTGATACTGTTCCGTGGACGAATAGCCTAGTGCTACGCTTGCTCCGAGTCGGGACAGCACTGATGACACAATTATGGCGCGTTCTGGATGGCAAATCTCAACATCTCAACTGAAAGAACGGCGCAACTGAGAGGAAGGAACGGTGCAATGGGGAGAAAGAAGCGGTTGGCTGTTTGTGTTCAGTTCCCGACGGATGTCAATACACGGCCCGGGCCAGATGTGCTTAAAGATTCCTGCGCGCTCCAGCGCTTGGCTATCAGGTGTCCCAGGTCGCCCTCAATGATCCAAGCGACTCTTCCTGGCCCGCAGCGCCCCATTCAGTCCATAGCCGCTCAGTCGGGCCACAGTTTCCGAAGACACCCGTCGCCGAGGATGAGGCTTAGTCAAAGGGTCTCGACCTTGCCCCGCAGTAACCACGACTGACCGATGTAGCCACGACCAACCACCCACCACACTACCCACAATCTTCCAGGTTACAAACCGGGGTATGCCCGTCTGCAGGCACCGTCTGTCCCGATAACCATATCTTTCGGTCCTACCCAGATCCATTCCGCATATCGCCAGTGCCGCCGGGACAGCTTACTAGGCCCTTACTAGTAGCCGCCATTGATTCCTATCTTGTTCCGAGAACGCCACTTGAGAAAGCCACTTTGCTCGCGCACCCCATTCAATCGATTCGGACCATACCGCGGAAGCTGATCTTACCTGAGCCATTCCCGAGCCGACGCGTCCGTGGCCGAAGCTGAGGTGGATATGGTATCCAGGAGTTGGTTCGTCCCCACGCCGGCCGGATTATACACTCTGCTACTTGGCCTCTTCCCTCTTCCGCGGGGTTGCGGCCCCGGAACGCTTGTCCCCATAGCTATGGCCTGAGGTTCAGGATATGTAACTACACGTATCTATAATGCTGTGTAGCCGGCGTTGTCGTACAGCTTCGGTTTACCCGGTGATACGGCATGGGCTCAACATCGCCCGACCAGCGCGAGCGAGGGCCACGCGCGGCGTGCCGCGCAGGGCAAACGAGCACCCCGGGGTCAAAAAGCAAAAGACATTAATTACATCGTAAGGGAGTCGAACCCCTGCCGCGTCGATGGCAACGACGCATGATACCGTTTCACCAACGATGTTTTAATGTTTTTCAGACTTGCGTCTCATCCATATATCACAATCTTAGGGACCTGAGTCGGTATAAATGGTCTTTTACTGACGAAGGTCTCCGTTATCAGTCCAACGATCCCTTATCACTGGCTTTACCGACAAGGTTATCCACAGCTCCAATGCACCCGTGATACAATAGGGACTGGACAGCCCCAGTGGATCCGCGCTCCGAGTGTTCCTGGTCATTGTCGTTCGACGTGAGGCCTGATCCCGAACCTTGGTTAACTGACACCTTGGCCTGCAGCCTGCACCACCTTTGACCCACGAGGTTCATTGACCAGCTTCACCTTACAGCTTGCCCTGTAGATGTAGCCTTCACCTTGTAACGGGACGTGACTATAATCGGCGGAGTTGGCGACAGTTGCGGCATTCTTTTCCTAGTCGCTGATCAAGATTGTCAGTAGGATCAGAAGCCAGGGGACCCGAAGGGGCTATGGTCGGCGAGTTACAAGCCACAGCAGAGCTAAGACTAGAGCTTACTATACATCACATTCTGCGCAAAAAGCAATCAACTACGTAGGATTCAGGTTGGGCACTGGACAGTCATCATTGACGCCTGCGATGGCGTAGCTGCCGTAGCGCGCGCGGACTGGCCGCTTGGGCTTCTTCTGGACACGATCTCCGAGCACGTTTTGGACGAGACCAGTGCGGCCACCGAGGATCTCGACGAGGCGCTTGATGTCGCTCCACCACACGTCCTCGCCGCGGCGGAGCTTGACGTTGGAGTGCTCCATCACCTCCTGCATCGTCGCGTACAGGACCTTGGAGCCGCGGATGGCGATCATCACTGCCGTACTCGGGTCGCCTTCACTCTTGGCCTGTCGGCGCGAGTGGAAGGCAAGTGGGTTGGGTGTTGCATGGCGCTCGAGGAACTTGATCGCCAGCAGGGCCATACGCGAAGCACGCGTGCGGTCCAACGGCGAAGGAAGCAGGCCTTGAAGCGTGTGGCCAAGCTGCGCGCTCCTCGCGTCGAACAGCTTCTTCCCCTCTTCCTTGAAAATCTTGGTGACAATCTCAGTGCTGTACACGTTTGACGCCTTCTCCGAACTGATTCCAAGTCAGCTCGTGTGTCGCCGCACTCTCGCTTCGAACTCACCGTATAACCAGCCGACCCTCTTGCTGCCCGTTCTCATCGAGCTTGTACCGCTCTTTGAGGAACTCTGCGTCCTCGAGGAGCGTGCGCAGGTTGATACCCTCTTCGGGAGTGTACACCAGCACAGCACCGGTGGCCAGGGCACCCAAGGTGGCAAGATAGCCACTCATACCGCCCTGCGTTTCGACAACAAACACTCGGCTACGCGAGGAGCTGGCGCTCTGCTTGATCGCGTCACACTGCAAGGGTTAGACAAACGCCTCAACCAACCACTAAAATGAATAAGGCACACTACACTCACGGCCTCAACAAGAACATTCAGGGATGTATCGCTGCCAAGCGAGAAGTCCGTTAGGGGAACGTTGTTCGAAAGTGTAGCAGGGAGATGGATCATCGGGATCCGCAAGGCGGGGTACTCCTTTCGTCCCTTCTCCAGCATGGTGACGGAGCTGTACGCTTCAAAGCCGCCGATGATGAAAAGCGCGTGGATCTCGTGACGCTGGAGCGCGACGGCTACGCCCCCGATATCGATACTCGGGAGTGTGCGGTTAGTACCGAGCTCGGAGCCGCCGCGCGTTGTCCAGTTGTCCACACGCAGCCAGGACAGCTCGGAGACACTCCCGTCAAGAAGGCCCTCGATACCATTGTAGATTCCCAGCGGCGTGTGTCCCCGCGAAAGGCAGTACCGCGCCGCCTGGCGGGTGGCGGCGTTCATTCCTCCAGCTGGAGCACCGATGCTACCACGTCAGCATGACATGCAGAATAGTGAGAAGAGGTTGAGATCGACCTGGATAGACCTGAATGCACGCTCAACCCAAGGCATGCAAACGTCTTGTCTCTGGGTGGAAAGAGCAACTCACTGGATGATACCGATACGGAGACGCTGTTCCGGAGGAAGACACTCGGTGGCGCCAATCGAGCTGCCGACCTTGAATGCCTCGAGCATGTCGCGGAACTCCGAGTCGCGGAACGACACGGCCTTGGCAAAGTCCTTGGCCTCGATGGCGGCCGCGACGGCTTGCGTCTTGGCGACGGCATCGAGCAGCGGCACCTTTGTTATCTTGTTCTCGCTGATGCCGATCATGTATGACGGCGTGTCCGGTGTGGCCTCAAGCAATGCCTCTACCGCCTTCACGCCCTGCAGCGCAGCCTGGATGTCAATATTACATTAAGCTTCGGGCACTTACCAGGATACGATCCTCGGCAGACGGCCGACCTCCGCGCTGGGTGTGGCCGAGTGTTGTGACGCGGGTGTCAAAGCCGAGGCGGTCGACGAGGATCTGCTTGACGTGTTCGGCTTTGATGGGTTTAAGCTGCCGGTCGAGCGCGCCCTCGGCGACGATGACGATGCTCTTCCTCTTTCCCACGTCGCGATGGTGCTTTAGCGTCGCACACATGTCCTCCTCCCAATTGGGTCCCGGCGGGTCCTCGGGGATAAAGATGAAATCGGCTCCCGTCGAGACGCCGGCCATGAGCGCGAGCCAGCCGCAGTGGCGGCCCATCACCTCGATAACAAATGCGCGAGAGTGTGACGAGGCAGTCGACGAGATGGAATCGACAGCTTCACACACCCTGTGCAGGGCCGTGCTGTTGGTCAGCACAATCGTCCGAGACGGGGGATGACTTACTCAGCGCCAATAGTAAGGTCCGTCATCGACATATCGTTGCTAGATTGTCAGTATCAATAACACTATTCCACCCAGCCGCCGATTGTCCCGACATACTCGATGGAGCCCACAAGGCCGACAATGTTCAGGTGGCGGTGCTCCTCCAGCTGATCCTCCTCGATTTCGCCGGTATCGTACAGCTCTTGAATCAAATCCGGCCACTCGCGACGCAGCATATCGGCACCGGTGAGCGAGCCGTCGCCTCCACACACTGCGAGGCAGTCGATGCCGAACCGGATCAGGTTGTGCGCGGCCGTAAGGCGTCCCTCGTGCGTCCGGACTGGGTGTGAGCATCCATCCCATCACACAACTCACAAGATGGGCAGCGCGACGATCCAATGAGTGTTCCGCCCTCGCCCTGCCATCCGCGTGTGTCGTCCCAGCCAACTCGGACAATGTACCGTCCCTTGAGGGACTTGCCGCCGTCGCTCTCCTCGGGCCTGAGCGGGTGGTGCTCCGCGAACGTGGCCGCCATCTCGTCAAGATCGCCTTCTCCCGCTCCGTCGCGGAGCAAGCCGCCGTATCCAAACGAGAGAGGAGCGTTAGAGAGCGGGGCGATGGAGTCGGGGTCATTCGAGTCAAATGGCATGGGTGTCCACGACTGCGATGAAAAGTAATGGCCTCCCCTGTCGTCGTTGTCCTCGTCATCCTCCGTCGTCAGCTTCTCTACCATGTTCGCGAAAGAGACGCTGCGCGGGTTGAGGGAAGGGGTCACAGAGGTGGATGCTTCCTTCGAGGACTCTGGTGTCGAGTCGGGCGCGTTGCCGCGCACGAGGCCCTCCCATCCCTCGCGGATAATGTAGGCCTCGCAGCCACTGTTCTGTCAGTCACGGGTTTCACATCAGCCTGTATGCGGCGATCACACAAGGTGGGCGGCCCAACCCTGTGCAGCGTTGGGATGATTACACAGCCCTAGCTGTTTGTCAAGCCATCAACTGCTACTCACCGAGCAATACCATAACGGACAACAGCACGGACTACAGTGTCAACCAGAACTCTGGGGCTTTCCATCCATCCAGAGACTCACCCGCAGAATTCATGCCAGCCGAGTCGCCGCCGGAAGTGAGCACGGCGATCCTCTTCTGCTGCGCCGTGCGGCGCGCCACGCCGCCGCCGCCGCCACCGCCAAAGGCGCCAAAGTCAAAGCTGGCCATCTGGTCCGGGGACGCAGTGCGGCGCTGGGCGACCGGCGACGCGAACTGCACATGGCCGTTGGGGCGCGCCGGCGAGTCGGTGTTCGCGGCAGGGGTCATGGACCGCGGGCTTGCCTCGTCCATTGCGATGTCGTGATGGATGGATAGGGGTGTTCGATGAGAGGTGGATTGAGATGGACTGAGACGGGACGGTGAGATGTTGTGACGGGAGGAGATTGATGTTGGGGCCCGCTGGATGGATCGTTTGAGATGGTGGTGTGGGCGATAAACACGAGTGCAACGTTTGATCGGACTGACAACGGCCGCAGTCTGCTAGTCTAAATCGCACAGTGCACAACAGACCCACTGCACCACAGCAGCAAGGGGATTCAAATCTGGACTTGCATGCAGCGCGCAGCATACACATACCTGAGGATCGAGGCCAGACCTCACCTCCCACAACTAGTTCGCTAGCCTGCAAGCTGCAAGGCAGCTTAGCGGCTGACAAGAGCCAGAGAATCAGAGAATCACAGGATCACAGGATCTTCTGGGGATGGATTGGTGCGCATTGGTGGGCATTTTGGTTTGGGGGCTTGTAACCGATTGTGCCTGGGCGATCACCAACCAGCTGATCTGCTGAATGGAATGAGAGCTGCATTGGCAGCAATAATGATGTCATTCCGTCACTCTACAAGCCGTGCTCGCGGATAGAGCAGCTCTGCTCACTCTTGCACGTTCGTCGTCAGTGCAGCTGTGTGATCTGTGTGAATCTGCTGAGCAGGTCACATGCCGTGTGCAGAAGCAACAGCGTACAGGCGCACACATGCGCACACATACCATGTTGAACGTGCTGTGTGAACAGGCTGTGTCCGCTTCGGAGAACCAGCGATAGATAGCTTATCGTGCAATTGAGAGGTTGGGACTGTGGCGTCAAGGCCCCGAGCGTTTGTGCAGAATCGTTTGTGCATTCTGCTGCGAACCGCGGTCAACCATGTTCCAGATGGGCATGTGGCAACCAAGCTGCAGATGCGGGCCACACATGGTCTCCTGTCTTGCGGGCCAGGCGGTGCACCTCACAGTGCAGTGTGTTCGCCGCGCTCATTACACTCCGCTTTTGAGGCCCCGACAGGCACGCCAATGCTTGGGCAGAGGTCACATGAACGCTGTTGCATCCCCCACTCTCAGTTCGCTTCACACCTGACTGTTTCAGGCATTCGAACAGCACATCCAGACCTGCATCATTCATAGTCATGACATGCCCTGTATTTGGCAACGTTACTATATTACTATCGTGTCTCATGTCTAACACTCTAGTTCTTCTTGAACTGGTCCCTGCCCTTGGCGTCCTCCTTAACCCAGATGCTGATGCTCTTCGAGGGAGACTTGAACTCGGCCCATCCGTCGTCGCCAATGACCACCTCGCCCTGGTGCCAGCCGAGAACGTCCGTCCACTTGCTGCCGGCGTGCTCCTTGCCGACCTCGACGCGCTTCGTGCCCTCATCATTGCCATTGCAGAGCACGGCGACGAGGCCGTCGTGGTGCTCGTCGCCCTTGCGGTACCACGCGACAGTGTTGGCTGCGGTCAGCGGGGCAAGCAACAAACAATTCTCACGGTGGTCCCAGTACTCGACCATCTCGCCGTACGCGAAGAGCTTCCGCGCGCGGATAATGTCCTCGAGCTGCGAGACCGGCGGCTGGGGGGTTTCGCCACCCGTTCCGTACAGGTCGCCGTAGAAGACGCAGGGGTAGCCGTCAGGGCGCAGGAGGATGAGTGCGTAGGCAAGCGGCTTGAACCACGGTGCTACCCAGTTTTCCAGCGACTGGCCGACCTGCGTGTCGTGCTGAATGTCAGGGGGGTGCAGTTGGTGAAGAAGCAGGTAAATCACTTGGACCGCTCCTGCGATTCACTCACGTTGTCAACGAGGGTGACGGCGTCGACGGGACGAGCCTGGACAAGGGTGCCGTCAAACACCTTACGAAGGTCGAAGTTCTCCGCGGCATCGCCAGCCTCCTTGAAGTTGCCCTGCAGGGGGGTGTCGAAGACCGAGAACTGCGAGTCCATGCCGTCGAGATATGCGCACAGCGACTCGACCGAGTCTGGTGTGTGAGCCCAAGGCCACCCGAATGGCATCTTTACACACGCGGCCCGGGTTGTTTCACACCCAGTCGCCTGCTTCATCACTCACCCTTCCAGAACTCGCCCACGCAGAAGGACTCGGGACGGCCCTTCTGGTCCGCGCGGACGTGCTTGACAAACTCGTCAATGAAATCGCGCTGGCTGTCAGTCACCATGACCTGTGTTGCTGCAGCTTACAGAGATATGCTTGACGGCATCGAAGCGGAAGCCGTACGCTCCAGTCTCGTCAAGGATCCAGTCGCCCCAGTTCCTGCGGTCAGTTACGCCCGAGAAGCCGGATGGATACGCACTTGAGGTCCTCGAGAACTTCAGGGTGCTTGTGGTCAACTGCTGGGTTAGTGGTATATTCCCATGAGTGGCCCATATTGGCATGCGGTCTGGCTCACTGTCGGCCTGCGGTGTCAGTTCAAGCGAGTCTCAGTCTCACTCACAAACATGAGATAGTCATAGTTGGCATTCTCAGTGTCGACGTCGTCCGCCCACTCCTTGCCGTCGCCCTGGATGCGGTAGATGGCGTTGGTCCCGGTCTTGGCGTCGTAGTCGACGCCGGTGAAGTGGTTGAAGTTCTGAATGTCAGTATGGGGTTGCGTCGTGAGGTTTGCCACTGTGATACGCACCCACTTCATCGGAGAGTACTTGTCACCACGGCCGGGGAATGTGAACCTGACGTTAGAGGGGATTGTCTAGATAGGGGCGTCCCCATACACTCCCACACTCACTTGGTCCAGCCCTCGATGTCGGTCATCTCGCCGACGTCCTTGGTGCGGTTGCCGCGGTCGACCATGGTGGCCTTGAAGAGCTCCTTGTCGTCCGCACCAGCCTTGTGGTTGAGGACCGCATCAATGTAGCTGATGATACCGGCGTCCTTGGCGGTCTTAATCGCGGAGAGGAGCTCCTCCTTGGTGCCCCAGTGCGTCCCCTTGGCTCCCTTCTGGTCAAACTCTCCAAGGTCCCACAGGTCGTAGCTGTGTATCAGCTCTCCATTCGTGCTACGTGCGCAGTCGTGGAGCGCGGATTGCAGATCACGACGACTCACATGTCGTATCCTGTTCCGTCGGGGCTGCTACCCTTGGTCGGCGCTGCCATCAGCGTTGTTCTCTCCGTAAAACGCCTCCCGTCCCACATCACTGGGAGCCCGGCCCATCACTCACGCGGGATCCAGCAAGCGGTGATACCTATGTCGGCGAGATGCGGCACCTCCTCCTTGTACTTGTTCCAGTGCGAGCCCTTGGGGACATACCACTCGAAGAACTGCATCATCGTAAAGTTTTCTGCCGTCAGCACTGGCAGACACGCGGGCGTGCTCACCGGTGTGGCCCTCGCCGTGGCGAGACATATCAGCACGGGACGCCATCTTGTCTTGAGCTGAATGGGTGGGTGAGATGGAGAAGAGAAAAAAAAGTTGGCAAGTTGGACAAACGTGGAATGCCGCATGCTGAAGCTTATAAAGCTCACGCGTCCAGAGGGCGGGACGCGTGAAGCTCACACAAGCTCACAAACTCACCATGCAGGCCTGGGAGGTTTCACGTTCGTTCCTTGCATAGCTTGTATCCTTGCGTTCCACTGTCGTTCCATCCCAGGATCCCAGGAGATTGCTGAATCTTTGCATCGTTGGGAAGCCCAGAGATCCCGAGATCGCATGCTTCGCACAGCGATGCTCCCATCTCACAGCGATGCACACAGCGATGTGGTCACCACAGCCACTGCGTACTGCGGGGCGGGCCCAATCGCCCTCTTAACACCCTCAATCGACCAGGGTATAGTGGGTGAATGCACGAACATGCCGCTCGGCGGCTCGCTGGACCCTATTGATGACGATGGGCATGCATGGGGAGTAAAAACAACAGCGCGAAGCGCGAGCACAGCGCGCACCCCTCACGCGCCACGCGCTCTGCTGTAAACGAAGCCGGCGAAGCCGTGGAAACCGTGGAAGCCATCAAGGGCATCGAGGCCGCAAGGCCGATGTGCGACACTGTGGGCCCAGACTGTCTCCCGTCCAGGTACCATACGCGCCCAATCCCTGTTGGATCCCTGGTTCCCCAGGTCCCGCCCGGTCACTGACGTCAGAGGCGAAGCGGCAACAGCATCAACAGCAATTGATGACGAGCAGCAATCAGTCTATCCGCGCCTATCGCACGTTTGCATGAGCTCGAGGTGCGCGAGGTGGTTGTGCTCGCCATGCTCGAGATCACTGTGCTACTTCCGATAGCGTCTGATTGGGCAGTGGATTATGGCAAGGACGGGTGTAGGCTCAGCCATAACGTACAGCTGCCGAGCTTATGTTCTCATTGTGCAGTACTTTTCATTTGAGCGTGTCGTAAAGAGACACGTATCGGAAAGAGACGCGTACTGTAAAGACAACGCGTCTCATAAAGAAAGATTGTTTGGCGCCATGGGGCCAGCCACGATCGCCGTGCTTATCACTGTGGGATTGGTCCGACACGTCCCCAATGGGTCCGACACGCCCGACACGAAGCTTATCATCCATTGCATGAAACAGCCGACGCCATTGCATCACACTTCACACTTCATCCATCGCTCTCTTCATTATCATACCAAGACTACCTGTGCCACGCGTGCGGGGCCTCCGGATACCTGCTAGAGCTCCCCGCCGCAGCGATGCCGGGCTCGCAGGGTGATCGACTGGACGATGCGGAGCCTGACTGCGCCTGATGATGTGCTCTGGGTCGAACACACCGAACATTGAATCGCTCGCACTGGATCGCGTGTCACATACGCCAGTGCTCCAGTGATTTAAACTAACCGCTGACGCCGAGGGAGCGACAGTTTCTGTGCAGTATTGTACACGACACACATTCTGCGTGGCGTTTCATCCGTTGAAAGTTATCAAGTAACCTGTAGACCATACACCAAACGTTCAATTCACAACCAACGACTCAGGTCATCTCCGATCTCATGGCCCCGCCCCGGGCTGCGATCCGCCCGATGTGCGAGGGGGAAGGGCAGAACGAGCGCGTAAAGACTTCCGGTTTACTACTGATATCCGATCACAATCACGGGCTATGAGCCACCCTCCGTCCGAAAGTCGCCACTGACAATGCTCCTTACCGATGAAAGTTGTCTCTCAGCGACACCGGAAACCTCGGCTGCACTTAGGGGCTACCTGTGGCTCATGGCGAGCTGGACATTGGGAGGTTGCCGACCGCTGTCGCAAGATCGTGTAAATCGTCTCGCCGTTTCGACATCACAGAATGCTCGCCTTCCTATTGTGGGACGCGATTTGCCAGGAGATTGTCTCCTGGCTAGCAGGATGTTTGTGCAATACTGTTTCTGCCGCCACCGGTTCTGCATCAAAGCTTACAAGACATGATTCACCTGTAGCCTTAATGACCACAGGTACGTATCCAGGCCCGGCGTTCGGCATCTCGCGCATCATCACAGATACATTCATCGTCATTGTGTCTTGTACAGCGAGCGAGCGCGCGAAGTGCGAAGAGCGAGCGAACGAGCGGAGAGCGATGGCCCAAGTAGCCGCCTTTCAAAGAGCAAAGCCGGTCATCTCGCGCAGACATACCTTACTAATGAGATCGGCCTCATTGCATACCTCGCTTATATGTGTTCCGTGAAACGCTTCTTCGCTTGAATCAGACCAGTCGCCTTTGCCAAGACACTGAGCAAGAATGACTTCTGCAGGATGGCCAAAGGAGAACCACAACGGTTGCGACCGCCCAATGATGCCTCCTACAGCATGGAATGCTCGCCCGTATGTGCCAAGTGACCAACGTCATGTGCCGAAAGACGATCACTTTTCAAGACACCATACCTAGTGCGGCAACAAGCGATGCACCTCCCACATGCCTCCTGCAGCAGTACATTCCTCGGGTAACTACGGAGGATAAACTACGGAACTATGGAACGGTTGCGACGACAGCGGCTTGTTCAAACTTCTGAAGACGACTGCGGATGGCCGCAGTCGTCTTTGGAGATTGGGAGCGAGGAGCAATGTGATTAGAATACGACATACTTCCTCACAAACGATAGTAACATATGCACTTGAGACCGAGCCAGACAAGGGCAGTGGGGCATCAGCCACCGTCAAGACTCGAGAAATGGGAGTCCAGACTAGTTGATCCCGGCTCCGCCGCCTGTGGGGTTCATCGTGTTCAAGGATCGGTTAGCGCCATTTACGTGGGGCCCGCCCGCGGCCTTCTCGCGGTCCATGCCCATGCCCTTCTCGTGGGCTCCGAACTGCTGGTCCGTCTCCTTGTGCTGTACCTCGGCGGCGACCTTGTCGAGGCCGATCTGCTGCGCGATGCGCTCGCGGCGGGCAAGGTCCTCGGCACCAGACGTGTCATTCTGAGGTTAGCCGTATGGCAGAGGTGTATAGACTCACGAAGATGTGGTCAACTTCCTCGAGAGACAGACCCTTAAGCTCTGGCAGGATGAAGATGGCGTAGAATAGACCGACAAGACAGAAGCACATGAACACGATGTAGGTCTTGTATCCTATGTTGTCGATCATCCTGCGCGACACGTCAGAACAACCGCGGTCGCACCGACTCACACTGGGGTCACCATTGCGACCGTAAAGTTCATGAGCCAGTTGGTCGCGCTTGAGATGGACATGCCCTTGGCACGCATGTCCAGCGGGAAAACTTCCGCAGACACGACCCAGGCCAGCGGGCCCCAGGTAACGGCAAAGTTGACAATGTACCAGAAGATCATGAAGACAGCACCGTTCGCCGCGGCCTTATTGGTGTCGAATCTGCCATTGTAAACCGCAAGAATAGCTGCAATGGTCGCGTGCGAGATGGCCATGTTGATCTCACCCCAGATGAGCATAGGGCGGCGACCAACGCTGTCAACAAATGCGACGGCCGGGAATGTAAAGACAAAGTTCACAATGCCGACGAGACCAGTCGCTAGTAGCGACGTGGTGTTACCCGTCAGACCGATCTGAGTGAAGACTGGGCGTCAGCAATTACCAGATGACGTTCTTCTCAGGAAGCCTTACTTCGGGGGGCCTGGGCATGTCAGCTTTGAAACAAAACAAGGAGAAAGAAGAATAATCGAAAAAATCGAAAAAAATCGAAACAAATTGGAAAAATCAGAAAAATCGACTTTTCTTGTTGTTTCTTCGCTTCTCGTTCTCTCGAGGCCAACAAACGAAACTTACGTAATAAATAATCGCATTGATTCCAGTCCACTGCTGGAGGGCCTGAGCCGAAGCTCCGATGAGCAGACGGTGAAGAAGAGGCTTTGTTGTAAGAAGACGCTTGTACTCGAGGAGGGAGACACGCCAGTTGACGTCAGCCGCACCGTAGCGCTCCTTTGCGGCCTCGCGCTCGACGAGACGCTCAGCCTGGAGGGCGCGGAACTCGTACTGCACGCGGGGGTCGTTGTCGCCGCGGCCACGGAGACGGGAGAGTGTGACGAGGCATTCCTCCTCGCGACCTGGAGTCAGTGTGTGTGTGTTTGAAGATGAAATTCAGAGGACAGTCACAAAGTGCCACATGCCACATGTGCCACATGCCACCAAAGGGATCGGCACGCCAATGACGTCACTGGCCGACTGGTGCTCCATGCCGGCGGCTCTCGTCAGGAAAAGCATCACGTGCACCAGGAGGTGATGATTTTCTTGATAAGATTCCTGTGACGGCATCGGCGTGGGACCGAGGCCAAGAATGCGAGCGGAGCGACGGCTTTTGGAGCCTCCGCTTGGAAGCTGTCGCTCCGCTTGGCCCACCACAGCCGCCGAGGCACCGCGACAGAGGCACAATGCAGTATGGGGAGTGGTGCCAAGCAACAATGCGCAGCAACCCTCTACCTGTTTCCCTCCAGACTCACCCTTGAGCATGAGCCAACGCGGCGAGAACGGGAGGAAAATTGCGCCGACGCACAGCACAATGGCCGGAATAAGCTGCAGCGCGAGGGGAACACGCCTAGAGTCAGCTGCCTGCGGCTGCGGGCTGCGTATCCCAGGGAATCATTTTTTTACTCACCAGGCGGCATCCGTCTGGCCGCTGAGCACACGGCTCGCGGCCTCATCACATTGGACCGTTGTGCCACCAATATAGTTCTGCCATTAGCGAAGGAAAAAGGAATACTCCAAATACGCACAGTACCGTATCCGATCCAGTAAGACACCATGATTCCGAACGTGATGGCCAGCTGCTGGAGCGATACAAGCGAGCCACGGATACCAGGCGGCGCGAGCTCGGCGTTGAACATGGGCACCAGCATCGACAGCGCACCGACCGCCATACCCGCAAACCAGCGTCCCGCTTAAAGTTAGCTACAGGTTGATGATCAAGCCTACCGTAGATGAATCCAATATCGTGCGTAGCACCCGCCTGAAGCGCGGTGCCGAGCATAAAGATCACACACCAGCCTGAGATGGAGAACTGGGGTCAGCCTGAGCATCACGGAGCCTGGCCGTAGATACCCACCTTGCGCGAGTACATATCCGCCAGGGGACCCGCCATGAGGGCGCCCACCAACGCTCCGAGTTCTGCTGTCAGCACGAGAACCTGTCTCATCACGCACCGAGAATGGCCGTCACAAATCCAGTAAGGGTCGCATTAGGCGCATTCTCGCCGTACTGTCGTCAGCGCCGCCAACTTTCTGACTCACAATGGCCGAGTAGCGACAGGCAAAGCTCTTCATCACCTGCACCTGGCCGAAAACACCCTGGTTGTAACCATACAGCACACCGCCTGCGGTCAACTCCCATCAGCCTCAGAACCCACCAAGACTGGCAAACAGGGCGAGGAAGAGCGACCGCTTGTTGGCCAGCAGACCGCGGAAACCGGTCTCGCTCTTGCCCGACAGGAAGCCAACGTCGACCGACCCCCTGCCACCGCCGATGGACCCGCGCTGGCGAGTCCCAAGCGTCCCGACCGACCCTCTTCCGCTCATAGAACCTCTGCCGACTGAAGCAAGGCGGCCCATGGTTGTTGATGTTTGTCAAGTTGTGAGGGAATGTCAAGTGGATCCAAGTGATTTTGGAAGGGTTAAAGAAGAGAGTCCTACAGCTTCTCTAGAAAAGCGAGCCCTACAACTTTGACCCATATGCTCGCCACCCCATCTGACTCCACCTTGCTCGTCCCTTCATTCGGAGTTGCTTTGGGGTCGTGAGACCTCAGTATGACGCACCCAGGGTAAGACTCAGGTGCCACATTTAGTCCTCCTGACTGGAATGTTGACATCAGGGGCAATGTACGTGCCCCCACTGCCTTCCCGATATCCGAGACAATGCGTTCGTGCCCCCGCACATGCCAAATGATCAGTGTGTATGCATATGGCCTCACCTCCAGCCGAAGTCATTGGGGAATGTGCCTGGTATACAAGGCGTAAGCGACATGTACGAATCCCTCGGAGCGAGATGTCTGGAGGATAGGATCTTAGCAAACGGTATCCCAGCAAACTTCTGCTGGCCACACTTACGAGACCTGCGGCTATGGCCGGCTTCAAGACTCCCTCCTTTGTTCTGTACCTGGAAACGTCACATCACTCCCGTGCCGCCCCGGCTCGTGCTCCAATGGATTCATTGGCAACAGGGTTGTCCGAACGGCGAGTTCCACTACCACTGCTTTAAGGTGTGGTCAAGGGCGCACTTGACTGCTACTGGTCTGGTGGACTGTGCCCCATGGATGATCGGGCGGGTCGGGCTATTACAGTACATCAGGGATGTCACTGTACATGCCAAGCACGAATCGCCGGGTCAAGTCAATTGGGTCAGGTCACAATGAGATGATGGCCAGTGAGCGCGACCGTTGGTTCCAGGTTCTTGATGGGGGATAAAATGCCGCACACCAGAAAAGAAAAACACTTCGGCAACCTGGATCACGTTCGGCCTACAACTCGGCGATCATCCGATAGGGCAACGGCCCGACACCGAGATCACGACAACTGCTGTATTTGCACATCGTCCCCCAAACTTGTGTTGGCAGTGATCGACGTTGATGGTGTCTTGACCACGGCACCACATCACTCCCACCACAATCTGGGGACCCGCTGGAGCTCCCCACTCCCCACCCGTCAGTTTATACTAATCAGTAACCATCTCGCCATTCCCTCGGCATCTAATTTTGAGGACGTGGCTCGGATCTCGGGTATCGTGAGATGGGTATGAGCGACCTGAACAGTCCGACAGACAAGTCGAGTCAACGACGATCGGAAAGTGTGGGTCCCGTGGACACCGAGCTGCGGCGTATTCTCAGACAGGTCGTTGCCGTTGCCGTGTATTGTGGCCACGCGAGGACTGTGGACATCTGTTCTTTTTCGCCAACACGAGCGTCTTGCGTTTGAGACAATTGAGACCTTGAATGCCAGATTCAAGAGGACAGGATTGAAAGATCCATCCTTGCCGACACGCAAGACTGGAACAACGCTGTGCGCGACGCGCGACGAGGCCTGAGCGTCAAGCTGCGTTCAGCTCGGTCCTCGTCGCGCATCGGATGCATTCAGACTTGGCCACTGTGACGTCAGGATCGCCGGACGAGCCAAACAGACAAGGCGGACGACACTTCTCGTCTCCCCTCGTCTCATCAATCCATCAAGACGGTCAACATGGCCGCAGCAGCAATACACGAAGCGGTGCCCGCATCGGATTCCAATCCGCCTTTGGCACATTGCTCCAGCCCACGGTCTGTGCAGCACCATATCACGTTCTTCACCTGACCTGGGATGAGCGCGTGCTCGGCTGTCCAGACAGCAGGGCGAGTAGATGCGCATGTGCCAGTGGGCGGGGCGCGAAGCAAGCAAGAAGTGGCGGCCAACCTAGAGAGGGCGAGCTGGGGAGTGTCACTGCGATGGATTATATGCTCGGCCCCGGCATGTCTACTGTACGTGCTGAAGACAACAAGGAGAGCCGTTCGGCGCGAAGTCAAAATCAGAATTCCAGGCGCTCAGGAAACGAACCCGCGACCATAGTCGCTATCGCCCGTCCGATGAGCCTCTCATCTTGACAAGCTTGGTCGATCGCCATACCGCAGGCCGACGCCAGCATCTCCCTATGTGCTTCTGATCAGTACCTTCTGAGCTTCTGGGAGCTGAAAAGATCTGAGCTCTTTGCGGTTTGAAGGGCTGCCGACATCTTTTGTTTGTTGACGACGTTGTGTTTCCTCCAACGCTTCATCGCTCATCTTCCATCTGTGCACGCTATCCCAATCATTACCGCGCCTTGCCTCTGTCTCCGTCGTTCGTCGGTCCTCCAACGATCTCTACTTCAATGACATCCACATCACAGCCCCGTGTCCCAGCACATGCGGCACCGCAGCTCAAGAGGACGGATCCGACCAACGGCGACGCGTGCACGAATGGGAGAGGCGAGCTGCGTGCGCATCCGGAACAGCACCTGCCTACTGTCCCCGCTAAGCCTGACGATCAAACGCCTCCTTCTATGCTCGCCGACGCCCCTCTCGATCGAGGTGCCCCTGGGCCGTCACAAAAGAATCTCCCGATCCCGATCCACGAAGGGATGGACCGGATCGATTACTCCTTTGTTGCCAGTCCAAGAAGCCACCTTCTCCTGCCGATCAACCAACCTGTCCGATCGTTTCATGGGAGCGCAACAGGGGAAGCACGACCCGGCGAACGAGCTGATTCCCTCATGGACGTGAACACCTCTTCTAGATCCACTCGCTATAACGTCAAGGTCCCCCAAGTGACCGGCCACATAACACCTTTAAACATCTCACACAAGCCCTCCAAGCGTCCCAATCCGTCTGCACTGACTCCACGGTCACCCAACTTGCCAAACATCAAACGGAACTTGGATTCTCATCCTTTGTCAAAGTCTTGCGAGTCCATTCTCTCGTCGCGGTCAGCCACCCCAAGATCTCGCCAGCGAATACCACACGATGAGATCCAAGATCACACAGCGCAGCGCAATCTCCAACCCCGCTCTCGTCTGCCAGAATCCTCGACTTCTTCACGGCTGGCTCTTGTCCGTTCCTCGCTCGCAGAGGCGTCTTTACTCCGCGCATCGGAACCGTCTTCTAGCTCCTGTAATCAGCGGAGACTCTTAACCAGCCAGACCTCGCCACCTAACACTGCCTCCCGCCCGTCACTGTCAGTCCCGGATTCAGGACACAGCCATGCCTCGCCATATGATGTCAATTGGCGCGACCGCGTCAATAGGAAGACAATCAAGTCCAAGTGGCTCCTGGCCGCCCTCGGCGAACCATCTCCCGCTCCGCCAACGACATATATACCTGCTTCATCCCTTTCCAGCGTCGAGTGTACACGACCGAGCACTCCAGCTCAAGATGTGGAGGTGCCTGACGTCGCGCGCCTTACCACTGCGACAAGCTTCTGGCCCGACGATTTTGTTCTGGAACGGTATCCGCCGATAAGTGGGCCCAACTCGCCACCCTGCTTCCCGAGCAAACCAGCTTCACCCACTTTTGTCAATGGTCTTCCTGCCGTATCGTCTCCAAACAAGCCACAGCTCAAGAAGCACGCTTCCGGTGTCCACCAACCACATCCTGACGACCTAGTCCAGCTTGATGTCGATGACAGAAGTTCAGTTTTCAAGCTTGTCTGCCCCACACCGGATCACTGCGGAGCGCCGTGGGAAACTCTCGAGGTCATCAAGATGGCGGAGACTGTCAATGCCGAGCCCGCTGTCGAAGATGCTAAGACGGAGCATTACGACCTTGACGACTGTGAAGAGGACAACAAAGCACCACCCGAAGGCTCTGTGGGCCACGATACAACTGTCCTTCAAGATTCTGCCGATGCGCGTGCTGTCATCGACGGGATAGAGCTTCATCTATCAATCCCTACAACTCCATTAGGAATTCAGCCTCTCATGACACCCAATGCTCCCCCGAGAGCCCAGTTTGGGGACCACGACTGGACGCAAGGGTTGGACTCTGCGGCACGCGCAATTTCTGTGAACCACGCCCGCATACGCAGCAACCTCCGCCAGCGGGAACTCGACAACCCACGACTTCGGTGTCAGGCCCACCGTCCTGACGCAACGTTCTTCTCTGGTCCATTCTCACCGGATATCCGCCAGGAGCGGGTTCCAGGTCAACCCAATCGCCACGTCCCCTGGGTGCCGCTGGCTCCGAACGGTGTCGTACTTCCTGGTCCGCCACAGCGGATACCTCCGTTGCCTAGTGCACATGATCGTGAGTCTATGAGTGGGGCCTCCCGGTTTCGTCTTCTAACATCCTCAGCCAGCAAGCTTCGTCGCTTGGAGCCGCAAGACTCCCATTCGTTGACGAGTAATCCCATTCGCGGGTTGGTTAACAGAACATCCATGGGGCATCTGAGAAAGGCAGGCGCCAGCTCCCAAGGCTTCTCAACTTCATCGCACCTTAGGAATGACGGTAGACCTCTACCATGGGAAGTGTGGGCCAGAATACAGAGGAGGTCACTCGCACGTTCCGCCTCCAGAGAGATGGCTAATGCGAAGCGCATCACGGATGCCTAGAGGTCGATATGTAGTAAAAGGCTGCGAAGGCTCTGGTGCGTCATGTACACATGGCTACAGTACTACAGTGTACACGGTTATGGTCGGATGAACGAAAGGGGTGAGATGGCCGACAATGTACATATTCTGGCTGGCGAATGTTGTCTTGGTGGACGTGACTGATTTCTTTTATGTAGGTTACGTTAACCTTCGCATTAAGAGTGTGTCCGATGGCCCATACTCAAACGCAGCACACAAATTATCCTGTTCAAGACTTGATATCCAGGTGCTCCCTAGGCATAGCTTTGCAATGCAGTGACTAGTGACCAGTGAGTGGCCCAGTTTGTCAACCATGTCAATCTAGCAAGCCAACCTGTCACCTCGATTCCTCGGGGGGTTTGGTGATAGGCGCTAGTCCACCAAGCGCCTGACAAGCTGATTCGCAGATCCGCAGTCGTGAAATCGCCTGGAGGTCCTTTTTGGGCAGGATCTGACTGCAGTTGACTCACCACTGCAGTTGACTCACCCCCTCGCTGTCAGAGCTGAGTCAACTGGAACCGATGAACGGCGGGGGCAGGTCTGCTCCAAATCTTAAAAAGGAAGCCCGAGGCTCATTTTCTTTCTCCATCCGGTTCCCTATCTTCTTTCCAACCTTTCACAGTCGCAGCTATAGATAATTATCGCTCGTCTCCACTCCGGCACTCTTTGTTTCCCTCTTCTATCTATCCCCACCGCCCTCAGAGTTACCTTTCTTCGAAATGAACGTCGTGGAGTACCCCCCCGACGACGCTGGTATCGCCCTTTTCGAGCAGAGGCGCAAGGACATGGAAGCCCGTGCTGTCACTGACGCCAACTTCCGTGCTGTGATGGCCCCTCTTGTGCGTTACCTTTCCAATCTCCAATAACCGCTGACAACAGATTGCCGATGAAATCCTCAAGGTATCCTAGGATAGGCTTCATGACGCTTACAAAACAGGAAAACGCGCCACGCCTCACCCCCGCGCGCCGCGAGGCTCTCCACAACACTCTCACCGACGACCTGCGCGATATGCTCGGCACCGTTATTCCCGTGTACAGGGAGTCAACCATGGTGACCCTCGGGGACGGCATGCCAATTCCCCCTCTCATGCGCGCCGAGGGTGAGGCAATGTTTAAGGCGGAAGAGATGGCGCGCCTGCACGCCCGTGACCAGGAATACCAAAGGCGCAGCAAAGAGCTCTTCGACACTCTCATGGCTGCAGTTCTCGACAAGGCCAAAGAGACTGTGCGTGATGGCTGCACCGCTGTGCAGCTTCGCCGCGCCATCAAGCCCGCCATTGACGCGTACAAGATCGCTGTTGCCGATCTCCGTAAGGATTTCCCCAACAACTTCAACGTCTATCGCATGCGCGCTATCCCCGTCCCTCAGTAGGCCATGATGGGGCTGCCGAGTTGGGTCAGGGCACAGGCAGAGATCGGGAGTGAGGATTGTACACAGGATAGCCTTCGATATGCAGCTGTATACGGACCACCACCTTCTCGATTTTTTTGGACTGCGTTAGTGTTCTCATTGTGTGATGTGTCGCGGATGTGAGACATGAAACATGGCACAATAGGCTTGTCGAGATACTGTCACAGCTTGTGCAGCTTTGCCGGCTGGAGAAGTCGGCCATTAGTTATGGACAAGTCTGCAAGCTGCAAGGACAATCATATGTGGCATTCTGTTATGTGAGTGTGGGGTGTTTCTATGTACAATGGTGACGGGGAGTTTACTGCTTCGATTGACCGCTACTGTGTTGACCGCCGTCTTTCGGGACCACCATGCCTTTCATCAATAGGCGCCAAATGTATGGACCGAAACCTCGGCACCGATCGAATCCTCCGACTGAGAGAGTAGGGAAACATGTGGGGAAGCGAAGTGCGTCGACAGGTAGATGAGGTTTTGGGTGGCGATTCGGAGAGCCAGGCTGGTGTCGTTGGGTGGCGCAAGTGATTCTTCAGACGAGGCAAAAGCGGAGCTCGAGGAGAACGACACGTGCGACGGGGAGAAGGAGATTTGCGACGCGTCGGCCATCTCGAAGAAGGACGACACAGAGGAAGAATCGCGATTCGACGACGAGGTCTCCGATGACTGGTCGGAGAGTTCTTGGTACATCACGGTTTCATTGTCACCGGTGTCTTCCAACAGGGCCGAATAAATTTCCCATAGAGCCAGCGCCTCCTGAAGGTCGGTGCAGCCGTACGCCGAGTCGTAAATCGCTCCGGGGATGAGCTTCTCCGCGGTGGAAGGGGGCAGGTCATCCAGGGGGTTGATGTCGTCGCGGCCCCTGAAGGAGACGATGTTGTCTCTGCCACTTGGGTCGACTGATTCGCGACACGGGGAGGGGGCTTCGGCCTCGAGAAGCGGGTTTTGCTGGGGGCTGGGAGTCGTGGAACGTGTGGCGTTGCGGTCGACAGAAATCTTGGTAGTCTTAGTGGCTCCGACCCGCAGGTGGGCGTGCTTGACGGCCGCGAACGCGGTTCCTGATGTCAGCACACTGGGAGGTATGGCACTTACGCATCCCGAGTAGAGTAGCGAACATCAGCATTGCTTGAAAGCTGAAATGGTTCAGGACGGTGTTGTTTGAGGCGGGTGCGAGGGGACAATGGTTTAGCTAGGTGCTGTCTGAGTCGGCTGGGGGGGCGACAAGACGGTGCGAGAAGTGAGAATGAAGTTTGCGGTGCAGCTGGAGAAGGCCAGCAGACTGCCCATTATATATGCAGCGCGTCGAGCGATATGTTCACCTCGTTGTTGTCAATGCATGAGTAAATGTGTCCATATTGATGTGTGGATGTGTGATGGATGATGTGAGGAGAGTGTTGAGTCCACCGATGGCCCATCAGTCATCAACCATCCCACATCGTTTCGCCACTTTCCACATCAGTTCGCCACACTCCTCATCATCAGTTCACCATCATCATTATTTCATCTTCTCTGTCTCGCCTGATCCTTCAACAGGCGCCGATGGCTGGAAAAGCCTCACATTTGATCATTCGGTTGCGCAACAAACTGTGCAACTGGCAGGACATAGATGTAAGGAGCTACAAGAGCTATATGTGATAGGTTATGCGGTATGCAAACTTTCTAGTGGGGGCCAACGGGGACCCGACGACTCTTTCCAAGGCTCTGCGACCCCAGCGCCTAATTGCCGCCGCCACGAGCAGCCTTGATGGCATTGAGGTATGCCTGTCCGGCCGCACTGAGCGGCGCGTCGGGGCCCTCGCCGTTGGTGAGCACCCATTTGTCTCCGAGCCCGCGGCCGTTGGAGAACGAGTAGCCGACGACGTCCGGGTCCTTTTCGAGGATTGGCACAATCGTGTTGATGTACTCGGAAATTCTGCCGTCGTCACTACACGGCGTGAAGCCGTTCTTGTCGTCGACGCACGCAAACTCGGATACGAGCATGGGCTTGCCGTACGCCCTGTGTTTCTCGAGCACTTTCTTGATACCCTCTGCGTCGAGTTTGTTGATATGCACATTGGTGATATCCCACTTTGTCTTGATCTCCTTGTCGAACGGGGTGAGCCACTCCTCATCCGCCTGCTTGCACATGCTCGGCGAGATGAGAATCGTCCCCTTGGCTTTCAGAGGCGCCATCATCTCGTCCCACACCTTGGCGCCCTGGCTGACCGAGAGATCCGCGCTGCCGCTACCAGCGGCACAGTCTGGCTCCTCAAAGCCCATGACGTACTTCGGCGCCGGGTCCAGGTTGAGAGTCGTCTTCTTAAAGTCCTCGAACCGCTTCGCATCGTCGTCCAGCCCGCCCAGGTGTCCGTCCCCCCACAGCATGGGAATCGGCACTGGGCCCGGGTTGCCAGTCGGATTCGTGGACCAGTCGTACCACCACCCGATGTTGTCGCCGAAGTGTTTGATACCGTTGCCCGACGAGATACCCGCCTTGATGCCATTAGGAATTAGGCTGCCACCGCCGCCGCCCTGCTGTTGCTGGCCCTGCGTGGCTCCCTGCTTCGGCTCTCCCTCTGGCTTTGCTAGGAGCTGTGCTTGTTGTTGCTGGCCGTCAGGTTGCTGTTGTTGCTTGGCCTGTTCCACTGGCTTATTTTCCGTTGACTTCTGCTTCGCTGGCTTTTGCCCTGGCGTTTGCTGGGTCGGCGGCTGAGGCGGTTCCTGGCCGGCGAGCTGCATAGGCTCTGGCGGACCTTGGCTATCCTGCTGCTGTAGAGACGGTAGACTGAGGGGTGCGGCGGTGTTTCCCTCAGCCAGCCCAGACGCCATCGCACTGGTAGACGGAAGGGCAGACTCGGCCTTGTGGCCGCAGGGCGTGACGGGTGCGGCGGTGGCGAGGGCGACGAGGAGGGGAAGAAGGAGCGTGAGCTGCATGATGGGCGTGGGTGTAGCTAGAGAGTGTGTAGTTGGAACGACTGTTTTGATGAAAGAGTGGCTGAGCTGTTAGTTCGTGCAGTTCGAAGACCGCAGCGTTTTAAAGCACGCCGCTGGAGCTTGAGTATGTGTCGCCGGCGATCACGCAGCCCATGGGCGGACTTACAAATGAGGTCCTCAACCAGTGAGGAGTGTGGCCTGCACAACAACGAAAATGAGATGGGAATGGAAACGGGGTACCGATGGAGCACATGGGACATGTTCATATACAGCACATCTGTCGGATGCCGACGGATCTGATCCGTCGGGGTCAGTGAGCACTCTGTTGTTGGAGTCACGCACGAAGGGGGAGGATCTGGTTCTGCCCGTGAGTGCCCATTAAAAGGCGCCGAGATGGTGATCTGGGGGTACATCGTACTAAACTGCGAGTGCCACACTGGAGGTGAATGCGTTATCAGATCCATCCGATCCGTCCCTGCGACCTTAAGTGACACATCGGGTAATGTGCCCAGACCACAGATCCAGAGACTTGATGGAGATGGCGGGGATTAAGTACCAGGGGCGAGTAAGTACCTCGCAAAGAGAGCCCATGTAAGTATTTCTTGTGAGCCGCTTGCGCGTCCTCGTTCCAGATTTCGAGACGATTGGACAAGATCAGTTTCAAAACCCACCCTCAACCCTCCCTCAACACACCGCTTCCCCCTCGTGTGGCAGCACTGCCATTCACACCCCACCCCCGCAAATAGAACGTACGTGTCTGGGTATCTGCTCGACCAATGCACATGGGCACATCATGCGCTCCCCACCTGTGTATGATCATGTAAGATCTATAAATGGAGGGCTGATGCCAGCAGCCTCAAGGACGCAGGACGTTCTGAGATCTGTACTGAACCTTCGGGGTCAACAGGCTGTTTTCAAGACGTGTTTGAACTCGGCCGATCAGCTGATCGGCCGATTAGATCGTCACCCGTGGGAGAAGAAGCATTGCTGGACAAAATCCACGTGGGTTTGATTCCGGTGATCACCCACCAGTGCGGATTAGCGGAGATGGGCGCGCCAGCGAACGCGATCGCCGCGATAACAACGCAGCCAGCAGCTAATGACTCGTGTGATGACTAAAAAGTTGGAATCTATGTTGCCACCTGTTCAAGTTGTCATCCATCTCAGACAAACGACGACGAATAACGATACAACAGCAACACGAGTGGAAACAGTACAGAACACACGAGCTAGCTTTCTCCACTCAGTACCTCCCCATCAGCAAGCCCACAAGTCCACAGTCCGCAAGTCGGACACCCCTCCCTATCCTCCATCCCTCCGCTTGGCCACGATGACGTTCGCCGGCGCATTGGCAAGTCACCCGTCGAACGCATATGCTGACCCACAGCAAATCACCGATCTCGACGATTTTCTGACGCCGTCGCAGGCGTGCATCATCCCCGTGCGGGGTAGCAAGCCCGCGACCGACGGCGACGGGAACGTGAGTGGCAAACAATCGCAAACAATCGCGGACGCTCCTGTATAGTATAGTTGGACTGACCCGCAGACGGAGATTGTTATTGACGGGAATAACAACTACTACGAGGTCTCGACGTACCCGACCTCCGGGTCTGTCGAGGTTGCTGGAAGGCAGGCGCTGAAGAAGGCCGAGATCAGCTTGAACGACTGTCTGGCATGCAGGTGGGTCACGCAACTCGAATTAACCCCCTGACAACAGCGGTTGCATTACATCCACAGAGTCGCTCCTCATCACGATGCAGAGCCATAACGAGGTGCTGGCATATATTCAGGAGGGCAAGTTTGAGCGCACGCCAATTCTCTCCATTGCGCCGCAGACGCTCGCCTCCCTATCGGCAAGCTACGCGGCCGCGCACTCTACCCGGCCGATACCGCTGCTTGTCCTGCTGCGCCGGATCCGCGCCTTTCTCTCCGCCCCGGAGCGGGGCGCCTGGCGCGTGTGGGATACGACCTTTGCGCGGCACATCTCCCTCCTCGAGACCGTGCGCGAGTTTGCGGCGCGACAGAAGGCCCAGACCCTCCCCGTCCTCGCGTCCGCATGTCCGGGCTGGGTATGCTATGCCGAAAAGGCCCAGGGCGAGCTTCTCCCTCTCCTCTCAGCTGCGCGTAGCGCACAGGGTGTCTCCGGCGCGCTCGCCAAGATTCGGTTCGCGGCCGCAAACAACACCACCCCGGATAAGATCTACCACGTCACCGCGATGCCGTGCTACGACAAGAAGCTCGAGGCGAGCCGCGCCGATTTTTTCTCAGAAGTGTACAAGACGAAAGACACGGACTGCGTGCTCACGACTGGCGAGCTCGACCTGCTGCTTGCTGAACTCGGCTTCGACCCCTTGGCTCCGGTAGAGGGAGAGGCCCTTCCGCCGCTGGCGCCCACGACCGTCGACCCAGAGTCCCGCACACCCTTCCCCGAACTCCTGCAGCACCCGGGCTCCTCGTCAGGCTCGTACGTCGGTGCACTCCTCTCAGCTCTGGCGGCAGCGCATCCCGGCGCACGCCTCTCTACCCGCCGCGTCCGCGGCTCGACCGATAACGTCGAGTACACGCTCGAAGCGGACGACAAGGTCCTCTTCAAGGGCGCGACAGTGTACGGGTTCCGGAACCTGCAGAACATGGTGCGGCGGGTAGGCAAGGAGAGTGGCCGTGGTCGCGCCGGCCCGCGCGGCGCGGGCGCAGGCAAGCTCCAGGCGGCGGTGGCTGCCCGGCGAAGGAAACGCACGGCCGCGACAGAGATCGCCACCCCGTCTACGCCCGCAACGCCGGGAACCCCATCCGAGCCGGTCGACCTGGCGTCGGCGGCGCTCGCCGCCGCACGCGAGGAGAAGAAACTCGACTTTATCGAGGTCATGGCGTGTCCTGGCGGCTGTGTCAACGGCGGTGGGCAGATGAAGCCCGCAAAGGACGCAAAAGACGCAAAGGACGCAGAGGGATATCCGCGCCCGATGGCAGACGACGGCGTCGCGTCCCAGCTCACGTCATCGGGCCTCGGCGAGGACATGCGCTGGAGCACAAAGGAGTGGGTCGCGACCGTCGAGGACGTGTACTGGACCGGTCTGCCGACGCCGCCGCCCAGTCCGGTGGGTGAGGGTGCGCGTACCGACGGCGAGACGCTCCCTGCCTGGCCGGAACGCACGCGCGCTGCTGACCCGGTCGCGCACCAGGTCGTCGAGACCCTCCTTGCGGCCGATAAGGGCGCCACCTCAGCGAGCTTTGCAAAGGTCGAGAGCGACGTGCTCTCCCAGGGCGGCCTGACCCACGAGCAGGCCATGTGGTAGAGAAGTGATAGAGTTGTATTGGTATTGTATCCATTTGCATTGCATGCCATCTTGCATATCGGGTTAGGAAGCAAAAACGACGCGTACTTCACTGCTGCATCCCGTCTCCTTCTCAATCCAAATCAGTTCATATATCACACAGCGCAGGGAAGCGCAAAAATTTCTAGCTATTGCGTTTATTATCGTTCACATACACCGAACCTGCAGTGTTCCTCGCACCAGATTACGCGACGATAGCAGCCAACATGGCTCTAAGGGTCCTCGACGAAAATGTGGTCGACCTCGGGCCACTTCTGCTCCCGCGGGCGGTCGCCCTGCAGCTCGCGGTCGTGCCAGAACTTGACCTCGCCATCGGACGCGCGGCGGGGCACCCACACACGCTCGCCCGTGTCCTCATCCGTCTGCGGCGAGAACCACCGCGGCTCGTGCGGCGGCAGCTTGCCCTCGGCGCGGAGGCGGCGCGTCTCACGCTGCTTCTCCTCGTTGGCCGTCTTGAGGTCCTGTGCGCGGTCGTAGTCTGCGTTCTCGAACGCGCGCTGGTCCGTGCGCAGACGACAGTCGGTCGGCGCAAGGTACTGTTCCAGACCGTTGGGGATGTCGTTGAGCGTCACGGCGTACGGCGTGAGGTTGAACGGAGCAGCCGGCTTTTCCGTGTTCCGCCACAGCTGCATGTACTCTGTCGTGTCCTCGGCGACCTCCTCGTTGACATCGAGAGGAGCAGACGCGATACCCGCCTGACGGGCAATGAGCTGCGAGTCCCAGCCTAACTGTCAGCAGTGTGCTCCATTTCATTGCAACTCACGGCCAGCAATCTCCCATGCCGGGTTGCCGTTGGCATCCAGAACGTTGCCCTTGATCTCAAAGGCGTCCTTGCCACGCCAGCTACGGGGCTTGAAGGTGAGCGTGGATGTCTCGCCCGTGCGGTGGTTGGTGACGGTGAGGTCACCGTAGTGGTCAATAATCGGCGTGCCCATGATAAAGTTGGACACGTTGGTGATAACCTTCTTCCACGAGTAGTGCTCGACCACGTAGCCTTCCGGGTACTCTGGACCGGCGGATGGGTAGTTGAGACCGGGCTTGACCCATTCGCGAGGGATGATGAGCTCGCAGTGCGCCATACCTGTGGGGCGGATCTCAAAGTAGCGGCCCTGGAACTTGTTCTTGGCGTCGACTTCGCCATAGTACTTCCACGTCGGCGCCTCAGAGTAGCATGCCGAGATGGGAGGGTGGTGCGAGACCTGCTCGGAAATGTACCGGTAGCGGTTGGGGATTGCGTACTCGAAGCTCTGCGACAGCAGCGGGTTGAAGGGCTTGGCGACACGACCAATGGTGGACGAGTAGTTGGACATGGCAAAGGCAGCCACGAATGCGATACGCTTGAGAGAGTCCCTCTCTGACGCGGCCACGGTGAGACACGCGTCGTATTCCATATCCTCAGCCATACGCTGCAGCATTGACGTGCACTCATTAAAGTTGACGGGGAAGGTGATCTTCGTGAGATCCTTGCCGATGGACGACTTGAGAATGCTCCACACTAGATGTCAGCTCGATAGGCAGAACCCAACTTACAGCTAACAGAAGGACGCTTGTCGTCATCAATGGGAAGACGGTGGCGGACATGGCTGTACGGCTCGAGACTCTTGCGGCCAAGGTACTGAGCAATGGTGCCCTCCTTGGGCGGTGCCGGCGCCTCGGCGGTTGGCGTGGCCGGGCGCTCGGGGTTGGCTATCGAGTCGTAGAGCTTGAGGTTGGGGATAGTGCCAGTTTCGATGGCGTCGAAGAACTCGTCATCGTCGTCCTCCGAGTCGTCAATGGCGGCAACGACCTGGTTGACATCCTGGACGGAGAAGGACGCACGCGACATGCTGTTCGATATCGAGATCGACCGGCGGCCGCCAGTCCCACGCGAGAGCGAGTTGCGCAGCGACTGCTGCAGGAGCGGAGGGGCGACACCGGCCGGGGGAAGTTCGTGCGACAGGGTACGCTCCGGAGAGTGGGAAATTGCAGCACTGATCATAGGGTCGTGCGTGGCGCCTTCTGGGACGGGCGACGTGGGGTTGCTCATGCTGATCTCGGCAAGCACGCCGCGGGCCTGGCGGAGCGCACGGCGCTTCTTCTCGTTGTCCTTGGCGGCCTCGGTGAGTTGGCGGTCGGTCTCAGCCTGCTGCTGCGCGACGGCAAGCAAATTGTCCTCCCAGAGCTTGCGAGCCTGGACCTCGCGGGCGATGCGGTTGCTGAAGAACTGCTCCCGGTCAAGCGTCATGTCATGCTGACGCTGGACCAAGGAGATGACGGTGGCGAGCGAAGTTCGAATGGCGTCTTTTACCTCCTGCTGACGAGACGACGAGGGTGGGGCGCGCGAGGGGTCGGGCGAGCCGTGGACCGACGAGGGAGGCGAGGGAGGCGTGACGATGGAGCCAACGAGCTGCTCGGTGAGCTCGAGCTGGGCCTTGAGATTGTTCATCCCCAACTCAAACTCGGACTCGTGGGGAATTGTCTCGCTCTGGCGCTCATCAAGAGAAGCGTGATCGCCGGCAGAAGAACCAGCATCACTGGTGTTACCTCCGGTGGGAGATGCTTCGCGGTTCCTGGGCGCAACAATGCCCGATGGCGGGCGTCCAACACGGGGCGAGGTTGCGGACTTTGACGAAACGCCGCTGGCGCCGGTTGCGGAGCGCTTGAGGCCGGGGTGGAGGAAGCCATCCGCGGGAGGAAGCTCACTGAGCTGCGTCCCAAGAGCACGCTCTGGGGCAACTGAGCGAATGCTCGGCGCAATCGAGCGTGCGTTGGATGGCACACGCTTCACACCCGCACCCGCATCGGCCGTCTGCTTGCCACTCTGGTAGTACTCCATGTTGAGACGAATGGCTTGCACCCAGCGCGCGATCTCCCCGCGAGCGCTGGACTTTACAATCATCTTTGGCACCGAGGTGCTGGCGGCCGAGCTGACCTCGAAGCGGCTGCCGTCCGACGAGGGGTGGAGATTTGCAGTCGCGAGCGCGATGGAGCCGCGGCACGCAATTTGCTCATCCTCGCGGTTGCGGTCTGGTGGGTGAGTTACGTTGTGCGCGGTGTAACTCACAATAGCTCAGAACACCATTCTCCAGCACAAACCAGCGGGTCCTCCAGCCCTGGCGGTAGTTGACCCATTTGCTAAGGAAGCCCTTGAGGTCTGGAGGACGTCCGTCGCTCTTGGGCTGAATCAGACTGTCCTGGTTGCTGACTGGGTGTGAGCGGGATTCACAGGGTCAACGTACACTGCCGGAGGTAAGCCTTGATGCGCTCATCAGCGCCCTTGTCGTGTTCGAGGACGCGCTTGCCCTTGCGATCACGGACGAAGACATCCGCGCCGCGCTTGACTGCGAGTTCGACAAGGCGAAGGTCGCGGCGGCTGCTGTCAGCTGCGTGCTGCATTTAACGGGCTTCGGCTTACCGTGCGGCCTCGTGGAGGAGGGACAGGCCGGAACGCTCGTCGAGGGCATTAAGGTTGAGCGACTCGGCGCGGGGCTGCTCGATAAAAGCGGAGATCTTGCTGCTCTCCTCGACGGAGGAGAGCGGGCTGCTGATGTAGTTTGCGAGGAGCTTCATGTAGCGGGCCTGGTATGCGGCACGGAATTCTGGTGTAAGAGATGAGGAGATGCGGGTACGTACGCTCAATCAGGTTGGCTACTTCAACGTTGCTTGCACACTCGAGCGGCGTCCGTCCTTTGTCGTCCTTGAGGGTGTCATCGGTACGTGGGTCCTTGAGGAGCAGCTCAACTGGGGGGTCAGCGGTGTCACGGTGCAATTTCGTGGGGACAAAAGACTGGGGACTGATCAACTGTTGACTCGTTCTCGGTGGCAAGACAAAAGGACACTGATACAATGACCTCCGTCGACCATGGCATGTGGCAGACGGCGTGCACCAGCCACACACACTGAGCCGAGAACGTTCTTATCGTCGATCAGACGTCGATCTGGGACGCACCTGCATCTAGACGGCCAATCTCGCTCGCGATGTGCAGCGCGGTAGTAGTCGAGTTGGGCGTGACGGGCAAGTTGGGGCTGGACAGGCTTGGCGACTTCAGGATGAGCTCGATGATGGGGACTGGGGTCAGCATCGAGTCAAGCAATACGGCACAGTCCTCGAAGGTCGAACAAGTTTCAACGGGTGATGCCGGATCAAAATGCTCCGGTGGCTTGGAAATAATTTCTCATTGGTGCTTCCATCCCCAACAGCTTGAGACGCGGTGACACCGTGTTACACAGTGTCACCCAAAGGCGGTGGGGGGAAGGCACAGCGCGACGCGTCGTATGCGAAGCGGAATATGCGCGACACACAGCACAGTTGGGCACACGACCACAAGAAGGGACAGCTCCATTACAAACACCCCCCGACACTTACCAGAGGCAACCTGCACCGCCATGCCGAGGACACGGCCTGGCCCGGCGTCCGGCGGCGCATTCTTGAGGTCGTCGAGGTACGGCTGGACCTCTTGAGGATTGTTTGAGCGGAGTGCAGCGAGGAGGCGAAAGTTGTGCAGCGCCGACGAGGGGTTCGAGGCCGCGAGGGCGGCGGTCGTGGCCGTCGCGGTGCCGGCTGCGATGCCTTTACGGGGAGTCAGCCGGATGCTCGTGTACGTGTAGGTGGACATTGGGGATGAGAGGACAGAGAAGAGGGGTTGGGGATGTGGCGAGGGAGTGATAAGGAGCGCAAGGAGCGCAAGGCGCCCGCCACGAGAGACGGGGCACGGGGTGGGATGGGCCGGATGGACATACCTTGTTGATCTGGCGCGGTGGAGGCCATGGGAGGCAGAGGTGGCAGCGGCTTCGCAGCGAGCGCAGAGGGGTCCGGGCGCAGGGCTGGCAGGGTGGAAGATGCGAATGCAAAGGTGGAGGAGTGGTCTGTGAGGGGCGAAGAATGTTTTGGTTTGTGTGTGTGTGTGTGTGTGGGAGAGAGAGAATGAGTGTTGGAGAGGGACGAAGGAGGATAGTCTGGTGGTACAGATGGGCGGATGCAACAAAGGGGAGGGGAGGGGAGGGGGATTGCGTGGTGCTGGAGGGTGGAGGTGAGCATCAGCTGGACAGTGAGCAGCCAGTCAATGATGACCTCCACGATACAGTACACTGACACAAGCAGAGCCACAGAAGCAACCGTGGGAAAAAGTATGGAGCACACAGCTATCCTTTCGAACCTGATACAACAGGCACAGAGAAAACATAAAAGATAAAACTACGTCATAGCGTCATCATTCTCTCTCCCCCAAGTCATGTCCACCAAGGCCACCAACTTCCATTTCCAAGAATCCAGTCATCCCCTTGCTGTCGTCCTCGTCCTCGTCTTCATCGCCATCCTCTTCTCCGAGCTCACCATCCTCAACACCTCCACCACCGCTCTCCGCGATGCGCGCCCTCTTACGCGCAGCACAGTACCTCATTCCGCCCTGTATACTGTGGTACATTGGCAGCACGTGGTCCCTCTGCGCCGGCCGCGGCCCCGGTGAGTCCCCGCGTCCCCGCCCCGAGGCCCAATACAGGCCATGGCTGACGAAAATAGCTTACTTCGGCCACGGTGTAGTTGCCAGTACGTACAGGTGACCCACACACATACCTCTACAGCATTCTGATTCCAGAACTGTATTTCTTCGCCGCGAACACGCTCCTCGCGGGCGCCGGCGCGCTCTTCCTCCGCCTAATCTTCCTCCCATCCTCACAGGGCGTTCCTCCGCCCCTCCCCCCCGCAGGTATACTCGCCCTCACCGAGCTGTTCGAGTGTGTTCCCCCGCCCGCCGCCCTACAGGACGGATATGCAATCATCCCCTACACCGCCGTCGACGCCGTTACGGACGCATCGAACGGAAACGCCAACGGAAGCGGTACCAAACAACCCTCCCAACCCTCCCTCCTCGCGCACTGTGATCGCGACGCCTGCGCCGGGAGGTGGAAACCCGCCCGCGCGCGCCACTGCTCACTGTGCGGAACGTGCCGTATCGGCTTTGACCACCACTGCGCTTTCGTAAGACATCAAACAGAAAAACAAAACAAAAAACTTACCTGCACTAACAGCAGCTCGCAAACTGCATCACGGCAGCACACCTGCGCCCATTCCTCGCCCTCCTCTTCGCTGTGCCGGTGATTTTTGTCGTGCTCGGCGGCGAGTTCGTCAACCGCCAGCTCCTCGCGCGCGCGAGGGCCGCATGGAACTCGTCCGATCCCTCCGTGCTGAGCTGGTACGCGTGGCCTTTTAGCTGGATCCTGCCCCTAGGTCCGGTGGGGAGGTGGAGTGTCGGCACCGCGCTCGGGTGGCGCGCCCTCGATGCAGTGGACGGCGGCGGGAAATTCGGAGAACGTTCGTTCGGCGCAGCGGTGGTTATTGCATTTGGCGCCGTCCTCTCTCTCGTGACTTTTGCGCTGGGATACTCGACCCTCTCCCAGGTCCGCGCAGGCATCCTCACCGTCGACAGGGAACGTGCCCGCGCGCTCAAGAAGGCCACGGCTGCTGCTGAGAGTTACACCTCCAAGAACACCCCGGTACCAGCGCCGATTGCGGAGCGCATCGCGCGCTTCGCCCCGCGCCACTGGTTCTTTGTCCCCACGGGCGGCGCGCATGCCGGCGTCGTCCTCCCCTCTCTCCCCGATGAGCGGCCGTACGATTTTGGAAAGGAGAATACGCGCTTCATTGTCGGATCATGGAAAGCATTCCTCCCGTGGAATGCCTGGCGTGCCGGCCTTTCCCAGCGCCAGATGCTTAACTGGCCTATCGTGCCTGAGGTGCGGGCGCGCCTGATCGAGGAGGCTGCCCGACGTGTCGAGTTGTCCCAGGCGGATGTGGGCACGCCGCCGCGCAGGCCGGGGCCCGACCGCCTCGCGTACACCCGTCTCTAAGCGCGTCATTCTTGTCAACACTTGGACAATGTCATTCCCGCCTTCCCCATGTTCCTTCCCCGCATTGATACCACTGCATGAGATGTAATGTATATACAAGAAAGAGCCCGACTCGCAGGCGTACAGACAGCAGTGTTCATAATGTAAATGTGTATGTGATCAGTCTTCACGGTGAAAATCTTTCAGGCATGCGGGGCACGAGCAGATATTGCGAGGCATGTTACATTTGTAATGTCCAGTGACGGGACTCTAATAATGTCACTTGGAAGGGCGGGAAACGCTCACTCGCGCACGCGAAGAGCCGACACCAGGCGGGCGGGTGCTCGCGCTGCTGGCCGATCCAAAGTCGGATGCCATCGAAAGCCGCACGTTGCGCGCGTCGTCAAAGGCCGTTGAGAGGCGCACATTGTGCAAGTCTAGAGCGTTGTTGCGCGTCAGGGCAGGGAGCGGGAGAGGCATTCCCTCGTCAGATTCCGAGTCTGCATCGTGGGCAGTCGCGATCACAGGCTGTTTGACCACCTGCGGCTTGGGGCGGGGCGGCGGGGGAAGGGTGCGCGGGACAGTGCGCGGAACGGTGCTCAGCTGGGGAAAGGAGTTCCGAGTCTCCGGGCCGTGCAGCGTCGCGGGGGGCTTCGGAAGCGCCTTTCTCGCATGGAGATCGAAGCCGAAACCCCGAGCGTATTGATTTGTTACGCTCAGATTCGGCGTCACGAGGCGGTGGTCCTCGCTAGAGGTGCCGGAGTCAACCGACGGACGTGCGTGCAGGCCATCAACAAGGGGGAGTGTTTCCCCAGGATTGATCTTGATTAGGCCATTGATGCGCAGCGGAGGGCCGGATCCATTGGGCTTGTTGTAGTAGCCCTTCACGTACGTCGTGGTGAGGATGACAGGGGCGCGGCCTTTGGGTGTGGAGCCCCTGGGAGTCGAGCTACCGGACGGAGATTTCCTCGCCTGCGCTCCCCACTCTATACCTCCATAGCTTGTAGACCTGCTGTGCACGTAACCCCCAGGGTGTCTATCGTGGGTGGTACCGTTACCGTTCGGGAGAGCGTGCGGGTGCGGGTGCCAGTTGCCGCCGCTCTGTACGGGCCGACCAGTGTCCTGCGGCGGGTTCAACTGCTTGGGACGGGGAAGGGCCATGGTTGCCGTGGGCTGACCGTTTGCGGCTGGTGGGTCAGTCATGAGCTTGACATGGTACCGGCCGGGAGTTGACTGACGGGCAATCCGCTCCCAGCTTGTAGACGGGCGGCGGTCGGGCTGGTGCAGCTGCAATGTGCCCTTCGGCGCGGTACTTTTGTTGGCCTGGAGGCTCGAGTCGAATGCCCAAGTTGTCATTCGAGCCGGGCTCCGAAGCGGACGACAGATTGTAGGGAGGGGCTTGGCCTCAGTGGGCGGTGGTTGGGTCTGGATAGGATGAGCCTGAGTGGGCGGAGGCTTCACGTGAGGAGGCGGAGCGTGGAAACGGTGGTCGTTCTCGCCACTTGCGCGCTTTTGCACCATCGCGGTAGGCCCTATAACTGTCGGCGAGGGGAGGGCCTGGGACGACGTCCGCGCCTGAGACATCGTGTGGCTCTGCGATGACGGTGGCCCTTGCGAATTCCCCTCATGAGGTTCCCGCACATTTGAGTCTTTCACCTGCCATTCCTTGCCTTTCGGCAAGCGAGGCTCAAACTTTGGGTGCATGGGCGGATACGGGAACGGGCGTTGGGACTGTGGCGGCTGATCGGCCTTGAAAAACGGTAGGTCAACCAGTGTGGCGGGAGTCTCCTCTGGCCGGTTCGGGAGGGCGATTGGCGTTGGACTCGGCACACGAAGCTCCAAGGGCACATAGGCATCTTTGAAGGACAATCCCGACGCTTTAGTCGACGAAAAGATGATGATGTCTCGTCCTGGCCCTGCTGGCTCAAGCGGAATAGAGGTCACAAATTCAAAGTTCAGTGCACTGAGCGAGTCCATCGCATTTACCAACAGCAGCGGCAGCAGCCTGTGGTCAGTACGGCTCCTAGCTCTTAGACCCACTTTGTCATGAAACCCGACTTCATCCCACCAAACCGACGCATGCCAGCGATCCACCAGCGGTACACGCCGGGATGCAGCCAGCCCTCCATCTTAATCTCAGATGCCACCTCAAAAATGGATGCTCGGACCGCTGCGATGAGATCTTGTGTGACACACGTTGGGGGCGACACCAACGCGAGGCGGTCAGGCACTGTTATCAGTCAGGTGCCTTTTGGTGATCTGTGGGTAACAACTGTAGATGTCTCACACAGCACCGTTTACTCACAAGGAAGAGAGAGAGCAAAGAATAATGGGGCAGGCGCGTCCTGGGAAAGACCCGCGCGGAGGAGGAGCGTCTGGGTGTCGTTCTGCGGTCAGCAAAAGATGAACTCCCAGCGAACATCTGCTCATCCACCCACCTTTCCCATAGGCGCAATGGCGCCACCGACCGTGTACCCGTGCTGACCGAGGGCGGTAAAGATCGCGAGGAGGAGGCGGATAGATCTGTGGTTAGTGGTCCAACACGTTGAATAATCGAATCGCGCGAAGCACGAAGCACACGCAGGCACAGCGCGTCGCGTCGTGCCTGTGGCATGTGCACTAACTCGAGCTCCTGGCTTCCTTTGCGATTCCACGCCTTGCCCTTGAGTTCGAGGCGATAAACAAACGGTTCGTTGATGGATTTCAGCATGTTTGGGTCGTCGCTGCGTCCGGAAATGCCAAACGGCCATGCGACGCGGACGGCGGCCTCGGCTTCAATGACGGACTGTGCGGTAAATCCCGTGAACCGCAGACCTGCGTCATCGACAAGCGTCAGGAGCGCGTGTTTTGTGTGTTCTGGCTCCTTGATTGATGGAGCTTTGACGGCGGGTGTGGCTGGATAAGGGACATCGGGAGTGGTGAGTGGAGAGGAATTTATGCGCACTTTTGGAAGTGCGGGTGCGGGGTCGGTATGCAGTACGAGCGGAGATACAGGCTCTTCGAGTGATGAGAGAGCGGCGAGGTACAGCTTGCGTTCCTTATCCGAGATGCAGAGCGTCTCGACGCGTGGCGGAGGATACTGCATTGGACGAAGAGGGTCGGCGTTGGGTTGCCCGGAACGATTTGGGTCCTGGGGGCCGGAGGCTGGCTTTGGCGCGTCGTATGGGGCAGGAATAAAGTCAAGAACGGAAGAGTCTGGCTGTTCGTACTCGAATCCGTCTATGGCTGGAATCTCTTTGCCCTTGCGGAACCAGCGCATGGCGATGGAACGAGTGGGATGAGAGAAGTGATTGAATGGAGTGTTGGTGGGATGGTGATGAGGAGGATGAAAAGAAAGAGAAGAATAGATGGAGGAGGGGTGATCACAGGTCGGGATATAGTACGGAAATGACGGGTAATGTAATGTGCAGAGCCAAAAAAAAAAAGGGAGCAGGGAGAGCAGAGGGAGAGGCTGCCAGGCTGGCCCGGGGGTTATGGCCGTTATGGAAGATGGCGTACGCGTGTGTGCGCTTGTACGCTGTGTGGACACGGGGACAGAAAGAGAAAGAGAGAGAGAGAGGGAGAATGAGAGAGAACCGGAGAGAGGGAGAATCAAAAAGGGAATGGACAGCGCACAGACCTCTACACACACACAAGGTACAACTATACACTGTACACCTGTCACTCACTCACACACACACGAGTGGCAAACCAAAAGATATAGGATGATGGAAAGATGATCAATGGGAGACTGGGGAAAAGAGAATCCACTCCTCTTGGCCTCTCAAGCAGCTAGTGACGAGCTAGAAGACCAGATAGAGGGGCACGAGTTGCACCAGCAAAGAGGGCACGGGCTCGGGGCGTTTCAGATGTGGCAGACGATGACGAATCTGCTCACGGCCAGTGCGGCCTGGTTGCAGGTTGAGTCTTTGGGTCTTGATACCTTGGGAGTAATAAAGACAGGAGCGCAAAAGCGAGAGAGAGAGTCTGGATGTGAATGGAATGTAAAAGTAAGGGTGCTGAAGGGACAGACGAGTAACGAAGGTGAGAACTGCACAGGTGCAAGATGCGCCAGAGACGTGCGCAAAGGGAAGTGGGAGAGACAACAAAGGGTCGCAGGGGCGACGCCGAGATCAGTGCACTTGAGAACAAGGGGAGGACGCGCAGAGGGTAGGATATGTGGTTAGGTAGAAAGAGAATCGAGAGAGACGAGAGGAGACGAAAGAAAGTAAGAAGTGGGGCAGATGAAGTAAAACGAAACTGTACAGAGCTCAGAGAGCACAGATACTCCCAACTGGCCATGCTGCTGTACTAGCTGTACTGGTGTGCTCTTCATCTCCCTTTCATTCTTCAGTAGCTTCGAAAGTGATCTAATGACCTCTTCCACCTGTCACTTCTTTTGTGCACGATCAGCATGTCAGCATATCAGTACAGATCAGCATGATTAGCACCATTACGCCATTGACACCAGTCGAGGAGGTCCACCGACCACCGGCTACCGGGCCACGGTCAACAATATCACAACATCCACGAGAATCATGTTCATGTTGATGATCAAGGTTATCATGGAGCATCAAGAAGAGTGGCAGACGATAACCTGATTTCAATCCTACTGCTCAATGGAAGTGTGAGTATCAGTCAGCCAGCTCCAAGTACCCAAGTCGTCTCCCACCCATGCTTCCTCTCCCTTCGCCTCTCTCACACTTTCACACTCTTGCGGCTCTCATATACACATCCTGTCCTCCTCTCATCCTCTCCTTCCTCCCATCCTGTTCGTTCTCTTCCCTGTGAAATACGACTCTCGTTCCCTTCTCGCGCTTGGACACCCCACGTAAATCCCCAACTCCCACGCTTTTCGAGAGCCCGAAAAGATGCTCACCTCCTGCGCCCAATGACAAAAAACCCATAAACGCCCTCTCCTCATGACGCGGACTGTGCGCGCTCGGATCGTCATGTAATATTGGTAGCCATCGTATCAGGCCACGGTAAGCTTTAAGCTTGGGATTTTGGGAGCTAGGGCGAGTCTCTGTTCTCCTTCCAGCCTTCTGCGATTCTGCGCTTCTGCGTTGATCATCGCGCCACCACCGCATCCCCCCAAATCCCCATCTGTGCCTCCCTCACCATGAGAGCTGGAAGACTGGTGTCTGCACCTCTCGGCCACTTTCTTCCGGTCCTGATCCTGCGATGCTGCGATATCGCCGGATCTCCAAATCGTCGGATTGCCGGATCGCCGGATTGTCGGGAGCATCTGCTCGCCATGCGCCCCCCGGCGGTCCCTTGAATAGTAATGTCATTGGTCGGAATTAGTCGCTCTCCTCCGTTTGCAAAGGGTTGTCCCGCCGGTGGAGAATGTCAGTGCAGAGCAAGGTGAGAGATGATGAAGGCAAGAGGCGGAGATTGGGATCGTTTGCTGTCTGCAGAGACAGAGGATTGTACAGGCAGTTCAACGTCGGCAGTTCAACTTTCGGCTTGCACCTCAGGTCGCTGCTCAGAAACTTACGTAAAGATTTCCCGTCGTCTGTCGATCAATGTTGCTCGCGGATCATTCCGATTATCGAAGCGCTCGTTTCGATGGAGGCTGGCATTCGCGCATATCAGCTGACGAGTAGATATGTGGGCATCTGGCCTCTGGCCTCTGGCCCCTGGCCCCCTGGCCGCTGGGCCGCTGGCAGTATAGCTCTGATCCCAACCTTCAACCTCTGTTCCCGGCTCGCGGGCTCCCACTTGCGTCCCCTTAATCCTTTCCCCTGGCGCGTAGCGCGAGTCACCCACACCAGTGCTGGAACCTGGAGCCCGATTCCAGCGCCGATCCAGTACTGAACGACGATCACGGCGATCCCTGCCCTGGTGACAATTCTTATCCCGCAACCCATTCCGGGCCGATCATAGCCGTTACCCCGCCATCAAAAACCCGGCTACATCTTGGCGGGACATAAGATTGCGTAGGCGCGTAGGATCGTAGGACATTGGCAGCAACGTGGGTCATGTTTCGTTGCCTGGCGCGCTGGCGCGAAGCACGGTTGGACGCGCGGGAGGGCAGCTGGGACGGGATAGATGAGGTATGGAGGCGTCGGTGATGATCAGAAAACATATCGTGGCTAACGTGGCTATTTGCAGCGTTTAGAATCGAGGTCCAAATACAATTAACAAGCTGCAACGATCTGCAGGCACAAAGTGTGCAGATTGGCGGCGAAGGGACCAGTCGGATCTGCACACTACGGAGCTGGGGATGCGCGGGCAGCGGAATGCGGGGCTGAAACGCATTGTCCGCAGTCGGAACGGCAGAAGGTAGGCACAATTGACCGCAGTTGCAAAGGCTGCGGCGCAGCGTGTTCGCTTCTAGCTTCTAGCGGATGTGCTGCGCTGAATTGGTCCGGTTCTGCTGTGCATGTGGAGAACAGACGATCAGACGACCCGGCTGATCGCGACTGATGGCCGTAGACTGAAAGGCCGACTGAGTCCGACAATGCGACAATCTTCTGCGGCCGATAACTCGCAGCTCGTAGTCTTGTCGTGCATGTCGTCATCCCCGCCACCCGAAGTCACGAAATCTGTCCGTTTCCGCGAGATGCCGCCGGCTCGGTCCCTGATGCCCTCAACAGGGCTTGGCACACCTTGGCGGGTGGAGCCGCGTATCTGGCGCATCGAGGGTACAATTGGTAGCGTTTATTAACGGGCAAAAGATAAACAAAAACACGGTTTGGCGTGGGAGTCAGAAATAGAACTTCTGCGAGTTCAATAACAATGGCACGGACCACAGAGGTCAGAATGCAAGCAATGTGCTCCAAGGTGGGCGCGGGCGCCAGCGTCCTCGCACGGGTCTCATCGCGCCGGGCTACAGGGAATGGATCGCCTGCTACGAGATATGACCGCAATCCCCTCGGCACGACCGGCAGCACGAGTGTCGAGCAGTGCGAGACATGGAGTCAGGAGCTCACTGTGGCTAGAGGTACGGCCTGTCCGATGGCATCGCGGCCTTGCGGGGGACGCGACCGGATCTGGATCCGGGCCAGGCCGGAACGTCTGGAGCCGGTTTGGATCCAGAGTCGAGATGCTCTCTGCGCGCTCTGCGCAGACATGGCATAGCACGGCCCGGCGATGCGAGGATGGTGACTGCGTGCTGTGTGGTGGCGTGCGGCGGGCGGCGCACAGCCTGGATGGCATGGCTGATTGATTAAATGGTGTCATCATGTCGTGTCGTGAGAGGGCCCAAGCGGCCTGGCGGGACGCTATCTCGCGCTATGCGTTTTATCTCCATGCAACAAATGCGCTTGTTTCCGCCAGCAGAGGGGGAAGCTTGCTCGGTGCGCAGTCGATGCCAAGATTCGCGTAAAGTGGGTGTGCAAGGTGCGGGGGCGGGTGGGGGAATCAGCTGCCTTGAGATGTCTGGAGCTCAGAGCTCGTGACATTGTGGCCAATATTTTAAATCATGTGGATGTGGCCGACCGATGTGGATTGCATGGATTGCATCGTGCATCGTGCCTTGCGCTGGTGCAAGGATGATGAGATGATTTGATGATGCAAAAGAAAAAGGAGAAACCTGTGACATCGGGATGTAGGAGACCGTTAGTGGGTGCGTGCCTGTCGATCGTCATCGGCCGGAGGGGGAGGTCGGCGGAGGGGGAGGTCACTGCTGCCCAGATGCTGAAAATCACAGAACCAGTGCGCCCTGGTTGCTGCACGAGTTGTAAATAAACTCTCAACCTCCCTCCCTCCCCGACCCGTCCGAATCCCATCACTTCCTACTCTCATCAACCCGCACTCTCTCCTTCTTCCAATCCACTCATGCCACCATGACCGACATTGCGCCCTCGCCAGTCCAGCCGCGGCGCGTCTCAGCACTCGAAAAAGCGCGTCGTAAAGTCAGTCTTCAAGAAAAAGAGGCACGGCAGGCCGAGGAGGACGCCATCCGGGGAGGAATAGCACCGGCCCAAGGCTTTCCCCACAACGGCCACACCAGCCAGAACCAGAACCATCACCACCCGCAATCCTTCCCCATCGCAGCCAGCACAGCAGACCAGACATCGCCGCGCCAGCTTCCGCCCAGCGCGTTCAACTACGCCGAGCGCCCCCCCTCGCCCATTAGAAAGATCTATCCCACCACGAGTTTGGGCCCCACGTCGCTCGACGACGACCGGCCGAGAGAGGCGAGAGACCCCGGCCAGTTCAGAGACTATGCCGACCCCCGAACGAACGTGGGTATAGGTCGTGCGTCGCATGCTCTGCAACGAGCGCAACGCGTAGAGAGCGCGCCCATCTCGCCCACACACCGTCCTGAATCCCAGGTCAGTGAAGGACGTTCTCCACAACGGCTGCCGCCAATCCACGCTCTCCCACAGACTCCTCCTCTTGTCGACCGCACAACTATTCCACCCACATACGCAACGCCCGACGCACGCGCACCGGTGCAACCACAGGGACACTCGCCTCCCACGGCCCACACCGCTCCTGCACCCATGCCGATTCCCGTTCCCGCGCCCGTTGCTCCGCCCCCCGCAGCCGGAACAGCCCTCTCCGTCGCGCCTGGAGCTGGCGACACCGTACGCAGCGAGAAACCCTTTCCCATCCCCCAGATATCAACCTCGATCCCATCATCACACCGCAAGCCCGTCCCCGTCGTCGACGACCTCACGCCCACCGCCACCGACAACCTCCGCACTCCGACAGCCTATATTGCTGTTGACAAGAAAAGCCTCCCGCCCACACCGCACACCCCCCAGACGCCGCAGACACCCCGCACGCCGTCCGTCGGCGGCAGCTCGAGTGTGAGCCGCCCTCCGTCGTTTAGCGCGCGCGCCGAGGAGCATCCTGTAGATTCCGCAGACGCCTCCATGGCGCGCCGCGGAAACGGGCTCATCCCGCCGAGTGTGGAGCGTCGTCGCGACCAGGCACAGGTCGTCCAGTTTCCCAACGAGGCCAAGAAGGCAAAGGCGCCCCAGCAGTCCTCTGACCATCTTTCGGCGCTCGCACGCATGGACCTCAAGATGGAGCATGTGGCCGGCCTTGCCCGCGAGCCAACGTTCATCGCTATGGCTGTGGCATGCTTCGCTCTCACCGTCATGGTCGTCGGCTTCCGCTTCTTCCTATGGCTGTTCGCACTTGTTGTGGCTCCCCTGGCTGCACGGTACCTCATACCGTACCCCAGCCGCGTTTCCGAGTTCGAGTACCCGCCGCCAGCCGCAAAGGACGGCTCAGTGGCTTGGGTGTGAGTCACCAGGCTATTTTTGACAGGCCTCACTGCTTGTCATCCCATGCCCCTCCACTCCGCATTCCATACTGACGGCACAGAAATCACGCACTGCGCACACTCTTCCCCCTCGTCTCCACCGATGTGCTTACGCCATTTATCGACTTGCTCGAGGACGCCCTCGCTGACCAGGTTCCCCCTATTGTGGTGAGTTGCAATGGAATGACCTAACTGCTTCGTGAGGATCCGGCCTGTCTCACCACAGACATCGGTTCGCATATCGTCCGTGTCACTGGGTGTGGAGCCTGTGCTGCTCACCTCGTTCAAGGCGATCTCCGACGACGAATGGTTCGCGGCGATTTCCGACCCAAATGAGAACAGCGGCCCCAGCCGCAGCCGCGCTGGTAGCAGCAGGCACTCGGGTGCCAGCGGTAGCGCGTCTGTACCGCCAAAGAAGGATAATGGTAATGGCGCCCAGCGTGGTCACACGCGTAACCCCTCGACACTGAGCACGCAGAGTGCTCACCAGGCGGGGCAGTCGATGTGGTCGGCGCAGTCGTCTGATGCGGCCACACCGGGTTCTCACCACAGCGTCCCCAGCCCAAAGATACGCCCTGTATCTCCCGGTGCTGGCCAGTTGCGTGATCGCAGCTTATCGGTTTCATCGAAGCTGTCAGCCCTATCTGCCGACCGTGGATCGCCACTCCCCGCTGAAGATCACGCAGCGATTGATGCGATAGTTGGCCCAGTAGTCGACCCCACTACCCTCGAGGGAGCACGACGGCAGTCTAAGCGTGCCCGCCTCGTCTCTCAGCTGAAGCGTCACCGAAGCCGCCGCCCTAAACACCATCACACGACGGACTCTGCCGTCGTCACAGACGACGAGTGCGATGAGGAGATGGATCTCGACTCGGACCAGTATGTCAACTACGAGGTCGGGTTCATCTACCGCCACTCGGCCGACGCAGCGAAACGCGGCAGTGGAATCCACATGATCGCGCACTTTGGCTGGGGTGTTCGCGGCCTCGGCGGCTCAGAGCTTCCCGTCTACCTCGACGTTGGACAGCTAGTGGGGAAGCTGCGCGTGCGCATCCTCCTCTCCGCTTCTCCGCCATTCGCCCGCGAGGTATCCTTCTCCTTTGTGTCGATGCCCGAGTTTGACATTTCGGCCCGCCCACTCCGCGCAGCCAGCTTCAACGCCATGAACATCCCGGCTATCAAGTCGTATGTTGAAAAGTCGATTGCCAAAGTCGCTGGCGGGTTCGTGTCGCCCCTCAGCTACACGCTGGATGTCAAGGGTCTGCTCATGGGCCATGACTACCACATGCGCACCCAGGCGATGGGCGTGCTGTATATCGTCATTCACAACGCGTCCAACCTCCCCCGCACGGATACCGTCGGCTCCTGCGACCCGTACCTCTCCCTTTCGTTTTCCAAGTTTAACAAGCCTCGTGAGTGGGATTAGCCGGATCGATCACATGTCATATGCTTATATCCAGTCTACAGTACACGTACCATCGTTGGCACGCTCGACCCCTACTGGGAGGAAGAGGCATTCAGTGGGTTTATCACAAAGGGTCATTCTAACCTCAGTCCTCGTTCCAAGCTGGGCGATCACGACAGGCGAGAAGCTCCGCCTGCGGGTGTGCGACTCGGATCGCTTTTCGGCGGACGATTTGATCGGCAAGATCGAGATTGACGTCGCTGACTTTGTCGAGTGGTCAAACGCCCACCCGGGCCAGATGATGAACCGGCAGGACTCGCTCCAGGCAGAGCGCGTAGGTATGCGTGTGCAGGGCGAGGTCGAGTGGTCGCTGCGGTTTCACCCGCTGTGGCAGATGCCGGCCGACGAGCTCCAGAAACGTGTTGAGGCAGCACGCGCAAAGCGCGCCCACAGTCCCATTGAGCCTCCGTGGTGGCTCGAGTGGCTGGACAGATATGTCGAGGTACCCGACTGGGAGAAGAAGCGGGCCGCCCAGCGCCGAGCGACCCAGGATCTATTCACGGGCGAGCTCATGCGCGACGAGCTCGAGGCGGAGGGCAAGCCGACCGAGGAGTTCCCGGCTGGTGTCTTGCAGTTCCATATTCACCAGTGTGCGGGTAAGTGAAAACAGCAGTAGTCAGTGTGCGCTGACACCAGACCTCGAACTCGAGTCGTTGTCTGGGACATTCTCCACCGCGTCCAGCCGTCGCAAATCGGCGGCGTCCGGTAAGCCAGCGCTTCAGGACGTGATAGACCGCTCCCCGTCGGACAATGTTAGTCCGCCGAGTGCGTACTGCGAAGTGCACATTAACGACCGGTTCATATACCGGACGCGCACAAAGCAGCTCACACCGGTGCCGTACTTCAACGCCGTGAGCGAGCGGTTTATCCGTGACTGGCGGGTCGCCAAGATTATGTTTGTGATAAAGGACCAACGTGATCGGGAGCACGACCCCATCCTCGGCGTCGTGAGCCTGCGCGTGCGGGACGTTCTTAAAGACAGCTGTCAGGTCACGGCGTGGTATCCCCTGATCGGAGGTCTTGGTTGGGGCCGTCTGCGCATCTCCCTCCTGTTCAAGCCCGTCGACATACAACTTCCGCAAAACATATCGTCCTTTGAGACTGTCACGTTTGACCTCACGTCGATGACGACCACCTCGGACATGAGCCACCTTGGCGAGGGGAACCGCCCCACGACCCTGATCATAGAGGGCGAGTATAGTCGTGCAGTGCTGCGCAGCAGCGCGACGCAGGTCTATGACTCGGAACACGACTCTGAAGACGAGAACCACCTGTCGGCGTACGGACTCCGGTCATTGGAGATGATCGGCTCGAGGGAGGAGCTGGAACTAGCTCTGTCCACAAGCCCAGAGGAGTTTGGAGTGCCTCCCAAGCTGCAGAAATCCACGACGACAGCGTCAATCGCCTCCCATGCGCCGCGTGCGCGCGAGTCGTTCTCAAAGTTCCGCTCGTCAATGTCCATGTCTCGCCGCAGGGACACGTTATCCCGAAAGGAGGTCGCCGATCTGCCGGATGGGGCGCCACAATTCCCCGAGTCGCAGGAAGTAGAATGGCGTGCATACCACCGCAGGCTGCCGAACGTTCCGCACGACCACCCCGTCCGCATCGCCGTTCTTTACCGCCACTCGTGCTCGCTTGTCTTCAGCTTTGTCGTCAAGCGGCGTCTGAAGAAGGACAAGGTGCTCGCGATCGGGACGCTGCGTCTGAACGACTGCGAGGACAGCAGGCTCACAGTCCGCACAATCCCCATTTTCGAGACGTCTTCGGTGCGCGACGCGATGCAGGCTCTGCGGCAGTTTGGCGAAGCGCAAAAGTTTGCGGGGTCGACGGGCGAGCGGCTGTCCGCCTCGCTCGGCGGCAAGGCCCCGCTTGCCGGTTACGCGACCGTGTCGTTTGTGCTCCACCCTGGGCTGAGCCGCGCCCACGCCAAGCTCGCAAAGCGGGACCTCAAGTTCCGCAGCGTGTACAGTGCATGGGATGCCATCCAGTCGTCGGGACTGTCACCTAGCGGCGAGGATGTGCCCCACAGCGACAGCGACTGCGACTCGGAGGACAGCGACTCGGGTTCCGGGGATCGCGGCGACCGGTCGCTCGCGCACGCCGCCGCCGCGGCGCTGGAACGCGACAACTCGGAAAACGCAAACCGGAGCAGCCACAGCAAAGCGCTGCATTCCGGCAACCGCGGCATCTTCCAGCTCAAGCTCGCGCGCACAGGCAAGTGGGCCAAGGACAAGGTCGAGGCCAAGATTCTTGGCACGGGTGGCAACTCGCTCGACCGCCGCTCGCGCGGCATGGACATGGAGGTCGAGTTTGAGGGGCAGAGCAAGTTTTAGTAATCTAGACATTGGTTGTACATATGCTACAGTATGAGATAATACAGTACCGCGTCGGGTGATTGTGCAGGCGGTGGGCTGTCCACTGCTTCAGGTTTCTGATCTTGCCTCCGTGTCGCGCACTACAGCACCCAATCGAAGATGGTCGTGAGCACCGCCGCAGTGGTGAGCGATACGAGAACCGCAAAACTGACGAGCATGAGGCCCATCTCCTTGCCCTCGGGACGCTCAAACACGGCAGGGATATCATCCACCTCGAAAACCTCGACACACGCCTCGTCGGCAAACTGCACGCGCGCGCGCCCATGGTGCGAGTGGATCGAGGGGAGGGAGTGTACGCTGTGTATGCTGTTCCGGTGTGCACGGGAGTCGGCCGGGGGGGAAAGCGGCGACGTCGCTGCCGTCGGTGACGGGGGGAGGAGGCCGACCTGCTCTTCAGCCGGGCGGTGTGCGAGACGGTCCGGCTCCTCGCGCTCCGAGTTCCACAGACCCTGCTCCGCCGCCCAGGCGGCAGTGTGCGCGTGGGCATCGGCCTCATCCTCTCCCTCTCCCGGCGTAGTCACCGACAACGGCGTATCGGGGAGACTGCCGGCTGCGGAGCCGCGGCGCTCGCTGCCGAGACCAGGGGACCGCAGCGGGACGCCAAGACTTGAGCGGCGGTCGTCTGTCGACGCACGGCCGCCCGCGCCGCCGCGGCGCGCGTAGTGCAGGCTGCTTATTGAGGGCTGGCGTTTGCGCGGGGCGGCGGGGAGGGAGATGCGGAAGTTTGACATCGGGGCGGGGGTGGAGAGGAGTTTTCGTTGGATGGAGGTTTTGGATCTCGGCGTGAAAGAGTCGTGAAGAGTGGAGAGGGTGATAAGAGGCGATGATAAGGGGAAGAGTCCAAGAGAATCCAAGAGGCGCAGTGCGAAGATTGTGGAAATGGTAAATGTCGTGGTGGATGTTGCAGTTCACGTTGCACTCGATTCTGATCGCGGTGGAGGTGCGCAGAAAAACAGGGGGCCACTCGAGGACTCGTCGCGAGTTCCACACATGTCTGACACGACTGGCACCGACGTCGACATCACCTTTACCTGCAATCTCCGTGGTCCGTGTCATCATCTCTCCCATCACCATCAGCCGAGTCGTACCCCAGGTAGCGGCACCCAGGCGTGCATCACCGCCGCGACAGCACAGGCCGTCACACTCCACTCTCCGCGACACGGGCTCTGATCGCGGCTGCCAGCGCCCGGCCCCCGCAGCCACGCCGGTATTTACGCCTCGCCTCGATCGCGGACACGACACGACACGATACGGCGCACGACGCACGACGGTCGAGATACGGTTCTGTACACGACATCACGGTATTGCAAAACAGCTCTGTGCTCTTCCATCATTCACATTCATCCAAACACGATATTGCTGTGCGTTCGAAACGACACACCCGCTAGCCGCATCAAGTACACCAAAACACGGATCTTGATCAATACAGCACACGACACGTCGGGGAGACTGAACACTCCCCTCTTCCCCCTTCCCCTCCCCTCTCACGATGGACGACCCGTGGGCGACATGGGGCAAGCCGCGCATGTCGATGCCGGCGTCGCTCTCCCCGCCGCCGCAGGATATGGACGTCACGGACCCGTGGGCGCCGAAACCTGCCGCTGCGTCTGCCTCTCCGCCCGCCTCGGGCTTTGGGGCGAGTCTCGCGGCCGGCCTCGCGTCGGGACAGGCGGCCGGCGCGTCCGCCTTTGCGTCCGCCAAGGAGGGGCTCGGGTCCGCACGCGAGCGGTACGGCCCGGCAGCGAGCAGCGCGGCGGCCAGTGCGGGCGAGCGCGCGTCGGCGTTCATGGGCGCCGCAAAGGAGCGCGCGGCCGGCGTCGACGTTCAGGACGTACAGGCCGGTATTTCGTCGGGGTTCGCCAGCATGGGTGCCGGACTGGCGAGTATGGGCTCGGCCATGGGGTCTAAAATGGACGAGGCGGGGTTCAAGATGCCGACCTCGGAGGGCATGTCGTCTGGCTTCTCGAGCATGACGTCTAAAATGTCCATGCCGGACACGTCGGGCATCTCGTCGGGATTTTCGAGCTTGACATCCAAGATGAGCATGCCGGATACGTCTGGGTTCAAGATGCCGGGCACTGACGGCCTCTCCTCGGGCTTTTCCTCGATGACCTCGAAGATGAGCATGCCCGACACGTCGAGCTACTCCCTGGCCAATCCCCCTTCCCTCTCCTCTGTTCCCGACGCGCCAAAGTTTGCCGTCCCCGACGCCGTCTCCTCCACCCTCTCCTCGTACCAGACCAAGGCGCAGGGAGCCGCGACAAACGTCCTCGCGGGCCACATTGCAGGCCAGATGGCCGCCCAGACGCCCGGCATGCCCTCGGCATTTACAAATATGGCGTCCACAGCCCTCGCATCACACATGACCTCGCAAGCAAGCAACGCCCTCTCCGCGAGCGCAGCTTCCGCCACGGCATCCGCGACCGACCGCGCCAACGCCTTCACCTCGGGCCTCACGTCGTCGCTCAACTCGAATATCTCCAGTTTCAACTCTGGCGTGTCCACCCTCAGTTCTGCCGCGACGGCCGCCTCGGACCTCGCAGCTACAGGGTCCAAGATTGGTGGACTGGGAGCCATGCCCAATGTTCCGTCTTTCCCGTCCTGGGGGGATACCTGGGGCTCCCCGACCACAGCAAAGGAGGAAGTCCGGGCACCAACCCCAATACGGTCTCCGTCCCCGGAGGCGTTCGGTGACGTGTGGGGAGCAGATGAGAAGGCCCCGCCAGTCCGCTCTTCATCCCCTCATTCGGAATCTCTTCCCGTCCGCGCGTCTCGTACTCCCTCTCCTACCCAATCCCCCACCCGATCTCCTATCACGACAGCTCGCAGCATGGCCTCCTCTCCACGCAAGAGCCTCGAGGCGCGCCTCTCACGCGAGCTGTCACGCAACCTCTCGACCGAGCGTCGCGCGTCTGCAGCATCGGGATCGCTTCCAGGCTCTCCGCTCAAGACTGGGGCAGTGGAGATTGACGTACCGGATATTGCCCTCGCCACGGCGTCTCCGATATCCCCCATCGCCGCTGCAGCTGTCGGCTCCCCGCCGAGCGGTTTCGCCTCCTTTGGCGACCTGCCAGACATGCCAGATGTGTCCTCGTCGTCACTCAAACTCGAAGCGGACACCTCTATCAAACGTTCATCCTCGTTCGGCTCTGACTTTGGCGGGTTTGCGGATGTCGGCGAGGCGAGTGCGTGGGGAGGGTCCGCCAACGACTCGTGGAAGAAGGACGACTGGGGAGGCGACGACAGCTATGGCGGCGCGGAGGAGGGCTATGCGTCGTGGGGTGGCGTGCGCACCGCGACCCCGCCCGCACAGGCCCAGCCACAGGAGGAGCGCTGGGCGGCCGCGCAGCGCACTATCCGCCTGAAGGAGGAGCGCGCGCCGTTTGAGAAGATTGAAAAGCTCAAGCGCGAGTGGGACGGCGTCGCGGCTTCTGTTATTGGCGAGAAGGACCAGCTCCAGACGATGGACGAGGACGAGGAGAAGAAGCTTGACGACGGGGTGAAAGTGCTCGAAGAGAATGTCGCCGAGACGCTCCGCTCGCTCACTGAGGTCCCCGACACTCGCATGCCCCCGATCCACACACTCACCACGCACCAGCAGTACACTGCCGCGCTGTCCCGGTCAACCGCCCACTCGTCAATGTCTCTCCTCCGCATGCCGATGCGTCCGCGCCGGCTCGAGGGGCTGTCATTTGGCCCAGGGCTGGAAGGCACCTGGGGCGACCGGTCACGCCTCGGTGAACAGGACGCGGACAAGGCTGCGGCGCCGGCAGCTGAGGAAGCGGTACCCAGCAGGTGGAGCTTTTGGAAGAAGAGCTCCACCCCCAAACCGCTGGTCACATCTGGCGGCGGCATGTTGGAGGTCAAGACGCCGTCGACTGCCGCGTCCACCCCGATCACGCCGCAGCCCCCGGCAGTGTCCGTCGACCTCACTGCGGCCGCCGCGACTGCGGCAGCAGCAGGCGCACCTTCTGGATCTGCCCGCGCGTCCATATCTTCCGCGCCTCGCGGATCGGGATCCCGGCCGCAGTCCATCATCCCCTCTCGCCCTGCGACACCCCCGGTTGTCCCCGCTGCGGCTCCGATCCCATCCTTCGAAGACACGGGCCACGAGGCGCCGCGACAGTCCTTGTCAGAACCCGACGCTCAGGCGCCTGCATCGCGAAGCTTCTGGCGCTGGGGCCGGCGCGCCACGCCATCTACAGAACAGCAGGCGCAGACCGAATCTGAGTCTGCTCAACGTCTCTCAGGCGACCACGACGAAGACATTGATCTCGGAGAAGACGACTTTGCATTCCTCGCCGACGTTCCCTCCATGCCGACACCTGCCTCGCGCGGCACCGCCGACCTCCTCGGCTTCGGCGGGCCAGAAACCCTCGAAACCGTTCTCCAGCCGCAGACCAAGGCTTCCCCACTTGCCCCCCCACCGCGCGGCTCGAGAGGCCCGCCGCCCCGCCAGTCGACGTTCGTCGCCCGCATGGCAACGGGGCCGAAGAAGCCGCAGCCATCGACAATGGACCTTCTCTCCGGTCTCGATTTCGATGCCCCGCCGACCTCGTCGCCGACGCAGAGCCGGCCCTCGTCTACAATTGGCTGGGACGACATTCTTGCTCCGACAGCACCTAAGACGCCGCCGATCCTCCCCCCGCCTCCGGGACCCGCGCGGTCGAGCACGCCTCCGAGCATCGCACCGCCCCCAGGGAGGACGTCCACGTCGTCCATATCCGGTGCCAACATGTTCCGTGAGGGCACACCGCCGCTCGTTCCGGGCCCAGCGCCCGGCGGCCGCCCAATGTCTCCCGCCAGTCCGGCGGTCTCGTCGCCTCTGGCGGGGATGGCAGCCATGGTGCCCGGGCCACCAACAGTGCCTTCCAGGCGGTCGTCAATGGTTCCGAGCCCCGGTGCTGCCTCCCCCCGCATTCCGTCTCCTCCTCGCGTTGCCTCCCCACCGCGTGTCTCATCTCCGCCGACTGGGGCTCGTGTGTCATCTCCGCCCTTCTCATTCACACCCCTCGCCCCCTCAGCACCAAAGGCATCACCTGCGAGCGCAGGCAGCTCGGCCCCTCTGTTCCCCTCAATGGCATCGTTGTCCGTACCTGGCGGAGGCATGTCGCCCGCGTCGCCTCTCGGTCCTTCGGCAATGGCCACGCCAATCAGCCCTATGACGGCCAGCCCGATGTTTGCCAGCCCCCTTATGCCTTCGAAGCCCTCCAGCCGCTCAGCGGAACAGGGCTCACAAGACATGTTCGCCGACCTCTCGTTCACCCCCTCCGAGCCAGCAAAGACGACGCCGCTTCTCCGCCCGGGCCTCCTCCCGTCAACACCGGCCAATCGCCACCTTGCGTCTCCAGCGACGACCATTGGGTCTCCTGCGGTTGACGCGCCGCTGCTCGCGAGGCCCCGCACACCTGCACGCGTCGCGCCATCCACGTCTTTGAATGACGACTTTGGCGACTTTTCAGACTTTGCAGACTTTTCCACTGCGCCAGCGCAAACTGCAGGCAGGGGAGGGGACGGCTTCGACGACTTTGGCGACTTTGGCGAGTTCACGAGCTTTGACTCACCCGCCCCGCCACTGCCCGCCAAGACGCCCTGGACCGCGCCGCGGGGCACCACAACGAGCTCAAACTCGCCGGCACCGACCCCGCCCTCCAAGTCGCCGTATGCGCGTCCTGTCGGCAGCGCGCACTCGCCGACTGCGTCGCCCACGCCTGCTAACCGGCGAGGCGCGAGTGTCGACCACACCGCGACGCTTAACCTCCTCTCGAGCGCCAAGACGAGTCCTGGTCGCTGGCCTGCCATCCCGCCCCCTTCGGGTGCACCTGCTCCGCAGACCAGCTTCCTCCCCCCGCCGCCTGGAAGCAAGATTGCGAAGAAGAAGACGGCCGATCTGCTCGATCTCGATGACCTTATGGGTTGATGTGGGGGCTCGCGCCTGGCCAAGTCGCCGAGCTAGCCAAGCAGCCAAGCAGCCAAGCGGTCAAGCCCCCGACAAGCCGCATTACGAGTACCAACGGCTAGCGGGATACATACACACGTGCAGTGCTTCGAGCACTGGGTGTGCCACGCCAAGATTTGGCGGCTCAGTATCTGTGTACCGCGTCTGCCCGACATGTGAGGCTGGCGTGGTGGATGTAAGCATAATCATGGGTCGCACTCCTGTAGCCAGCGAGACAGCAGCCGAAGGAGATATGGGGGAGAGATACACGGGCGGGTGACATTCGTATGTGGTGTTTGACGCCGTGATGAGAATGAGTCAGAGAGCCGCATCGTTTCGCCGAGGCTTCGACGCGACTTTCCGCGAGGTGTTCGGTATTGGCATTGGCGCCGGTATTGCTACCACGCCATGGTTGTTTGCCGACGAACTTACGCGTGTCTACCGACTTGAACGCGCCGCACCGCGGCGTCACTGCCCCGCCGCTGCGATGTCCACGCTGGGGCGGCGGCGTAGATATCAGGAGAGAGAATGCCTAAAGGGCAGAAGGCAGAGTGGGGGTACACCCGACTCAGGCGCAGGGTCTAAGGATTGAGGGGCCGTTCTCGAAGCCGACTAGAAGGTATCGAGGTAATCGAAGGCCCAAGAGTGTGGGCGGTACCTTACGACAGTGGTGATTGTGGACGCGCAAAGACTTGGCGTGCGTCAAGCAGTCAGGAGTCGAGCGCGACCATGATAGACGATAGACGATAAGCACGGCGAATGGGATATCGGGATCGGGGTATGCGCTGTGCTGCGACCACCGTTCAGCGGCATACCCCATACCCGGCGTTGGGTCCGTCGTCTGTGGACCAACCTTGCTTGCGTGCCACCGCGTCCTCCCATCCTCAGCGGCGCTCGGCGCTCGGCGCCTTGGCGGGGGCGGGCGCCACTTGCGATCACTCGCATCGCTCGAGCGGCAGTGATACAATATGGCGGAGAGCTGTGGGGCGAGGCTGGCACGGCATGCCTGGATCTCGATCTCCCCCACATACCAGGCCCTATCTCCACACCCATCCCCAACCTGGACAGCGTCCACCTCAATTCTTCGAGTCCTCTCTTCTTGCTTGCCGGCGGGGTCTGGCGTCGCAGCAGCCACACTATGTCTCCACATTTCTCCACATCTCTCCACACATCTACTCCACACTCTCTCCGCATTTCTCCACATTTCTCTTGTCTCACTCCCCCACATCTGATATCTGCCGCATTCCATATATCAATCCTCCACTGTAAAGAATGAGCGCAACACCGGGGAACGGACGGAAGTGGTGAACCCACAGTGGTGTGGCCTCAATGCCGGAAAGCGAGATAGGAGATTCCGGGGCGTCACCAGGGACGGCTGGGCGTAGGTCGGTTCTGTCGGCGAGCCAAATCGGAACGTGTCGGATGTCGGGCAGAAGGACAGCAGGTGGCCAGCTCCGGAGCTCGTTCGTCTGGGTGGTCTATGCGGAGGTTCTGCTGAGTGTGCCTTCATTACGTTGTGGCACGGGCATATTGGAGTCGTCAATCGTTTGCGGCATCGACTTTCCGAGATGCCGATGCCGCCGCGGGCAAGACTGCTGACAACCCTGCCGGAATGTGTGCAGCTGACACTATGATAGCGAGCTCGCCGGTTTGAATGCGGACGAGCATGACATACGGCCACCTACGGCTGGTTGTGCGTGCAAACTGGCGGCGGTCCATGCATCGGTCGCGCCGTCAGTCGCGTCCCAGCCCTTGCGTCCAGCTGGAACCGGAGCTTGAAGCCACTTGGAGTGCTCCGTCTGCCACTTCCGCCTCGGTGCGGACGATAGTGATGCCGCGATGGTGTGCGCGAGTCCAGACCGGCAGCAGAGTAAGGTGCAATCTTAATTGTGCCTATGCTTGGGTGCTTGGGCATGCTTGGGTGTGCTTGTGCTTGTGCGTACTTGTGCTTGCGCTTGTGCTTCCGGGAAAACGAAGAACACTGAAGATGGTCTCGGTGCAATACAGTCGGACCTTGTTGATCTCTCGCCTCCCGCTACACTTGCCTCGATATGGATATGGAATACAATTGACTCTGTATTGCCCGACATCCAGAGAATGCACAGAAACAAACTCGCCGAGAGGGTGGAACAATGGAGTCAAGGTTCACTGCTCAGGGTGGGCAAATGTGTGGGGAAGCCAAGACCGCCAAGAGCATTACATCCAAGCAGGAGAGCACGACAGGCTTGCCCGACCGCCCGACATGCATCGTCGGGCAAGCGACTCTTTTGACAGACGGTCGGCAAAGCCTCGGTCTGGTGGCCAGCCGATGAGATTGTCTGTGCTCTGAGACAACGAGCAGTACAGTACCACTGTGCTGAATGCTCTTGCGGCCCTGTACACAATTGACCAGCTGTGGCATACGAGATACAAGATGAACCAAGGCCGCGACACAAAGCCGTAATCCCTCAGGGCCACATGCCGGCGCCACAGTCTTGGCATTCAAGGGACCCACCAGCGATACCGGCGGATGCCGCGCGGGGCCGCGGTCAGCCGCCATCGCATCCTCGCATGTCTTGGGATCTTGGGTATTCTTGGTGCTGCTTGGTGCTTGTTGCTCTTCTCTCTTTCCATGTGACCTGTGGCGCGCGCCGTCGCAATACAGCCTCCACAGGAACACTGATGGCAGCGATAACGGCAGCGAGCCGAGCTTACCTCCCATCTGGGCTGGCGGATACTCCGTGCCTTGTCATTGTCTGGCGCATGCCTCTCGAGAAATATGGACATCTGGCGTCTGGCGGCTCTGCGCGCTGCGGCATCGGCGTCGCCCGGCGGTAGCAGCCGCAACACCGACCCCGGGCAAGTCCGAGAGATGTGGTACTCGCCGGCCCACAGCCCACCGCGTTCGCTCCGGATGAAGAAACCTTCCAGATATGCGTCCGACTTCCCGATACCCAGATTCCAATTCCACATCGCTGAGATCCCAACACGCGGGCCAAGCACAAGCACAGGGGAAAGCGGCAGGTCCCGCGGGGCACCGACGCGCTGTGCGCACTGGCGCCGGGGCGTCGGTCCTGCCACTGGTAAACAGTCGTGATTGCGGGATGCGGATGGTGACGGGTATCGCGGGCGCGGCACATGCCTGATGTGAACAGAGTGGAGTGTCGATTGAGTGCGGCGCGCAGCGCCCTTGGGGCAGGGTGCCTGTGTGTGGGGTTTCCTGACAGAAGTGCAGGATGTCGCTGTTCGGGGCATCTAAGGGTTTTGTAATTCGCAGGCAAAGCCACAGACACATGCCACTGGAACTAGTCTCTCGCAGCTCGCGCAGCTCGCAAAAGGCCGTGGCCCGAAGGCTTTTGCTCCGAGTCGAGATCTTAACGAGGCACGCGCCAGGACGATCATGAGTGCACACTCTGTGGCCATTATGGCACCCGACGGATAACATGTACCGGGTGGTTGAGTTTGTCCTAGCTCGTGTGGCCCCGCGATGGAAATCATATGAAAGGAGCGCCTGTCGCGACCCCGACAAGAATCCCCAGGACCGACATCGACTCTGCAGCTGCAAGAGTCTCAAGAGTCATTGCTCTCGACTGTCGACAACACCGCTCCACACCACCGATTGATCTCGCCACTTGTCCCACATTCACATGCAGCCCGCCACTACCACGATGTCCGCCGACTCGATCGAAAAGCGGGAACCCCCTACCCACATCGAGCAGTATGGATCCGAGGACGCCGAGAAGAACCCCGTCGTCGTCCCGAGCAAGAACATTGACGAGGGCTTCGACCCCGACGAGATTAAGCGCATCACCAAGAAGATTGACTGGCGCCTCATCCCCGTCATGTCCATGTGCTACGCTATCTCCCTGATCGACCGTACCAACCTCGCCATTGCCCGTGCCGCCAACAACGTCTACATGGACCGCGAGATCGGTACCAACCTGGGCGACCGCTACTCGATCATTACCCTCGTCTTCTTTATCCCTTATATTGTGTTCGAGTTGCCGGTGAGTATTCCCCGATCCGAGTGGGCAGCTGTCTGCCAAGAGGACAATTTGGGAACGGTGTGTCGGAGCGTCCGAGACATCAACCTCGGCAGATTGTACCAGAAGTGGCGGACAAGTCAGTCATGCGATGAGGCTCCAGATCCCGTCTCACCTGCAACCGAGTCTAGTTGCCGATATTCCTCGACATATGACACCTCTCAGCCTCCCCCACTTGTGGCCAATGCTAACGCCACCAGTCTCAGCTCGGTCTTCGCAGATTTGGCGCCCGCATCTGGCTCGGTTCCGCTGTCCTCCTCTGGGGTATCGTCATGCTGGTCATGGGCTTCGCTCCCAACTGGAGCACCCTCGCCGCCTTGCGTGCGCTCCTCGGCATGTTCGAGTCGGCCCTCTTCCCCGGTGCCGCCTACCTCGTAAGTTGGCGTGTTGTAGCTGCCACCACCAAAGCTGGGACTGACTCTCCAGATTTCGTGCTGGTACCCGCGCAAGGACATGGCCCAGCGCAACGTCACCTTTTACATCACGTCTGCTGTTGCCGGTTCGTTCGCCAAGCCTCTCGGCTACGCTTTCTCGCTCCTTCACGGGAAGGGCGGCCGCTCTGGATGGCGCTACCTCTTCATCTTCTACGGTGCTCTTACGATTGTGATTGCCATCATCGCCTACATCTTCATCATCGACTTCCCGGACCGTGCCCCCTTCCTCAACGCCGAGGAGCGTCACATTGTCACCACCCGTATTGAGCGCGACCGTGCCGACTCGCAGCATGACCCCGTCACGTGGAAGAAGATTGGCAAGTACGCCAGCATGCTCCAGCCCTGGCTCTTCGCATTCATGTTCATGTCCACTACCACCGCCACCTACTCGCTCGCCTACTTCCTCCCGACCATCATTCAGTCCATGGGCTTCAGCAACGTCGAGTCGATGCTTCTCGGTACTCCCGCCTACTTTTGGGCCCTGATTCCCGCGCTCACCTGCGGCCGCATTGCCGACCGCATCAGGGGAACTCGCGCCGCTGTCGTCGTCTTCAACGCCATCTGCATTATCGTCGGCACCTGCATGTACGGTCTCCTCCCGGCCAAGCAGAAGGCTGCCCGCTTCGCCGGCATCTTCTTCGCCGTCTCAGGCGGTAACTCGAACGTCCCTCTCATCATCTCGTGGCAGCACACTGCCATCCGTGCCCAGTCCAAACGTGCCTACTGCTCAGCCGTGACCGTCGCCTTTGGCGGTATCGGTGGTATCCTCGGCTCCACTCTCTTTATGGAGAAGGAGAAGAAGAAGGGCTACCCCACCGGTATCTACTCGACGCTCGGTCTCAACGCCGCCGCCGTCTTCGTTGCCATCGGTCTCAACCTCTTCTACCGCCGCCAGAACCGTCGTGCGGAGCGTGGTGAGGTCGTCCTCGAGGACCATGAGGACTTCCGCTACCAGCACTAAGCGTGTGGTACGCTGTAGACACAGATGGGCCCAGGGAGCGGAACGGGAGCAGGTTAATGCGGCAAGTGTGCGATAGTCTGTGTGTACATTGGGATTGTGGAATTGGGCTGGGTTGAGAGTATTGAGTAACAGTAGCAAAGGTTTGAAAGGTTTGTCAATATCAGAAGGTACAGCGTAGTAGAGTGATGTAGTTAGCAGTTTTGGGATGTATTACTCTGGGATGTCACTAGTGCTGTGCTGGCTACCAACGTCGTGGAAGCAGCAGTTGGTGGCGAAAGCGTTCCCCATGGTACCCCATAGGACCTCATTTCTTCCCACAAATACCCCATTCTCCGGTCAGTCGGGCGCCAGTAGTCAGATCCCCAGCAAGACGTCGGAAGCGAGATAGAGTATGGGAACAACGTTGTGACCCCTCTGTGTGATCAGCGTTCTTGTTAGCGAAGAAATCCTGTCGGCGCCGTACACTCCGCACTCGCTTGCGATACAATCGAGTATGACAGGACGCAATAGCGATAGAGTCGCTGGGCAAGGCCTGGAGAGAACGCAATGTTGGGCGCTGTGAGATGTGGAAGGGGCGAGTGGCAAGTGTGGCGGGATAGAGGATGAGCAAGTGGGCGTATGGAAGAGCAAGCAAGCGGGGGTGGAAGTCGAAAATAAAATCCAATAAACCACGTAAAAATTATAAAAAAATCACTGGAAGCTGTGACGAAAATGAGCAACGCTTTCCTCACAACTTCCTCACTCACCTGTCCACAAGATACTTGTCGTCCGCGCTACTTCTGATGGCGAGGAGCAGTCCTGGAGTTCGGTATTCTGGAAGCAGAAATAAATGGGTGGATATAGCGTACAGAATGGACTAGACCCCTACTTCCGGGATGTATCCCACCGAACCTTGGTGTAACCCAGCGGTTGATCATGATGGACAGCGATGGGGTTTGCGATACAGGGGAAGAATGCAGCTAAACCCACAAGACCGGAAGAGACATAGGTATTTATGCATCTCCCAACGATGCGACTACGCTCTCGGCGCCCAAGCTAACGCCATCGGTGGTCCACAAGTCGCCAGAACTCACATGGACAGAGCTCGGCATCGGCGCCGCCCGGTGGCGGGCCCGCGATGCCGCGGCCGAGTAGCGGTTGCCGCTGACAAAGTCACGAGAGGAGAAAGTGGGACAGACACCGTTCAGCTACATCTGCTGGCGCAGATACAGTTAGGCGGAGAAAGGTAGCGTTGTTCAGGCGCTCTATCTTCTATCCATGCGCTACGTCCCTCGCCGGTGGCACATGACCTCGGGCGTGGCCGTTAGCTCGAGCTCGCACACGGATTTTGTTTTCAATGTTAGCTGAAATGAGTGAAGCAGTGTGAGCATGGAGGACGAGCTAGGCGGAGCTTGTCGCGCGAGAGGGTCGGTGTGGTACTGATAACTAAGAGAACCAAGAGTGCCCTCCGCAGCTTCTTGAACTGTTCCCCGTATCAGACGTGGTGTAGTCAATTGGGAAATTTCCACGCGCGCCCCGAGAGCTGAGAGAGTATCGACAGACCAACGTACGAACATCATACGCCGTTGTCACGATCTCCTCGACTTGCCCAGATCATCTGTCAGTGCCACGACCGCGTAGCGCTCCAGACAGTGAGCAGTGAGAACATTATTTTCATCCCCATCACAAACACTTAGATGCGTACATACACACAGTCTCACCTCCATCTACACACATCTGCACTCTGCGTGCCCCCACGGTCTTAAATCTTCTTTGATTTAGTTCTTCGAGCTCGAGCTCGAGCTCCACGACGCAGTGTAGCCCCATCCGCAGGGGTTGCCGTTCGCGTCGCGAATCACATACTCCCTTTTGTTCATCGGGTTAGATGTCTGCTGCGTGTTAGTGGATACAAAAAAATTAAACAATGTCCACTCACGCCATCCATCCTGCGCTCAACAGCCTCATTCTTCCCCGTTGGGGCCGTTACCGCATCGCCCGGCCACGCGTCTGCCGGCCGCACCTCCTCGGTAGTGTAGCCCGCGGCATCGGCGAAGAACGCTTCAAACGGATCGACATGGCGGCGCGAGCGCGAACGGTTGGAGAAGAATGGGTCCGAGAAGAACTGGTCGTTGCCAAACGGATCGTTGGCCGGGGAGCAATGGCCGAACATGCTGCCGCCCATAAAGGGGAAGCCGGCACCAAACGGGCCGAATCCACCGCGGCTCTGGCCACCAAAGCCGCCGCCAAAGCCGCCGAACGGGTCCATACGGTCCATTCCGGAGTACGACTGGAAACCTGGGAAACCAAACGACGGGAACGATGGGAATCCGCCAAAGCCTGGCATGGGGGAGAAGTCAAATGGCTCAAAGTCCCTGTACGCCGCCGCATCGCGCCGGCGACGAGCTGCTAGCTCGGCATCGTACGCTGCGCGCCGCGCCGGGTCAGAGAGGACCTCGTATGCATCTGTCGTCAGCATACTGATACGGCTCGACAAAAAGCGGCGAGCCATTCTGCTACGCTGGTCGGATCATTGCCGGCTACGCCCAGAGGCGACTCCAGGTGAGGTGGGCGCACTGTTTCCCACTCTCACAGTCAAGCGCACGATATGCGTGGCATTTGCATTCTCTGAAACGGAAAGGGGGGCACAATGGCATGGTGAGTACACTCACGGAGTAGGGTCTGGAACGACGCGGTCTCGGCACCCTTATCAGGATGGTTCTCACGTGCTAGGAGAAGGTACGCTTTGCGGACTGTTGTGAGTGACGAGCTCCGCGAGAGAGAACAATAGTGAAGAGGGTTGCGAGGACGAGTGTGAAGGAAGGTGGAGCGCTTTATCGAGGCCGTTATCCCATCTACTCGAGCATGAAGGCCGGGTGGCAACAGTCTTTCCGCTGGAATATACCCACTCTGACTCGTGGACGCGCGCGCGTCGACCTTGAGGACGGCGTACAGGTCGTCGTCGTTGGACATTGTGGATATGAGTGAGTGCTGAGGAGGATGTGAGTGAGTGTGCGTTGAAAGAAATGGGAGTGATCGATGGATCCAATGGATCGAAAGAAATGGTGCTACGACAGCCTGGCAGATGACGTTTGTCCTTCCTCGTCCGACGGAGGAATGTGGAGTGATTAGTGGCACCAATTGGATTTGTTCAGCACGCGCAATTCACGCGCGATTTGATAACAACTTTCAAATCAACCCACAATACCTCCCCCAGGATGTTGTCATTGATCGTTATCTCCAGCTCCTGTTCGGTGTCCCAGCAGTAGATATGGATCGTCAATCTGCATGCGACTCTACTAGATTATGCTCGCAGACGCACCACATGGGTGCAGGTCATGCGTTTTTGTGTCTGTGTCGGCACAGTCTCTAAATCTACGCCTTGGGGGCCGCGGCAGGGGCAGCCTCCGATGCCTTGTCGTCGGGGTTGTGCTGGCCAACGGGGCGCATCGCCGGGAAGAGAAGGACCTCCTTGATGTTGGCCGAGTCGGTAAGGAACATGACGAGACGGTCAATACCGAGACCCCAACCACCGGTAGGCGGGAGACCGTACTCGAGACTGAATGTCAGTTATGTAAGGAGTCAGACAACTCACGCGTTGATGAAGGTCTCGTCGACACCCTGGGCCTCGTCGTCGCCCTGCTCCTTCTGGCGGACCTGCTCCTCGAAGCGGTCGCGCTGGTCGAAGGGGTCGTTGAGCTCGGTGTAGGCGTTGCAAATCTCCTTGGTGGCGACGAAGCACTCGAAGCGCTCGCAGAGTCCCGGACGCGAACGGTGGTGCTTGGCAAGCGGGGACATGACCTGGGGGTGGCCAACGATAAACGAGGGGTTGATGCACTGGTTCTCGATGAACTCGCCGACGAGCTTGTCAAGGAGACGGGCGTTGGTCTTGGGCTCGGAGCAGTCGACGTTGTGCTTGGCGCAGAGCTCACGGAGGAACTTGTTGGCCTCCTCGGTGTGGAGGGTCTCGCCAGGAGGGAACTTGACGTCGAGCTGCTTCTCAAGCTCCTGGATCATGTCAAAGCGCTTCCAGGGGCGGGCAAAGTCAATCTCGTAAGACTTGGCACCCTCACCCTTGCCCTTGGGGTGGAAGGTGATCTTGGTGCCGCCAGTGAGGTACTGAACCATGCCCGAGATCATGGTCTCGGTCATGTCCATGAGGTCGTACATGTCAGCGTAGGCCATGTAGAACTCGCAGATGGAGAACTCGGGGTTGTGGGTCATGTCGATCTGCTCGTTACGGAACACGCGGCCAATCTCGAAGACACGGTCGAGACCACCAACAACAAGCTCCTTGAGGTAGAGCTCGGGGGCGATACGCATGAAGAGGTCGAGCTTGAGGTCGTTGTGGTGGGTGACGAACGGCTTGGCGACGGCACCACCGGCGATCATGGACATCATGGGGGTCTCAACCTCAAGGAATCCAAGGCCGTCAAGGTACTTGCGGATGTAGTTGACAATCTTCGAACGAGCGATGAAGATGTCACGGGTGTTCTGGTTGACAATGAGGTCGAGGTAGCGCTTGCGGTAGCGAGTCTCAACGTCGACGAGACCCTCACGACCGGGGAGCTGGTGAAGGCAGGGCGAGAGGAGCTTGATATCCGAGACAGCGAGCGAGAGCTCACCCATCTTGGTACGCGTGGGCTTGCCGGTGACACCGATAATGTCACCACGGCGGATAAGGTCGTTGGAGGCAAGGAACTCGTCAAGCGACTTGGCGTTCTGGGCCTGCGCGAGGATCTGGACCTTGGCACCGTCGGCGCGAATGTCGTAGAAGCGGAGCTTGTTGGACGACGAGCGCAGAGAGTAGACACGGCCAGCAAGAGTGATCGGCTCGGGGACCTCGACGGTCTGGCCGTCGGCAACCTTGCCTTCGGCTCCCCACTCGCGGACAAACGCGGGGATGCCCGTGGTAGCGTGGAACTTGTGGGGGTAGGGGTCGGGGTTCCTGGATTCGCGGAGCTTCTTGATCTCGGCAACACGGAAGTCGTAGAAGGCAGCCGCGTCCATCTCCTCGGTGTCGGGCTTGGCGTCGCCGGCAGCCTTGGGCTTGGGAGGAGCGGCGGCGACCTTGGCAGCCTTCGCGGTCTCCTTCTCGCGCTGCTTCTGCCTACGCTTGAGCTCGCTGAGACGTTAGCTCAACGAAGAGGTTAGGAGAGAGGTTCAGGTAAACGATTTCTGTTCGCGAAATCGGCGAGAGCAAGGACCTGCTGCTGATTATCTCACTGCTCTACAGCAGCGCATGTCCCAGCTCTCAGACCTCAACTCACGACTTGGAGATCATCTCCCCGGTGACCGGGTCCTTGTGGAGGGAGGCGTCGGGAGCGGACATGGTGAATGCGCGGTGGGTGAGATAAGGCGGTGTGCGGAGTGAGATGAGATTTTGCGAAATGAGGTTTTGCGGGTCACGCGAGTGGAGCTGCGTGCGGGGGAGGGCGAGGCTGCGAAGAGTGGTGGACAGATGTAACCGCCGTGTGAGGGCTGTCAGCATACAGTTGTTGGGAGAGATAAAGGGGTGTTGGAAAAGGAGAAGGGTTGGGGTGTGTTGAAGATAAGGGAGGCAGGCCGAGGTGGTATCGAGTCACAGCCGAAAAAGGCACAGCGACGGCGAGCAGCCAGTCTCGAGTCGCGAGCAAAGCACAAATTGTAATCTGCCAGATCAATTCCCCCTTATTATGACGTGTAGTTAATTATGGTTTTAGGTAGCCGAGATTATCACAACTTTTCCATTGCGTGGGATTATGTAATTGTCTTATGTTCATCTTTGTTGGATCGACAAAAGTCGGGAGACGGAGATGAAAGATGAAAGAAACGACAATTGAGCAACAGACCGATCAAGATATCGCGCGATATCCATATCACTCCGCATTCACCACTCACACCACACTCTCACCGCGATGTTCTTCTCGGCGATCTCGACGGTCCTCGGGGCCTCGGCCTCGCGCATGCCCAGCATCTTTGCAGGATCTAGCCGTTCCGTCGTGCACCTCGCGAACATTGGTCCCGCCAAGGGCTCGACAAAGACCGTAAGTCGTCTCAGAGTCGGATTTCGACCTCGCAACTCGGGACCGCGCGGCGAAGAGCGAGCATCGGCGCCTTGGGAGATTATGAGGAGAAATGGACGGCATTCCGGAAGGGACAGGCAAAGCACGTTGAGCTGTACTTCTCGAACAGTGTGGCTCGGCACGTCGTCTCATGAACTCGGAGGAATGATACCGCGAAAGGCATTAAAAGCGGAGCGCGTGTCTTTCGAACATCTGTGCTCGCTTTCTGGGACACTGTTATCGTTCTCTGTCTTGCGTGATAGACCGAACGGCTGGTCTTCGTGCGCCATCTACCCAAGCTATTCGATCTTGCACAACGGGATGCTACCGCGCCTCAACGACTTGAGGCAGTGCTCTTGCTGTTCGCAGTGGCTTCAGGAGCGGGAACCGAAGAGGATTTTCTGTTTTCCGGTTGACTCGCTTGTTCAATTCCTTCCTGTCCAGAGGAACTGCCTTTCTCACGTCATCGCGCCACCTCTTCACCAGCTAACACTCAGAACACCCGTCGCGGTCGTGGCCAGGGATCCGGCAAGGGCGGAACCGCCGGTCGTGGTCACAAGGGTCAGCTTGCGCGGTCTGGCAACGGCAAGCCGACGCCGGGATTCGCGGGTGGCCAGACACCGATTATGCGCCTCTTCCCGAAGCGCGGTTTCCTCAACTTTACGCGCCGGACATACGCCCCGCTCCCGCTGAAACGCCTGCAGCAGTGGATCGCCGACGAGCGCCTCGACCCCAGCATGCCGATCACTGTTGGTGCCGTTGTCCGTTCGAACGCCGTTCACGGCCTCGGCAAGCAGGCGGGCATCAAGCTCCTCGGCCCCGTCGACCCCGACCTCCCCCTTCCGCCGCTCAACCTCGAGCTCTCCCGGTTCTCCAAGTCGGCTGCCGACGCCGTCATCGCCGCCGGAGGAAAAGTGACTGCTGTCTACCACAACAACCTCTCCCTCCGCCAGGAGATCTTCCCCGAGAAGTTCATCGGGCGCGAGGTCCGCATGGCCCAGCCCACGCGCAGGACTGACCTCGGTGAGTGTCCGGCGCTAACAGATGACGTTTTTGCTTTGGCTATCTGTGCTTTATTCCTCTTATTGGATTATCGTGCTGACACCGGGCAGAGTACTACACCAACCCCGCGAACCACGGATATCTCGCCAACACCCCGCTCGCCGAGATGGTGGCCGCGGCGACCAAGCTGGTCAAGGGCAAGTAGGAGACGACGGATTTCTGTACATAGCATGCAATCATACAGCTCATGGGAGATGGGTTTACGGGTCTGTAAGAGTGCACTGTTGTGATCGCGGTGCAACCAGAGCACGCTGAGTGCATCACAAATAGATCATAGATCATAGATCATGGATGGTCCGTCTGTCGGATTGACAGAAATCAGGTTCGCCACCAAAAATTGCTTCCGTTCAATGACGACCGAGACACTCCTCGGCGGCGCGACAACAAATGACCACAGTGAGACCAACATTTCACTCCTTCTGCTTCTCCTCAAACAACAAAATCATGAAGTAAGCTTTCCTGACAGCCGAGTCAAGCTTACCCCAGCTCGATCCGGGAGATCAACAAGATCAACCAGCGCGAGCTCGAGCTCGGCGTCAAGGGCTCGTGGCACGATGAGTTCCGGGGTACGTCCACCACCTCCTTCACTTCTGACCGCAGACTCGGCATACATTTTCGTTGGCGGGCTGCATTTCGAGATGACGGAGGGCGACGTCCTGACGGTGTTCTCGCAGTGGGGCGAGATTGCGGACGTTTCCCTGCCGCGCGATAAGGAGACGGGCAAGACGCGCGGCTTCGGGTTTCTCATGTACGAGGACCAGCGGAGCACCGTGCTCGCTGTCGACAACATGAATGGCGCGCAGGTTCTGGGAAGGACACTCCGCGTCGACCACGTACGGGAGTATCGCCAGCCCGGGAAGCGTAACGAGGAGGGCGAGTACGAGGAGCCCGAGCAGCCGACGTACAATGCGCGCCCGAAGCCCATCGAGGGTACGTCCCGGGATGTAGCGGCGCTGACGGCAGATTCGGGAGACGAGTCGGATACTGCTTCTGAGAAATCGGACGGGCTGGACTCTGACGACCCGATGACGGCGTTTATCCGTGCCAAGAAGCGCAAGAGCGAGAAAGACGAGGAGAAGGCCGCAGCGAAGAAGGCGCGTAAAGCGGAACGCGAGCGTATTCGTGCGGAACGGGCTGAGCGCCGCGCGAAGCGCGAGGGAAGTGGACGGGAGAAGGAGAAGGAGAAGGAGAAGGATCGCGGCCGCGATGGCCGGGATAGAAAGGAGCGCGACAGGGATGGAGAGCGGACCCGCAGCCCCGAGAAACGTCGCGACGACCGCGAGCGGACACGCGAGAAGGAGCCGCGCCGTGATGACCGTGATCACGAGGCGAGGCGCGGGGAGCGCCGGCCGGCTGATGACCCTCGCCGTCCAGACGACCGGCAGCACAGGCCGGCCGGGAGGGACGACCGCAGTGAAGGTCGCCGCGACATCCGCGATCGTGACTCTCGTGAAGCACGCGATTCCCGCGAGCGCGACGACCGCCGGCGAGACGACCGCCGCGACCGTGATCCCCGCGACGACCGTACCAGTGACAGGCGCGGGTCTCGGGGCGATGACCGGAGGGACTACGGCAGGGATGAGCGCCGTGAGAGGGACGACCGGGACAGGCGGTACGACCGCCGCTAGACACTACAATGTGACCTTCTGGGGTCCGTAATTGCACCAGTACACTGTAGATATGAAGCTGTGTATTGATCCGTGCATATGCCATGAACTAACAACCATCCCCTTACCAGAACCGCTTGCGGCGCTCGCGGATCGCGCGCGCGAGCGACTTGCGCTCGCCCCAGCTCGACTTCTGCAGCTCGAGCTTGGCGGCAATGTCGGCGGCCTGCGCCTTCGAGAGCGGCGCGAGCTTCGAGATCCGGTGGTACTCCTCGCGCGGGATGTTCAGCCTGCGTGTTAGCGGTGTCTGAGAAAGGGTAGGGAAGAGAGGGGGAGGAGAGGATCGCTCGCCGAGGTGTGTGGGTCTTCGTGGCTCTCATGTCGCTCTCTCTCAACGTATTCTGTTGAGTGCACTGTTTATTGTCCTCGGACAGCATCCAGAAGCCGAATAGAACAGGCCCAGAGGCCATTCAGCAATTCAGCACACAACCAGCCTCCCTCCCCGATCACCACATCCACAGGCAGCTTCCACCTCCACCTCCTCGTCCAACATCCCATACTCACTCCTTGGCAATCTCGCTCCTCGAACGGCCGATAGCGCGCATCTCGATAATCTTATTCTTCATCTCCTGGCTCCATTCCGGGAGGGGCGAGAGATCGCGCGTCGGACGACGGAGCGGGGCGGCCTGCTCGCCCGTGAGGCGGACCTGCTCGCCAGCAGTCCAGCGCAGGAACTCGGGGACGGTGCCGGTCGTGTAGCTCGGGGCAGTGGGCGGCGGCGAGTGGTGGAACGTGTAGTTTGTGCCCTCGAGCGGCACCGACGACGTGCTGGGAGCAGGCACATCGCCGAGCGCGGCGGGGTGCGTGACGGCCGTTCCCTCGGTCGGGCGCGGCGCAGCGGGCGCAGCGTGCGGGTCGCGGAAGGCCGGGACGCGCGGCGGGCGCGCGTGGTGCACCACGCTCCTGGTGAGCGAAAGGCTGAGGCGCGGGATCAGTGGGCGGGTCGCCATCGTTGTTGTGAGGTTTGTGGTGGACAACTCGGACTTTTGGGTTGAGGTCGAGTGACTTAGTCGAGCGGAGGATCGTCCTCTTCGGACTTTGATGAGCCTGATACACTGCAAGACGCTGAGCAGGAAAAAGCCGAAAAAATATCAGGCTGAGGAGATATTTGTATTACGTATTAGACCTGGCCTGTTTTCCTAATCAAGTACAGGTCATTGTTTTGAGATTTGCAGATCGACAAGTCTGCTATTGCCAAGAAGGCGCGCTTGGGCTGCGGTTTGCCTACTTTGTGTTGGATCAGAACTGTTAGGTATGCACCAACAAGACAAGCTGTTAGGCCGGAGGCCGCTGGTCCACCACATTTGTGCTCCTCGGTCTTCGTCGGTCTCCGAGCAAGTGTGAGGCTCAGAGTGCGAATATCGCCCCGCGGCGCAGTAGTGCCCCGGTTCTGGACACCGCCAAGGAGCAGAAAATGCCAGCCAGGGAGGGGCGGCTGGCGAATGAATAGGCAAAGAAAACAACAAGAAAAACAGAAAGCAAAAGAGCATCCAGCCCATTTTGCGCCCAATTGGTCCCGCGTACGTTGTGCGTCACCCGGGGACCTCACGGGGACCTGGGACGCGAATGATTTTTCTTCCCCTCCCGGGCGCTACCCGTGCCTGTGGGATGGTCATTGATTTCAAGGAACACAACAACCCTTTTGACGCCAGTCTTACCAGCCATCTCCGCGCTCCATATTCCTGGACCCCTCCTCCTGGACCCCTCCCCCGTTCCAATGTTGTCCGTTTGTGCGTGCTTTTCTGCGCCACGGTCCGGCCTTCCAGTGCGTCCACAGGCGGGCACAGACCGCCCTTAGTCAAGATTTGGCGGCGTTGGGCTGGAGAAAACTGCGATGGACGAGGCGGAGGCGAGCAAGTCGCGATCGGGGTTCTGTGTCTGGTCGAATGGTGTCTTCCAACTCGCGGGTCATCTCGCGCGACCCCAGAGACGGTCAAGGTTTCTGGCACGGCGACCTGAGGCGACATGCCATACACTTGCGCTCGTCGTACGCTCACTTTCAGACTCTCCGTCAGTCGCAATGCCCGAAAGAAGGATTCTCTCGCGATCTCTCGTGATCCATCTCTCGGACGAATCTGCACGCCCGGACCTCGTTTGATCCACGGTTTTATTCTCCTTTCCTTACGTGCACGGCGGAAAGTAGATCCCTGAAGTATTACTGTACACACTGTGTGTTGTGCCAAGTGGCCAACAAGTGGCCGTTCGGCGGTCACGCATGGAGCTGCAGGCACAGCACGACAGGGGTTGGAATCAGGAGCATGCAGCTTCGGAATGCTGGGAGGCGGCTTGGGTTCTTTGTCTACGTAAAGCGCAGAGTGATGCAAAGGATTCAGGCTACCTGCAGCCGTAATAACACGAGAGACCGGATCCAGCGGACGTGCAGAATCCAGGACAACCTTGCCCGAGAAGGGTGGCACTATGGAAGCCAAGGGCCAAGGAGGATTCAACGGCGAAGGCTGGCAGCGAGGCGTTCATCAGGCAAGCCTAGGCGTCCTCTTGGTCGCACTAGCTGGTATCCCGAGGGTCCTCCGAAGCTTCCCACTGGGCATCAAGTGTCCAGGTGGGACGCTAACTGCGGCTGCTGCAGCTACTGCGGGCCACGGCGGCTTCTGGTGACTGGCGTGCCCATCCCACATTAGCGAGCCAGGGTCGGTGAGCGCAAGAGCAAACCTTGATCCCTGCGCAATTGAAGCCATTGGCGCGTGCTTCCCCGTGGAGCGCGCACGAGCGGTGAGACCTGTGCGCAGAAGATCAGAAGAACTGGCTCACGTCAGGCGCAGAAGACCAGAGGAATAGATTAAGCACAAGGGGCGGCTGTGTGCGATGGACCATGGGATGATGGCGGGCGCGAGCGCGTCGTGCCGAGAAATGTCGAGAGACAGAATGACATGCATCCTCGGGGATGCTGCCTATTTTCTCCAGCTGGAAGAGTAGCGCGACTCCTGCAGCAGGCAGCATGCCCAAGTGACCCAGGAGACCAGGCAAACGGCACCCAAACGTAAACTCGACAGCGCTGGATTCTTAAACCATCCATACCCATTCCCCCCCTCCTCTCTTCTTTTCTTCTTTCTTTCTCCAATCTCCCCTTCCATCACCACCACTTTATTCTCCATCTCCATCCCCCAGCACTCGCTAGTCGAGCCGCATCCTCTTCTCACTGCTTGACGCAGTACGCCCTGGTGGCCATCGCCCGCATCTCTCCACCCCAGCTATTCCTGTTGTTTAGATTTGCTTGCAGCGCAGCAGAGAAAAACAGCCCTTTCAACACCGCCTGATTTCCGTGAAAACAGCAGTGGCCCTGCCCCAGCAGCCACAGTAACAGCCATGCGTGTCACTTCGGCCGGCCCGTCCATCGTCCTCGGCACCCTCCTGGTCTCCCAGGCTGTGGTCGCCGCGCCGTCCCCCCGCCGCCCGTACTCTCCTCACTTCCGCAAGATCTACCGCCGCGTGAAAGGAGAGGCAGAGGACACACCCTCCCCCGTCGCTGAACCTGTGGCCTCCTCGACCAGCGCTGGCGCTGCCGAGGAGTCCCCGGTCGTGGTGTCGATCCACAACTCGACTGTCATCGTCTCGGTCCAGAACGCGACTATCAACGTAGACCCGGAGTCTGTCGCCAACTCGACCGAGTCCACCGAGACAAACACCACAACTACCGACACGGAGCCGAGCGCCAACATTACTTCGACCATTGTTCCCGTGCCCGAATCTACTGACAACTCGACGGCCCCGACGGCGACCGACCTCCCGGCCAACTCAACTGCGCCCTCGGTCACCTCGCTTCCCTCGGAGTCGGCGACTGAGACCTCTGCGCTTCCCTCCGAGTCGGCAACTGAGACCTCCGCGATTCCCTCGGAATCGGCGACCGAGACCGAGGCCGCACCCGAGTCGGAGGCCAGCTCCACCCAGAATGCCATCCCCAAGCCGTCGTACCCGGCCCACAACATGAACAACACCATCCCTGTGCCGCCCAACCTCGACCCCGAGGCCGAGGCGTCGATAACCTCGCAGGCCGGTGTTTTCGAGACCATTTCGTTCACGTCTTTCCAGCCTGCGCCTACCGAGACTTCCTCTGCTGAGGAGTCAACCAAGACCGCCGAGGCGCCCACTGAGACCTCTGAGGCCCCCGCTGAGACTGAGGAACCCACCGAGACCGACGACGCTTCTCCCTCGCCGACCGACCCCGCCGTGGAGGACGAGGTGGAGAAGATTGCCCAGGACTACGTTAACTCTATGCTCCACAACGGGCTTGGCGGTCTCGGAAAGTATCTCCCGACCGTTACCCTCGAGCTCGTCCTCGAGCCCACCCAGGAGGCTGACGGCTCGTGGGACTATGTTGTTCACCTCGGCGCGGACGGCACTCCTACTGCCTACCCCACCTACGTGTCTTCCACGTCGCCCGCGACCCCTGCTCCTACCACTGAGGCCCCTGTTGCTCCTACGACTACCCCGGCGCCGGCTCCGCCTTCCCCGCCAGCTGCTGAGCAGCCCAAGCCGGACGCCAACGAGAACACTGGCAACCCTGATAGCGTCACCACCCAGGTCGACATTGGCGCCGACCCGTCGCCGACCGTCTCCAACCCCTTCCTGGTCCCCGCCGGCAGCGCCAACGTAATTGGCGAGGCTACCACTACTCAGGCCCCGGCCCCTGCGCCTACGACCCAGACTATCCCGACCCACACTATCGACGCCGCCAACCCGCCCCCGGCCACCACGGACAACGTTCAGGAGCCCGCTCCCTCAGTCGACGACAACGAGCCTGCTCCGACCGAGGACACAAACTGGTCTGAGCCTGCTCCCACTGAGGACACCAACTGGTCTGAGCCTGCTCCCACCGAGACCCCCGCTGAGGAGCCCGCTCCCACCGAGACCCCCGCTGAGGAGCCCGCTCCCACCAGCGACGGTGTGACCGAGCCGCTCCCCACTGAAACCAACGTTGCTCCCGAGCCGACCACCACCGACGACAACTCCGCCCCGGCCCCCACAACCACCGACGCACCCGAGGATACCCCCACTACTGACAATGGCGACAACACACCAGCTCCCACGGACACGGACAACGGTTCGTCCTCGGACATTAATACCCCTTCGCCCACGGAAAGCAGCTCGTCTGACGACTCCACTGCTGCCCCTGCTCAAACCGACGAGGCTTCCGCCACTGAGCCTTCGCTTCCTGAGACTGAGACTGGCATTCCTGTCCAGTCGGACTCTGAGACAGCTCCCCCCGCAGCTACCTCCGACACCGAGTCGGCGCCCTCCGCCGAGGTTGCTCCTACCGCTGAGGCAACCTCCGAGGCTCCCTCGGCGACTGAGGCTGTCCCGACCACTGAGTCAGTCCCCAGCGCTGAGGTTGCGTCCACCTCGGCTGCCCCCACTGAGACCGACTCTTCGGAGACCGCTGCCCCCACTGAGACCGACTC